>JAUBOD010000223.1:266478-278393 GCA_032353885.1 Nothura maculosa | reverse complement strand
CCAGGGGCCTGTTTGTGTCACAAGAGCACAGGCCTCGGGGAGATTAACACCTCGATCTCTCATCATAAAGCAAAACTGCCTGGATTATGTCAGTTCTGTGGGGTTTTTTTTGTTTGTTTGTTTGTTTTTTCAGGGATATAAAAGAAATATTACATTGTTACAAAACCTTGTGTCATAGGAGTCCTAGATGTCAGGCTAAAAGCAATCCTAAGAGGGCATCCAGGCTGTCTTCCCGGCCTAAGCAGTACCAAGTTTACTTCCAGCCACAACAGACTCAAACTTCTTAAAACCTACATAGAAGGGGAGTCTGGGTCTACAACATCCCAAATTAAGTTCTTTCAGTGCTCACCAATCCTTATTTATATATATATATTTACATATATATATATAAACTATATATAAATATATGGTTATAGGTCTTCTCTAATCACCAAGAGTCTTATTTTGCTGCCATGGAGCCAATCCATGAATTTATTTTCACATCTTGAGCCCAAACCTTTGGTAACTCGAACCCTTTGCCAACCCTGGCTTCTAAAGCTCCATCCCCAACTCATCTGTATCTTCCCATCACACCCCTCAAATCACACATAGCTGCTCGGTGCTGACCAGGGCAGGCGGAGCAGCTACCTGGCATGAGGGTCGGCAGGGCCACGCTTACAATAAATGTCTCATTGCCTCAGTGGGTAAGACTGATGTTCTCCAGGTTCAGTTTGGTTTTACAGAGAAGCTCCCAGTTACACATGTGAAATTATGGTATGTTCTCTCCTAGTCGACCTTACTGGACATAGTGACATCTTCATTCTCTTCCTTGCAATATTTGTCTACTAGAAGACGCATGGCCTCCCTCAATTACATCTTTCCAGGCAAACACACACAAATCTTTCAAAACTTTCAGGTCAGCTCATATGTTCTAAATCTTGGAGGGTTTATTATTATTATTATGGATTATATCCAATTTTTCTGCATTAGCTTTTAAAGAGGCCAGCAACTGGACATAAGATTCCAGCTCCAGGCTTCTGAACAGAGGATGTCTTGCATACAACAGCTCTGCTAGCACTGCAGGCTAAGCACTGCTCTTTTAATGACGTTATTGCATTTTTCATTCCTGTTTCATTTGCAAGGCACTAAAACTCCCTATTCTTTCCTGCTGCTAAGTCATTGTGTGTTTAGAGATCTACAGATTATGCGACACACAACACTTTGCATTTTTGTGAACTGTGTTGTCACACTGCTAACAGATTTTCCAGCATGTTGAGCTCACTTGCACTGCTCCTCCTGCCTTCTGAACAACCTCCGTGCCAGCCCAGGCTAGGATCCCCCATCAATTTTAAACATTCACTTTCTAGTCCATCACCCAAGTCAGTAATGAAAATATCAACTGGAACTGGGCTTCACTCATTCTTGTTTGAGCAGGGCATCGATGACACTTGCTCTCTTAGTGCTGGTTTTCAGAGTGGGATCTTCTCCTCTTATTTAGGCCACATTTCTCCAGTATGCATACAAGCACAGAACGTGCCAGTGTCAAAAGTCTGGCTTAAGTCAAGATGCTTCGCACCTACCACATTCTCCTCATGCATTAAGTCAGCTTCCCTGCAAAGGAAGGAAATTAGATGGGTTGAAAAGGACTAGTTCTTGACAAACCTGTGTTGACTGTTTTTTATCACCTTATTATCTGCATGGTGCTTACACGCTGATTGCTTAATCATTTGTTCTGGTACCTTTCCAAGTAGCACGGTTAGACTGAACGGTGTGTAATTCCCAAAGCTCTCTCCTTTCTCTGTTTTAAAGGCAGGCACTACAATCTGTTGAAAATTGCTGGAAAAAAAAGACTTAGGACTTCAGGAGAAGCAGAAATTTGTGTACATTGTGATAGTTACATTCACAAATTCAGATAAAAAAAACGATTAGCTGTTTTCTGGAAAACACAGGCCAAAATGGTAAGCTGAATTTATCTGTAGCATTATCTCAGGATGAGACAAAATAAGCAAAGTCTAGGATACATGACCAGAAATGAATATTATATAAACAGAATCATTCATTGTCACAGAAATATGATCACTATTATGTAACCTCTTCCAGGCCCTGCCAGTGGCTGATTATTTCCTACAGAGTATTTTCCACTGCTTTGTTCAAGTGAGATTTGAGCGAGTCAGTGAAAAGCTTCCTCCACTTCCCCTGGGAAACTGCTGCATGCCTATCCAACAATCAGCTTGGTCCCCTTGAAAACAATAATGCAGTGCTGAGACACGAAACACACAGCACTAACTGGGACAACAAGGGTGTAGTGTGAACAATCTCCCTCCTTTCCTTCCCCCAACTCTCCCTCTGCAGATATTCTATTTATTCTAATATGACTTCTCCTCCAGTTTCTGAATAGCTCATACTTTTTGCATTTTCCATACCAAACCCACAGTCCAAAAAAATAATCTGCAGGAAGGCAGAGCTGTGATAGACAGATTGCTTAACATAGTGTATTTCAGGCCAGGAGAGGGGTCGAGTTCTGCTGGTCTGTATAGCTCCTGCCCCAGCTTTCTGTGTATTCACGTTCACATGCACATTAATGTCTGGCAGAGGTAAGTGGTGAGTCAGGAAACATCTTGTGTGTTTTCTATATGCAGTTAAACCATATTCCAACCATATTCTCATTAATTCCTTCTGCATTTCCTCGTTGAGAGGGAGATCTTCAAAGTTATGGTCTTATAATGGTAAAATACAAGAACACCATTACATCTACCTCCCCTATAAGGCTGCTATGGCAGAATGTTTCTCTTTTCTTTAGGCAGGTTTCATTACTTACTAGAGTCCAGTTTTTAAAAGGTAAAGCAGGAGAGATTTTGTGCAGACACTGACCTTTTGAAGACCTTCTAAAGGCACTGAAAATTTGCAATGATGCTCAAGGAGGAACTTCATGGATCTGAGAGTGGGCATAGGGAAAATGCTCAGGTGCCTACTTTAAAAAGGAGAGAATAAATAAATAAACATGCCCCTTGGCATGTTAAAATGCTAAACTGTAAAAATATACTCATATTTTTTCATTCAAATGTGAGGGAATACAGTGCCTATTCCCTTATCATCACCGATGCACTTGACACACTCATACACACCCATAAAGAAAAAATCCATGCACACAAGCAGCTGGACCCAGCCAAGATATATCTGAACATTGTCTAGCTGCTCCTTAGGTACCTTAATTTACCTTTAGTAAAATGACTAAAATACAGACCATGGCCTCAGTCAGTAAGTCCAACCTGTCTCTTCACTACTTTTCTCCAGATTTACTAATTAAATCAGATCCAGTTGCATTCAAGTAATTCTGGTAAATTGGCACGTGTGGAGGGGAACAGGCTCCCAAGCCACTTACAAGCCAGCAAATACTCCACATCTAGCCCTGGGCCAGCTATTCCAGATAGTTCAGCTCATTTCTATTTGTAACAAATTCAGAGACTCGGAGGTTTGTGAGCAGCTGAGAACGCACTGGGTTCTCATCACTGCAATGGCTCTGAGATGTATTTCTTTATACCAACCTTTGCAACTATGGAGATAAAGTGGGATTAGTTTTGCTGTTGCATTTGGATACCTTGCGCCCTGTTCTCCCATTTAGCTGTTGGTTGGGAGTGAAGCAGAGCTGCAGTATCATATGATAAACCCACTGCAGGAATAAACGCTGTTTCCCATTCTGCATGCACTTAAATCAGAGGTAGTTGACCTGTTTAGGATATAATCTATTCAGATAATAAAATCCAGCTGGCACGTAGTAAAATGTTTTAATCCATGATCCGTGCATATACTTCTCTAGAAACAAAGATGGTTACAGACTGTAGCATATAAAACTTGCCCTGAGCTAGAGAGCCAAAGCCCTTTAGCACAGACACATTTTTGAATTGTGAACTTTATAAAACCCAACCCATAAGTTCTGCAGATGTAGCTTGATTATTGCTGAGAAAAACCTAACATGTTAACTGCCAGTGTTAACTCATATAAGCTGGTATTTGTAAGAAGTGAGCTGTATAACTTGTATTGTATTTCTCACCTTTCCAGCACAGTAAAACCCAGATACGGTAAATTAAGGCTTTATTTTTGCTATGGATCAGATTTGGAGTTTTAATGGGGGTAAGGATGTGTTTTCTCCTCTGCCCTTTCTAAAGATTGTACAAATCAAAGTATATTTTGTAAAAGAGTTTTATTACCTGTTTAATAACTTTTTAAAAGGCTCTGGCATTGCATCATGGGACTCGCATACATGGCAGCTCTTTCCCTTCCCTGATAAAGGGGGACCACGGCCAGGTAATGCTTAATAACATTAATGGCAGTTGCCACTCAGGAATCCCTCGTGCATCATAAGCAAAGAGATCCAGAACGGCTAGTTGAGCTTGAAGCACTTTTAAAGACATGTGTTTTGGACAGAGAGCCACACAAGCTGTTTAGCAACACATCATCCAGACTGTATCAGTTTTCCTTAACCTTACGGCTGCCTATGGCTAGAGTTTTACACTGTTTTCTGGCCAAGGGCAGGGAGGGATGCAAAGCAAAGCAGGCTAATATACAGGGTGCTGCTTTAGACTGTGGCCACTGACAGCAAAACGGATTCACCTGGTTGCAAGACGGATTCCCCTTCATTCCAACCAGCCCAGGTAGGACTCAGCAAGATGATTTTTCCTCTTGGCATTTCATGCTTTGGAGAAGCTTCTTTGCATGCTCATAAAGATGCCAGGAAGAGCAGCTGCTCCTGAACAGTTTACAGGGAAACAGATATAATTAATTCACAAGTTGGAAGCACATTTGACAGGGAGAATTGTTTTGTTACCCCAAACAATCAAGAAGCTCATATGTGAAATATATGTGCAAGTACAGCTGCACTCACTTAAATCCCATACATAGCACTCACTTAAATCCCATACATAGATGCTCTCCTCACTGAGGAAAATATAGGCAACCCTTATAGCTAGCCATGAAGATGATTTGCAGAATAATCCAAATACTGCTGTGCAAGGAAAAGTTTGATCAATAGGCCCCATAACTTAGAAGGTGCAAATTTATGTCACTTTGATGGTGTGTCAAAGAAGAGTGGCATCAATCAAAGCCTGCCCAGCTGGCCATGTTCACCACGGCCTTGGCCTTCTTTGGGTCACCCCAGCCATGGCTTCTACCAAACGTAATGCCCAAGACTCACAGCAAGGAGGACAGGATTTTGTTTAAGCATCTTTTTTTCCCTTTGCTTTTCCTTTCTTTTTTTTTTCAGCACCATTCACATAAACTTGTCACCCATTTGCATACATTTGAACAGTCTGCCTGACGATGAGGCATCTGCACTTTTATGTGCATTTCCCTGACATCTGGAGATCCATAAATTCAACGTTTGCCTTATTTCTCTTTCCTTTTCTCTCTCCTTCTCCCACCAAAGAACGGATGCCGGTAGCACCGGAGTCCCATTCACATCCACACTCACCGGAGGTTCCCAAGCTTGAGTGACTCAAATTGGACCAAAAAATTAAAGGTGGAAAAAAACCCCAATGCTGTCTCCATACGGAAAGAGAAGAGCTGTTTTACCTCCCTGGGATTTGAAGGGAAACATTTACAAGGAAAGGCAGAAGAGCTTGGATAAGCGACCAGTGTTCCCTCATGGCACCTCTGAAGGGTCAGCAGGGCCAGCTCTCACCCACTCCTGCAACTGGGTGAGCAGGAACCGATCCCAATCCCCTTGTAAAACCACGGGCCCCACGTCCAACCCTCCGTGTCTCCCCTTGGACAACCAGGCAGGTAGGAGATCCCCAGGCCACCGTGCCGGGGGCTGCTGGAGACCATCCAGCAGGAATTACAGCTCCGCATTCGTTAGCAGGAGTGTCTGCGCACCCAAAGGGGTCACGTGCGAACGTCCCCGGGAACCTCCAGGCGTTGCAACACACCATGCAAAGGCACAATTAAGTCTTGCAAACCTGGCCAGACACCAAAGGTTTTGAAGTTGGCTGAACACTAAGTTCCCTGATCCCTCTCCTGACTCCTAACTTTCCCCATAGACCGAAGCAAAAAGTACAGATAATACTAGGCTGCTCATTCTTCTGTTGACCAAACGCTATATATTTTTCCTGCTCTGTTGAGACAGATGAAATAAGAGAAAGGCAAACAGGGCCAGCCTGGTGTCTGCTGAGGGATCATCTCTTACCAACCAAGAAATGGCAAAATCCTCCTAGACGTCCTTTGGGGAGTATTTATTTTGTCCTGCACTGTTACTATAATTGTGATAATCCAATAGATTTGCCAAGCACTAAAGCATTAAGCAGGGGAATGCCTGTTGGGTGATGTGCCTGCATGGGAAGAGAACTGCAAGCGGAGTTTACACAAGGGTGTGGGCCATATGTGACAAAGAATACATTATAGTATATGTTTCCTTCATGGTAAAATATGATGAGGTAATGGGGAGCAGGGTTAAAAGCTGAAGAGCCTGTATTTATGTGTCGAGTTCAAGGGGTTGCTTCAATTCCTAGACCTAATCAATGCTGACAAACTTCAGTCCTGCTCCTGTCCAGTGCAGGGGCTCCTGCGGATCGAGGCGGGAGACGCTGCCAGGTCCATCCTGGAACCTGCCCTTTGGAGCACACCAGGGTGAGCAAGGAGAACTGCACGGAGCCAACGGGAGCTTTCCCAGTGCGCATCCCGCCACACATCCCGCTCTGCTCGTGGAGAACCTGCCTGCCGGGCTCAGCGCCCGCGGTAGCCCCTGCCCACGTGTAACACCATGATTCCTTCCAGGCCTGTTTACTTCTTCCAGCTGAGCTCCTGAAAGGCAGCGATCCTTTAATAGACACCTACTGGGAAGAAATAAGCAGCAGTGGCAGCAGCAGCATCTCAAAGGCTTTTTCTGGTGACTGCATCCAGCCCTCGTGGAGCGTGTGAGCTTGGCTGGCGCTTCCAGGGCTGCCTCACTCCACCTTTTGGCATGTCGGAGCTGCCCTGCTTCCCACAAATAAGGAATGAGGTCGGAAAGTGAGCACATGGGAGCATGTGAGGTCTCAGATACCTGCCCTCTCCTTTGCCTAAGGAGACCTGGATACCTCTCCATGGAGGACAGGAGGTCCCTCCAGACTGTCACACACACAGACACGTTTTTTAGAGCAGGAGGAAAATTTTGGCTGGTAATTGAGCCCGATGCAGCTTCCTTGGTGTAACAGAGTTGATAACGAAGCACTCAGGACTGAGATGTTCTTGAAACCACCTAAAAGGATCTTTGTTCCCACTAGGATCTTCCAAAAGGTGGAATCAGTTCTGATCAGTGCTGCAGTAAGCAGTTCCAGTGCCCCATGTGAAGCCCCAGTGAATGCAAAGGCAGCAGTGGAGACCCCAGGTTCAGCTGGGCAGAAAGGCTGCTCTTTTCACAACTCTCTCCCTTTCAGCATAAAAAGAATGCTGAAAAACCCTGGATCTGGTGCCATGTGCAGGGTTACCAACGTGCAGGGCATGCAGCCTCCTCCACCGCTGTCCCCTCCTGCCTCCCCCGGCCACGGCGCAGAGCCCCACATGATCAGTTCCAATTGCTTTAACAATGATCTTGGAAGTAAAAAATTCCCCTCAACGCCACAAATCTTCATAAGTAGCGAAATAAACACCACAACATGCCTTCTTCCAACAGCTGGAAAATTATGGCCTGACTCAAATGACATCACCCTTTTTTCCTATGGAATATGAGTGCTGGGAGAGTGGCTTGAGGTGGTGGGGGAGATGAAGTGGGCACGCCAAAAAAGGTGCAACTCTCCTCAGCAGCCTTTACTGCAAGAACTGATGTTTACCAAGCAAATGGAAAAAATAAAAGCCTTAAAAACAGATCGGGTAGGCTGTTCTTTGGCTCAGGGCCATTCCTTGGTTCCAGCTTTCAGCAGCCCCCTCTCCTTTCTCCAGCAAACCCTGTTTTACTGTTTCGTCACTTTTTATGTAGTTCTTCCCTTCTTGCCTTAATATGCAACAGGAAAAAGGCAAAGAGGAGATGCACGCCGGTGAGGAAAGCTCCCTGCCAGAGCCACGCTGCAATTCCAGCGGCATTCCTGGGAGACACTGTGGAATCTTCACCCTATGCTGTGAGCAGAGGCGAGTGCCCGTCCGCAATGCCTGGGCTTGCGCACAGGTCTGGAAGAAAGGCAAGGCTTGGTCCTAGCAAACCGCAGAGCCAAGCAGTGGAATCCGAGCCTGCACCAGAAAAAAACAGGCTGCAAAACGCCTGGCAACGGCTGAGCCAAGAGCTCTGCTTTGGCCAGCTGCTGGAGAGAGACATGATCACCAGTTTCCATGAGGAAGGGCTCAGCGTTGCGTTCTCGCCACACTCGGAGCTGCAGGTTTGCGCGAGCTCCTGCTCGCAGCTTCGCCCAACATCAGGCAAAGAGGAAAAAAACACAAAGCTCAACTGTTTTTTTTCCCCTTCTTTGCTTTTTATTTCCTTACCCTGTCACACACGAGACAGCCACATTACCTGATTTTCACTCCCAGAGGCAGCAGGCCACAGTATCCATAGGGATTCAGTCAGCTTCACTGGAAGTTTCTTGCACACGATGCTAACTTGGTAGCACTCGGTGCAGTTTGGTGCTCCATGGATGCATCCTGAATCACTGAAACCAATCAGAAAATCGGAATTAATGATAGCTATTTTGCTATAAATGACCTACTTACTCCAAACTGTAGCAGTGGGAAACCATGAGCAGCACTGAGCCCTCCTTCAGGGAACAATCAGGCCAAGTAGAAAGAAAATTAGAAATGAAAAGGAACATGAGAAGATGGCAAATCCAGAAGACAGCTTCAGTGAGAGTCCTCCTCCACCCTAACTCTTATAGAAGGGCTCGGGAAATCCTTCAGTGCTCTCACAGCAACACAAACATTGCCTTCTATAAACTTCCTCCACAAACTTTTTGCTTTTTTTGTTGAATATTTGCATAAATAACCCAGGTCAGCATAACTCAAAAGTCAAGGTGCATGTTAAAACTTGCCCAAACCAGGAATAACAAACACCCATCTGGCACAGTTTTCCTACACTCTTTTTTATTTCCTTTTTCTTGGTCATTGCAAAGGAATTAACATCATATATTTAGACCTGAAATTCCTTATCTCATTTAACTTAGCTTCCTGTTATTTTTTAATAAGCACTTCTACCAAATTATTAACTTTTGCTCCCTCAAACTGTTTAGTAGGGTCCAGAAGAAAAGGCTTATCTCCAAGACTTCAACAATAAGGAACAAAAGTGATGTGCATATCACTTTAATATATCCAGCCTTATATACACACATAATTTTGTGTGATTTATATTCCTAATTAGATTCCCATGGCAACATTCTTCAGCTAACAATGTGTGTCATAATCACCTTTTCTTCATACAAATGATTTCCTTAACTTTGCATGCATAACTTAGCAGCTTTTATTTTTAAAACTCGTGTTAACAGCTTCTCTCTTGTTACCAGTAGGGGTGCTGTGATAAGAAACTAATTTGCTGTAAAAATTACTCATTTGTCAAATAAGCATTAAAATAATTGTTCCCCTTTTGACTGTTACCCTGCTGTTTCCAGTCATTTTCCAAAACTAAATTATTTACTCATTTGAAAGTTCAGCTGTGCATATTTTAATTGATATTCCCTCACAGGACTCATATTGTTAATGACAATAATTAACCCGAAATGGCTGCTAAATAATTATGCTGCAAAGATACCAAGTATTTGTGCAGAAAGTAAAATCAGCATTTGAGAAACCATCAAAATGTACAACTTTGGTGCTTTATGGCAAAGCACAGTAATAGTTCATAATCAAATTAAGGATGAAAAGGGAAAATGTAGATTAGGCGCTTTGATGCGGAATACTTTATGTCTCCAATATAGTTAGGTACTCTAGCTAACCACGAGTACTCCGTCATTGTCATAAATCCCTAGTATTGCTGCTCCAGATAGGAATATCAAGTGTTCTCATGAAGTTGGTGCAGTTAGGAATGTGGGAAACTATCCATTAATCACATTTCTGTGTCACCTATCCATTGCATCGCATTCCAAGGCATCGGAATCCTGTAATAATTGATAGCCTATGAAATCAGTGCTGCAGGCTTTATTGCAGCGAGCTGCTTTCAGTGCTGAAGCCATCGAGCAGCAGCGCTTTTCCCTGGACACATCACAGGCCTAAAATATTTATATTGGCCCCAAAATGGTATTAGTTTTGATTCAGCCCCTTTGGTTGTCAATGGTGCACACTAAGGGTGAAGTGAGTTCCATATATACTGATAAATACAGGGACACATCAGGTTTGCCTACTTAGCAAACAACCCAGGCTAACTAAGGATGTGATTTTAATGTGTGTTTCTATGCACAACTATATTAAGCCCATGTGGACTCACTCATACAGAATTAAAATAGTCCTGGTTCACTTTAATTCATTGCCAATGACTGCAGAATGGTCTAAAGTTGTTTAATCTATTTGAGCAGCTCACCTGAATCCTCGTGTCCCACTATCCCCCCCGACACCCACACAGACAAACGAACACCCTAAAACAGTAGTGAGGTTCAGGGTAGATTGGCAGAAAGTTTTACTGCTTTTTCTGGACATTTTGGGTTTGAACTAAATGCTCTTTTCACAGACAGTGGTTAAACTGAGCGCTCCTCTATTTCACCTGAAAACTAAATTCCCTTTCCAAGGTCACGTGCAGTTCTCCTGGGCTCAATGTCACACATTTACTAAAATTTCTCATGCTTTCAAAGAAGCTGTTCCTAATTTTTGAATGTTAGGGAAAAAAAACACCTAACTGCAGTAATTTCAGTTTTTCTGGTCAGAGACTGTTAGTGTGAGTGCATTGGCCTGACTCCCTTGACTTGCCTGCACCAGTCCTGCACATGGTCCCCTGGGGCTGGGACTCGCAGCTCTGCAAATCCCCCTTCCCAAACCAACCAAGTCCATCCTAAACTCCAAGATCCCTCGCTACAGAGCCAGCAGACAAACAGCACTTACCAAAAAGCGAGTTCTTCTTTTCATTGCTCAACCTACTGCTGTCTGCAAAATAAGTGCAAGCGATTCCTGGCACCCGATGAGTCCCCCTCTTCGCGGGCCAGCCAAGCCGCATCTGCAAGGTCAGTGACATCAGTAAACAGCGAAGGTTAAGTAACTGGTTACTAATATTTTCCTTGAGCTGCAAAATTTTTAAACAAACAACAACAACGCCTGTGATCACTGCAACCTTCCAGAGGTTAACAGCATGCAGGTGGTCAATTGGAATCAAATGCAAAACAGACGGCGGCAGCGCCACAAACTGAAGAGCTCAGTTAAGTGTGCTTCAGGAATTGGGTCTTCTTCCTCCAAACGCACAACGAAACAACACATAAATGTCAAAATGACAAAAAATAAGGAAGTATGTCATAGACTAAGCATTTTAATGCCCTTTCTGGCTCACTTTCGCAGGCTGCACTGTCTGTGTTGACCACATTTGATGGCATTAGTACTTAGAGGGGCCGTGCGCATGATTTTTTAATAGCTGAAATAAATGGAGATGGCCCATCGAGTACTTTTTGATCACCAACCAAACTGCTGTGGGCTCGTATTTTAAACCACGGCTATGATACATTTTATAGTTCATTTATGATGCCACTTTGCTGACCTTGTGAGATAGCTCTGAGTACTGGTGATAGGATATTGAACTGGAAACAGGTTCAAATCCAGTGCTGGTGTAAGTGGCAGTGAGGAAAGATCATTCACATCCTTCCAGTGAACTTTTCCAAGTAAATTGGTGCTCTCTCCAACCACTCCCAAGCAGACCTAAGCCTGATTGATGCCACTGGTGACCAACAAGAAACCCCTTTGCAAGAGCCACCAAACAAGCATGGAGCAAGGACATGAGCCAAGATATCCTCATCTAGGAGACAGATTCTCTCTAGCATCATCAGGAGGCCTCTAAGAAGACATGGGGACAT
>JAUBOD010000223.1:242898-263478 GCA_032353885.1 Nothura maculosa | reverse complement strand
AGAGCTGAGTAGAGGGGCAGAATCACCTCCCTCGACCTGCTGGCAACGCTCCTCCTGATGCAGCCAGGATCCCATTGCCCTTCTTGGCCACAAGGGCACACTGCTGAATCCATTGTCGTCAAAGCAGACATTGTTGTCAAACAGAATCCATTGTTGTCAAAGGAGCTCAAAGTGGCCAAGCTGTCCATGTGCCTGGAGCGGGCTGAGGTTTTGTGTATAGACATCGTCATTCAAAAGCGGGAGGAGGAAGGATGCCCTTTACAAAGGAAATGAACAACCCCCTTCCTACCTCAACGGGAAAAGCCAGGAAAAGCCCACGCAGTTCAGGATGGACTAGGAGAGAAGATGGCTGCGTCTGACAAGTTCTTGAAGCTTTCCTGAGAAAATCACAGCTCTGCAGGTCCTGGTTTGGCAAAGGCCTGATTGCCCTAACCTAACCTAATGTTAGGTTTGGTGAGATCTGGAGCACGCTGAGGGCAAGAGCAGGTCTCAAGGGACACTCTTCCTGTTCCTTCTCAGCCAGCTCACAGGGCAGCCTCTCCATGTCCAGCAGGGATCACAGATCCACTATTGGGGAGAGCATTTCGGGAGTTCCAGCTGGCCTCACAAACAAGGAGCATCACAGATAAGATACAGAGCGCGACTGCCATCCTACACATGGGCTTTTCCCTCAAGACAAAATCCCCCCTCTGCTTGCATGCCATGCCCCAAAGAAAGATGGTGTTTTATGACTTCCACTCTCCATGGACATCCCTGTCCCCAGCGGGACAACTGCCTGCCATGAGTAACCCAGAAGACATCCTACAACCGGGCACACATTTTACATTGAGAATCACATCCTCTATTCCATAGATTTAAAGAATTTAAGTGACTAAAGCGACAGACATAAGAGAGAGGGACTTCACAGTATCTCCACAGTCTCCAACTTCCACACATCTCCATGGGCACCCTGCTCACGGCACTCCAAAAACCTTCTTGAACTTATAAAGTTGAAGAGGACCCTGCAAACTTGAAAGCATAACCCAAGTTTTCCCTGTATGGGGATAACAGGGGATATAGAGAGAACAGAGAGCCTGTGGCGCACGAAGCCTTCTGTAGATGCTCAAGAAGGCCTTTCAACTTGTATTCACTTCAGCACAACCCTACCGAAGCCATGTTGAGCCTCCTGTTTACAGTTACACCCAGGAAAGAAAGGGAATTCACATCTCAAGATCAAACCGATACACTAAAGGAAGCCATTTAACATCACTAAGGAGAGCACCCTATAATTACTGTATCTCAGAGGTCAGCTCTTTCAACACAGATTTTGCTTGAGGAAGAAGGAAGAAGAAAAAGGGAAGGAACCTCCTTGGCCTCTTTCTGCCTCCACCTCCTATCTTTTGTTTCAGCTCAAAACTAAATAGCAGGGACCAGTTTCCTAAGCATCCTTGCAGGAGCTCAGCTGATCTGAGAACTGCATAAAAGAGGCCACACAACTCAAGCTAAAGCACCAAAAACACAGAGCCAAATGTAGGTGCGCACCCAAATATGAACGTTTTTGCCTTGGCACCTGCAGAGTGTAACTGCTTTCAAGAACACACTGAAGCCTCATGCAATCTGATGAAACAGGATCTTGGATATAGCCACATCTTGATCATCTCCACAAGGAGCACCCCAATGCACGGGAGGCTGCTCCTAGGAAAACCAATGGTTCCTCATAGGCAACTTCATCCTAACAAGCTCTGCTGCACAAATACCCAAAGGACACGACTCCTTTGTGCCCTTGAGAAGCTCCGTTCCGTTCTAGGAGCTGCAGCAGTTAAGACCTACAACAAAAAGCAACTGGCTTTTGAGTGCAGGTTGCTTCACTTGAAAACTTTGCTGCTCTTTGATGTTTATCTGGTAAAAATGTATTGCAGCTAATTCACAGCAGGAGTGCCCTGTGGCATCCTCCAAAATTATATTAAAAATACAAAAGATAAGAAAAGAAAACATAATAATTATATAATCTAATTTTTTTATGGCTACAAAACAAAAATTAAATCCTAATTTTGTAATGTGTATGCACAGAACTATTTCTGACACATATCTGAAAGTATGAAGCTATCACACACAGGCCTTTTTATTGGAAAGTCTGACAAACTGAAACAGCAAGAGGCCCAATACCATATTAGTTAGGTTGCAACTTTATTTAGAAAACGAGCTGCAAGGATAAGCCAGAAACATATGGATGGAAGGTTGCTGCCCTTAATAGAGCCAGCGTGCAAATGGTGTTTTTTTTTTGATTTACTAGAAATAATCCTATAGTAAGTGCTGCAGCTATTCCCCCACCACCACTTGCATTACATTCATTACTGACTACAAATTGCACTTTTTGGCAATTGCACTTTGCTTGGAAATCCACACAGGACCAAAACACAACATCAAGAACTGGAGGGGGCGTTTGGGCAAAACTGCACGAAACGCAAGCTCCAGAGCCGAGCTCTCACCTTCAGCTGGGCCCTCCCAAGGCAGCCCCTCGTGGGCTGCATCTTGAGCTTCATCCTCAGCTTTGAGCTGGGTCCAGCTTCGGTAGGGACCTGTGGTGAGCAAGGGAGCTGGAATTCAGTCACAAGCACCAAAGAGAAGGTAACACACAGCAAAACTCCAGACATTTCCTGAAAAAAATCCAGTATTTTCCAGAACAGCGGCCTCCCGTTCAGGCAGCAGAACCACAGTGGCATGCTACACCATCTAATACTGCAATCAGGAGGAAAATTTGTCATAACAATTTATCACAAAGGAAAGCCTCAGCAGTAGATCTTGCACTGTGCACTCCTCCTGAAAACAAGCCCTCCAGGAGGCCTTCAGAGATACACCGATGATTTCCAGAAGCCCACGACTTTGACTCATTTCTTCTAAATTCCTTGGGGTTGATGCCTTCATGGCAAGTCTCTGCTCACTCCATATAGGACTGGAAGATCTGGGGATCTTCCCGGATCCGGGAGAAGAGACTGAAGAACGTTCCCCTCACGGAACCAGCAGCTGTGCTAATTCCAGAAGATAAATCAGACGGCAGAAGGGATGCTCAGTAAAGCACAGCACCCACCACCTATGCTGAAATACATTCACCAGGAGCCAAGTTCTTTGGAAACAGGGAGAAAAGGGCCTCAGTCTAAACAGCTTGAACAGCAGAGCACACCTGGATCTGAGAACTTCCTGACGGAGGAAGAGCCTGGATCAAAAATGACATCTTAACAAGCTTTCTCCACTGCAGACAAATAGAACCACAGGTTCCATGACGTGCTCTGCAGATCTCTCTGCTGCAGCACTGAAGATTTCTGATACGGCCTCCTAAACATAAATTCTCAAGACAGTCCAGATTCCTTTCAAAGGCGAGACCTCTTGCCTTGTGAGTGAAGAATGGCAAGGTTGACACAGTAATGTTGCTTTGAGAAAACAAAAATAATAAAAATACGTCCTTGTCCAGTCAATTCATCTGTCTTGTTTTGCTGGCAATAACTGGAGCATCTCCAGATCAAACTAAACAAAACTATTTTTGGAACGCCAAGGTTCATCTTCTCTTCATTTTTATGGCTTTCAAATCAAAAGATGAGATAGTCCCAAGTTCTGGACACACTGGAAAATGCTGCTTTCAGACAAAGAGTATTCCAAGATTATCAAATTTGTATGCACAAAAAAAAAAAAAGTGGGCGAGGGCAAAATAAGGCAACCTAAATGCCATCTAAAATGGCATTTAATGACCTTAAGCCGTCTGACTACAGCTCCAACTGCACATTTGCCTTGCAAAGTGCCAAGATGAGGCACATTCCCGCCTGCAGCCAGGCTCTGCAAAGGCAATCCCATTTCCATTCCAGCCTTGCGGCTCTTTCGTTTCCCTCTGTCACCATTTGGCTAACACCACATATATACGGGCTTCATTAGCTAGGGCTGCTTCTGCACGGCAGTGCTGCTGACTGGAAAGTTCTGCAGAAAATGAGAACTAGGGAATTGACACATATGCCCCATTTTTACGTCCACATTTTTGCTCTGCTAAAAGCCAAGCTGGACTCGAAAGGGGAGGCAAGTTAAATTGCAGGCCAGTTACACTCAATAGCATCTCTTTAAGCAAGGGGAAACTTCTGCATTTCCCATTTTTATCCAGCTTCTATTGCATTCCCAACACTAAGGTACTCCTCACACACCAGAGGGGACAGGAGGAGAGAGGAAAGAAAAGATTTAATAAATAACAGAGAGGAAAACCCTGATGACGTTAATCTCGACCACAGCAAGACAATAGTTTGAGCGCGTGCCAGGTCCCCCGCCACAGCTTCAGGCCGAAGCTCAGCATCGAGTTCATTAAAGTAAATAAAATATAACGGTGAACGAAACAGAAAAATAATAAGAAAGATTGCATGAATAATAGAGAGCGTCGGAGCACTAGTCCAACCAAGTGATGTCAACCATTATTTCATTTTTACTTTGCTCTCTCCGAGAAAACACCAGAGAGCAGGGGAGGGGAAGCAGGAGAGCAGGCAACGAGGAGAACAAGGCAAGCACGTCCCAGAGGCTGCTTGATAACATAATCACTAAAATAATATATATATTTTTAAAAGCCTTTCAGCATTATTAATTCCTTTCCAAAGATAACACAAGGGAGAACTGTCTGGAAAAAAAATAAGGATCAGGATTGCAGGAACATTTGCATGACGCTGGCGCAGGGCCTCTCTGTCCCAAACACACCTTCAGTCACTGATGGCACTGGGCCCAAGCTGGACATTTGCTTATGCAATTATTAGCTCCAAATAAATCTATTCCTGACTAGAAAGCATTCACGCAGAGGTTTGAATTTGGGTGTTGAAGGAAAGATGCTTTAACTTTCCTTCCCATTTAGACGGATGTTAACCACACGCCCACTCTTCCCAAATATCTCAGGCAGGTTTCAAAGCCTTCCCTTGTCAGAAAGGTCCCAGACAGATACTCCGGATCCTGATGAAAGCCTCTAGAATGAGGTCTGGTTTGGAGAGGGCTCATAAAGACCCGGGGATTTTGGTCTGTCACGAAGAGACACAGGCAGCCGCTTCCCAAGGCTCCAAGGGACACAGTTCGCCAGCTGCTGGCAGTGAGTCTTCCTTACAATTTTTTTTTTATTAATCAGAATTTGAGTAAAATACTTCAGATTCTCAGGATCTTGGCTGCTCTGGAAGTTATGTAAATGCAATTATTACACTACCTTAATAATCAGTCATTATTCTTAAATTTAAACCTAAAAGAAAACAAAAGAGCCTGATGATTGCTCTTATCTTCAAGGGTGCCAGATCTTCATCTCCAGACACGCAAGGGTCATGACAAATCCCAAATTTGTCAGTTTTACCAGGCATATCTTCAGTTCAGAGTGTTGAGAGAAATCTCAGTCACCTTCGGCATCGTCCTGTGAATTAATGACAAATAAGGACTTTTATGCTGATTAAAGGACAATTGTTGCAGAATAGTATGGAGCACAGCATGTGGAGGGAAACCTGCCCATAAGTAGTCATTGAAATGCAGGAATGTAATTTTTTTGGCTGCCTTTACTGCCATTTTGTGGTTTGATTGGACTGACTTTTGGTATTTATCCATCCTCGGTGAAATATCCAAATGAAAACCTGCTTTTAGGGCCACTCAGACATGCAAACTTTGTTCTGCAGACATGGATGGCACAAGTTTTTAACTGCTGAAAGCATTAAATTTTAAGTAAAAAAAAAAAAAAAGGTTATCACATCTATTTCCATCCAGAAGCTGGAATTGAAATATTCACAAGTTATGTTTTATTGCTTGATGTAATTGATTGATCAGGGAACAAAACTAACAAAGATAAAATATGAACTGCAGATCACGAACGCCTAAGAAACAAGTATTTATCAACAATCTTCAAACAATGTATTATTAATTGAAGAACTTTGTGTTAACTTCATACAGCAAATAAATTGGAGGTTTCTGCAATCTGTGCAAACAATCTATCAAATAAATTATTCATTGTGAATCAACTAGTCACTCAGATCTGGATCTTTCACTTTAGTTTCTCTTTTGGTTAATCATTATGAAGATTACAGGCTGCCTAATTTTACTGCCACAGTGTAAATTAAAATGAATCAGTAACTATAGTTTTATTAGGACTTGTCAAGCACAGGACAGAAAGAGATTGAGGTCATTTAAACCATAATCTAATCTAAATTGTTCTACCATAAAGCGAAATTTGGGGTAGTTTAGCAGAAAAGCGTTATGCAAGATGAGTTTCAGATAACTACAATTATCTGTTCGCCCCAGAAAATCTGACTATAACTTTGTACATTTGCAATACTTACTCATGGGAAACCAAAGCATCACAGGCTTGGGAGAAAAAGCAGCTTTTTATTCTCTTTCAAAGCAGCAATAAGAAAATGGTTGTTTTGCTTAGCAGGTGCTACCACCTTTTTTCTCTCCACCCTGATCAACAGGAATTCACTGACACTATCACTTTCTGAGGGCACTCGAAGGCAAGATAACACCTCCCAAACAAGCAAGAGAGCAAAACCCCTCTGAAATGGTAGAATTCTGTCAAGTCACCACATTCTCAACTCTGCTTACAGTTTGCAGACTACATATTTGAAGAAAGTACTCTCTTATTCTACAAAAACAGTGGATAGATCCCCCTGCCAACACTACACTAAAATTTAACACCTTTTTTTCCCCAGAAATAGCAAAGTTCATGCCATAAGCATCACTGGGAATAGAGCTCTCCAAAAACTTAAGGGACAGAAATTTGGAGGCACGTCTCTGGCCTCCACCATTTCTTTTCCTTTCTCCGGTTTTTCTGCTCCTCTCATCCTCTCTGCTGTCTTCCTTGAACCTTTATTTTCAGCCTCGCCTTGTCTCTTCCTTTGCATATGGGATCCATACATCCTCCCTGTTTTCAGCTTTTTTCCCCTACTTTCTCTTTCACCTCCAAAGCAGAATGTGTAATCAGCACCATTTATGTGGAAATTATGCTTCCCAACATACGGCATTTACTCCAAAAGCATTTGTCCATTGCTGCAGGACACAGGGATGACATTGGTCTCACTCAGAACAGTCATAGGAAAAAGGCTGCAGCTTTTCCCAGGGCTACAACACTGCAAAGCTTCTCACCAAGACTGGCATTTCCAGAAGTGCTGAAGCTGAAGGCAGCCAGCTCCTAAGAATGGATGTTCCCGACACCAATGAGACCCAGGAATCAGTGCACTAAGTAATTTCCTCTCTATTCTCATATTATTTTGGCAATCAGAGGAAGGACTTTAATGATGTTGATTATAATTTATTATTTATTGAACAGCAACAACATGCTCAGCTGTGTACAAAACAGAGTATGAGCTTGGAGTGTCAACGAGGAGGGTCATGCTGCTTAGACACACAACACCAAATCCTATTAACATCTAATACACTAACATTTAAATAAATAACATACAAATAACAAAAATGAAGCTGGGCAAAACCATTCAATTTAAGAGCAAGTTCCCTTCTAAGGATTCTGTGATTTCTTTTGCAAAGCCCTGGAGACAGTGGGAGGAAGGAAAGGGAATCCCAAAACTTATTGGGCCAGACAGCAAACCATGAGAAGTTCCCAATATACTTTAATTCCCGATTTGACTATAATTAAAAATACATACATATACACATACATATTTAGATTTATGAATACCTGGGATTAGCAAAGCAGTTCCTGATCAACTCTGTCTAATGCAACCAGCATAGAAGTCCACTTTCCAGCAATGTTTTCTGCACTCACCTAGACAAATGGTATAGAAAGCCTTATTTATCCAAACTAGCTTATAAAATATCAAAGGGCAAATTGCAAAGAAAATTACAAGCACATTTTGGTACCAAAAACTAGACAGTAATCTACATTGCTGATTATATTTTGCCCTCAGAACACATTAGTCAGTCACCCATGTGTTTTAACTAAAGCTCTTAAAAATAATGTGGATACTGGATCATGTTCTGGTCTTGCTACAGGTTTTCTCAGAATGATGAAAATTGGAGGCATTCTGGATTTTTACCAGGGCAACAGTAGTTAGAAGTCGGCTCACCGACTCTTAGGGTTTTGCCTTGGCTTAAATAGTAGAGTATGAATATATTCATTTGTCATCATGCAAGAATGAGCTCGCATAAGGGTCTGCCAAGAGGGACTGCATGTTATTTCTGAGATCTAAGCTGGGGAAATGTACAACATATTTTTACCCATATCTAAGAATATTTCCTTCTTGGATTAAAGGCTTTGCAAGCACTGAGCATGCGAGAGCTCTTGTGAGCTGGAAGCACGTGAGGTGCTTCACTCAACAACACTTCATGTGTCTCTACATGTCCTCTCTAACCAGCCTTAATCTCACAGTCCTTCTACAAATAAAATACATTTAACTGCTTCTTCAAGGGTCTACCACGACCCTCTGCAGCTGGTAGAGGTTTTGTGAGGTGGGCTGAGCAGGAGCCAGGAAAGGAGACCCAGGCACAGGGCTGCCTTCCTCCAGGAGCACCTGGCTCAATGCCCTCTGGGTGACAACTCCCTGTTGCTTCGCTTGGGAATGCAACGGGAATTTCCATGGAAAGTCAAAAGCAGTGACCTAGGCTTAGAAAGCTAAAGAGCTTTCTTCTATCTTGATTTAATTTCTGGTTGTTTCATAGAATAGGTTAATTTGTCATAAAACCTTAACCACTGCTGATACCAAATTCCAGTGCACACCTATTCCCTGCAGAATTTTATTTCTCATAACATAATAAAATGCAGTTTAACTGTCACTACTAATTCCAGAATTAACTACTACAAACCTGACTAAATGGCCTTTTTCATCCTGGGCAGAGTAGTATGTTAGTCCGAGCCTGCCTTCTTTCTGCGGTGCAGAATCCAACCAAGGGTTCAGCAGAAGCTTTGGAGCAAACGGCCTTCAGACCTGGCTACAGAGGATGCTTTAGCACTAACAGCCTCAGGGAAAGGATGTCGGATGCATCCCTGCAGCAGAAGTGCTGGAAAAACCAGTGTAGCTGCAGTGCAAACAGCTCCCCAAATTCTTGTTAAATAGAGATTACTCTGAACTTCACTCGCTTGATACAGTTAACTTTGCTAATAACAGTGTCCCATTATAAAAGACTAACATATGAGTCAATGCTATAAACTAAACCCCTGTGATAAGCAGACTACACACAGTTTTCAGCATTGATAGCACTTAAGAAAGAGATACTCAGCACTAGCCCACAAATAAGTCTTCTGAAAGTCAGGAGCGACACAGCAACAGAGCAACAAATCTCCCACTTTCCCAAAACCCTGCACTTATTTTTGGCAGCAAGAAAGTAAACATTCTATCCATTCTCTTCCTCTTTTTTTAATAAGCAGATTAAAAGGAACAAGTTAGTATTCGTAAAGAGTATATAGAGCCATTGCAGCAGGGCTGGTTGCTCTAGGGAGGGAGGCAGCGTCATTAATTAAGAACAACCCCTGGATGGGACCAGCCTTGGTGGCAGCCCAAAGGTGCAGCCCACAATGATGCTCGAGGTGGGAGCCAGGGCAAGAAGGGGGCTCACAGGTAGGCCGGGCTGCCCTGCCCTTGCTTGGGAGGGGGCTCACAGGTAGGCCGGGCTGCCCCGACCTTGGCTTGGGAGGGGGCTCACAGGTAGGCCGGGCTGCCCTGATCTTGCTTTGCTTGGGTCTCCCACCACAAACCATGCGAAAACCCTGGAGTTTTTGGGCGCAACCCATGAGCAGCTCCCTTTTGTTCTCCCCTTTGCCGGCGCCGCTCCATAAGGCCGGCTTTTGGCATATTAAAGCTTAATTTGTTTAAGAAGAAGCAGTCGGGGGCCCGCATGCCGCGGCCGAGAATGACAGCTCGCGCGAGGAGCCCAAGGCTTGCGGGGCTGCCGACTTGGCAGGTTGCTGTCCCCGCAGAGCCCGCGCTCCTTGTCACGCTTCCAAAGGCACGACGCAGAGCTCCAAGGTGGAGCTGTTTACCAATACCCTGATCTCTCCCCAGATGCAGTTGCTACTGCAGCTAATTAAGAGAACAATTAAGACTAAGGCAATCAGTCAAGTACACAGATCCGAGTCATTTTCTCCACTCTCCGATGCTGCGCTGGCTCCCAGAGGGCTAAACCTTATTCACTCATTCAGAAAATGACAGGAAGAAGCTATTAAATATCTGAAAACCATAAAAATGCAATCATACTGTTCCTGAGCTAAGCCACTCACCAGAGACCAATGCCAGGCAACTTAAGAAACTTACTGGCCCCCAGAATTCACATACTTACAAATAAGAAAATTAATCAAAAGCAGTTCAGATCAAAATTTAATTAAAAAGAAAAGGATTGCAGAAGACTTCCTGAGATTTCTCTGTTTTATGTTTATGACTGATCAATATTATGTGTTATCAGCTCAGTGTATGACAAATTCCACTGGGCATCTTTAAAGAGGAAGTAACAGATTAAATATTGAGCTAAACAATTTAATCTCTGCTTTAAAAGGTTTTCAGATATTTGTAAAGGTAAATCCTATTAGGGTATAAATGTCTCCGTGCCCTGCTGCTGCAGGCTCGTCGCAGAGGAATTTGTAAACACCAGGAGACAGGCCCTCATTAAATATAAATTTCCTTCTTTTGTACAGCTATTCACGAAAAAGGAGAAAGCATTTATGTCTTCAGCAGAGGAAAACAAAGGTCTTGGGAGCGGGATTTAAATGTACCTATGGATGCACATAACTATGTATCATGCTTCAGGCTATACTGACCGGCTCCTTGAATTCACTTCAAACCCAAACGTGCAGGATCCTCCAGACTTCACAGCAACGGAGGAAGACAGCGGTCTGCCTCCTCTGCTGGAAGGAAAAGCATGGCCAGCGGCTGCACGTTCCAGCCGAGCCCACAGCAGAAGAGAGCGCCTAAGCATGGAAAAGAAATTAAGGAACAGGTTAATCAGAAGCATACTATACATATTTCCATGTATTAGTTATGTATCTACACACGTATGGATGCAAATTAATATATGGAGCTCATCCTGGTGCTGTGCATGCTAAAACCAAGGCAATAACCAAGTAAGTGCAGGAAACCTCTGTGCAAGCCCTGCCTGACCACCCGTGTTCCTGCATCCACCCAAAGGGCTCCTGGGCACCTTCTCTCCCTCTGAGCAGGTCCATTTCTTGGCTTTGCATGTAGGAATTGGTTTCAGTTTCCCAATTTGATGGAAAAAGAGATTAATGCAATTAGATGTTCCCCATTTCCACTTCTCCCATCTGCCTTATGCATTAACCAGATCTATTCCATTCCATCCCAAGCCAGATAAAGCGGGACAGGGAGAGGAGAGGAAAGATTTTGAGTTTGACATGTGTTATGTAAAGCTGGATAACCTAAGAGGCAAAGACACAAAACGGATACAAATAGACGCATTGTACATAGTGTCACTAACAAGAATATTAAAAAAAAAAAAGGATAAAGTTTCTACCGGACGAGAACAAAATTATAAGAGTTAGGCACCAATCAGAACTAACTTAACTGCTCAATCAAAACTAGCTTAATCTCATGGGCTACCTGTCAAAACAAAATGTGCTTTAACTTGCAAGAGATTTCTTTAGTGCAAACTAAACTGCACAGGTTAGCAATGCACAGGTATTATGGATTTCTTCAAACTGAATCTCCAGCCTTCCAAAGTAAGAGCTTTGTTTGAGAACAAGTCTACTTACAAACCCTATACATGTTCCTGCTCTGTCTTTCAGTCACCATCTTGCTGACCTATAAAGAGATGAAGTTTCATCCCAAAGGTCAACAAGAAGGCAGGATGAAGCCAGGACGGGATAAACCTGCAGCCAGTCTTTCCACCCAGGGTTTCACAGAACTTTGCCTTGACACGAACGTGGATGGGAGTTGCCAGGAACACACTGGAACCAAATATCTTTGTCAAGATTAAAGGCAAGGTTGACTTAGGGCTATTATCTTAAAGCCTACATATGGACTGCCTGTTCTTATAAATCTATCTCGGTAAGAAGCTTAAGGAAATATTTAACGTTTAAGCAATGGTATAGGTATGTACAGCAACCTGATTGACAAGACTTTTACGCCACTCAATGGTGGGAAAACAAAAAAAGCAGAAAAGCACAGAGCAGGAAGAAGCCAACTCCGCATCTAGGTGCCCATTCCTACTGCCATGCAGCTGGAATTCTGCAGGAATTCTGCTCCCCATCCACTGTACAGAGGTGGCCATGCAGCAGCTTCCCTCCAACGCCCCCAAGGACAGCTGCAAAAAGAGAGCACAACCCCCTGGAGCTGGCCCAGGACCAGATCCAAAGCGCATTGAATTCTAGGGAAAAATTCCCACTGACTTCAATGGGCTTTGGATCAACCCCCTGCAGAGGAACGCTTTTTAAAACAAACATTAGGGGGAAAAAATCATTAGAACTAGAAAGCCTTTCATATTATCTACTGGATGCGTTTTCAAGCAAGAGGGTGGGAATGTGCTCTTTTCTCCATATGAATGTGTAACTTGCGTTAATATCAGTGAGAAGTCATGCAATTATGAGGTTGCAATGGCTGAAAGAGAGAAAAAGAGAAAGAAAAAGAGAAATATGGCCCTGTACCTGCAAAACCAGCTCCTGTCTAAATCTACATTCCATCAAGAAGTTTTTTAAAAGACAGGGCTTAGGTATACAAAATTTTTAAAGAGCTCTTTAAAGGACTAATAATAAAAGCCCACCCATGTTGGTAATGCACTACTTTAGACAGTAACATGTAACTGTCTAAAATAAAATGGATAAAAGGAAAAAGAATTATAATAAAAGAGATTCTACACAAGTATTAGATGTAAATGTAACATTCAGCAGGGTTAGCAGATGATTAACTGAAACAGTCAGGTTACCACAGTATTGTCTCAATTTCAAGACTTGCAAATAGTTTCAATAACCAGAAAAATGCATTAGTATTTCTCTTTTGGGATAATTCAGACTAATCTTGTCTCAAAAATAGCATAATTCTAACTGTAACAGCAAGACAGAAGTCGAGATGCTCTGGACTGAAGTTCTTCCATGGTTTGAGTTGCTTAGGTTCATATTTGTGCTCTCACCTATGTTCTCATTTAGAGAATTCAGACAAAACCCTTCCAACTTTCTAGCTTTTGACAATTTGTGACAATATTTAAGCAATACTTAAGGATAGGAATATTTCTTTTACATTAGCATTTAATGACAGTAGTGATCAAAGAAGTTCCAAAAATTCCCTGGAAATTTATTCCAACAGAGACATAAAGATAATTGAGCTGAGGCGTCGTGTTTTAGTGCTTTCTCCTCAGTTATACCCCAGAGATCCGCTCACAGCCCACAGTTTCAAAACCACAGTTCTGGGGAATAGTACTATATAGCCATAAAATTACACTTGAGATAAGATTTAATTACCATTTTCACCTTTCCAACACCTTTGAAGAAGTAATCCTTAAAAGCCTTGCACGAAAGAATATTACAATTAAAATGCTAACAGGCAACAATGATATTAAAAGAAAGACAAACTGCGGTGCAGGTTTTACAGGAGCTTAAGTTCAACAGCTTTATACCAAAATATTACAAGTGGTGCTGCCTGATGGATTTTAGATATTCACTTCAGGCCAGAGGATGTTGGAGCAAAATAAAATAACGTGACATGACACCCTAAGAGAGCTTTCCTTTTCCTTGAGACACGAGTCACTGCTGTCACTGCAGCTGCTGGGCAGCCCCAGCATGAGAGGTTCTCAGGTGTTTGGTGGTGAAGCACAAGGCAGGTGGCACCTTTATCCAGAAGGGAAGGGCAGGAGAAAGACTGACGGATCTTACCTGGCCGTTCTGGAAATACCAATTTGCCCCTGAAAGGGATATCTGGAAGCTACGTGCAAGTCACTAGTTAGCTGCCTCCAGTCTTGTGCTGCACGGATCTTCAAATGAATTCATTGAAACCCTTGAGTCTAGGGGACCTTCTAATCTGTCCAGAGGGCCCGAGCAGAAGACACCTTGGGGCACCCTTGCGAGGAGCCCTTCAGAGAGGCTCCTTCCAGATGGAAGAAGAAAGAAGTATATTTGCCTCAATGCAAATATCCTCACTAGCTAAATTAAAGTGGCAGCAGGAACAGGATTACAGGCTACATTGAGGCTCCAAAATGTTCTGCTACTCCAGAGGGAGAAAGAGACAACGGGTTATGGCTTGGTGGGGTCTCCAAATTACACTGCCTGGAAGCTGTCACACTTGCCAGCGAGATATACCCAGTACAGGCACCAGCAGCTCTGGGCAGAGCAAACTCCACCTGATAACCGTGAGAGAAATGCATCAGCTCCCAGGTTAGAGATGGAGCCGGAGAAGAAGCCTGAAGGCAACAAGCGGGTCCAACTGCTCACTCCTCCCATCCTTGCTTGCAGATAGGACTGCTCAGGTAACAAGGACGTGTGGGAAAAGGGCACAAGAAAGAAGCCAGGAGAACATGGAAAAGCATTCAAGATTTTGCTTTCTGCAGTCATTTCACACTTGCCTTACAAGAGGCCAGATATTTCGGAACTCAAACTGTCAAAGGCAACAAAATCAGTTCCAGAATGTTAGCACTGGTAAAACATGATACCTCAACACGTTCTTCCTGTTTTGTGTAGTCGGATTACCACTAATCACACATTAAAGAGGAGCCTGATGTGTGAAGATAACACTCCAACCTTCAGCCTGTAAAGCAGGAAAGTGGCAATTGCTTTCACCTGTTTCCTAGACCACAAGTGGAGGGGAGAGAGCATCTTCCCAGCGAATGAGTAACAGGGTGACTGGTGACTGTACTTCACTCTGTACTGCCAGTGGATCCCAGGCCTAGGTAAATCAAGGCTTCTTCCTCTCTTCCTGGAACAGATTATAAACAAAACACCAATATGCTTCTAAATACAAAATTTCTTTCTCCCTTTTTTTTTTTTCTCTGACCCAAATACTACTAGTATTACTTCTAAATCATGTAAAGGAAGTGAGAATACTTGCCGAATTCAAGTCAAATCATTGGAAAGACAATATTTTACCTAAAAGCCATGCACTGTATCCTTCTGTAGAACACGAATGCCTTCAAGGTGGGCTACAAAACGTAAATCAGTGGAAACCACGAATAGCCAGCAGGTCCCTGGCAAGCACACCTGGGTTTTAGGGGCTAGGCAAGACAGAAGGAAAGTGCTCATTGTATTTGGGAACGTTACGTGATCCAAACTGGACCTTTGGGCACCCTTTGGGAATAGACACAAGGAGATGGGAGGTGCTAAGAAGGGAAAGGCACCACAGTTGGTACAAGTGTTACCAGTGTTATCTTATTAGCTGACACTGACTTTGCATGGCTCAAGGGAGAAGTGGGAGAGCAACAGTCCCAAGAACCTTCACCCTTACCTGAAAAGCCTGAAGAAGCCCCAAATTCTCCCATCAAAAGACAGCCCAACTAACTTCACCTCATACACCTGTGCTCCAGCGTGGAGAGGAGTTCACTGGTGATTACAATAGTAATAATAAGCTGAATTTCACACTAAGCAGTCATCTGAGGTTCCTCAGTCGTTGCATGAAGAGTCACCTGCAGAACTCCCTCTTGCTCACTGGGAATACAAACTATTTACAAGGCTTCTAGTTGGAAAAAACTAGACAAGTACCCAGCAAACAGATGTGCTAGGGGGTAATAACTAGGCTTAGTACACCAGGCTTAGGAAATCTTTGGGTTTGGAAGCACTAGTGGGCTGGGATGCGAAGTATCTCGCACACTTCATCTTCCCTAAACATCCATTTATAGCTACTGTTGGCAACGGGACACCACGTTGGTTGAACCCTTGGTCTGAAGGACTCGGCTGCCTTTATTCCACTGGTATTTCTGCCCCAGCTCTGACTGGCACTGCTGAGTTGATCTTAAAGCATGAAAATACAGAGGCAGAAAGCTGAAAACGGGAGAAAGATAATAGATGGTGAACAACACCCAATAAAAAGGAGCAGAGGACATTAACATTTAATAGGTAGCCATTACAGGTAAGTAATTTAATTGAAAAGATAGTGAGGGTCCCCGAAGTAATCTTAATGTGTGCTAAGCACTGCTGAGGTTAACAGGAATTGCAGATATTCACATAGGACCTTTGGCCCTTGGCCTATTCTCATCACTGAGAGTTTAGCACTGGGTCCACAGCAATCAGAATTTAGGTCGTTGGTCATCAGGGCTGCTACTGAGAAGCTTCCAAGCTCCTGCATCTACAAATCTAATTAATATAAGAATTATCATCTTTTCATGCACCCACAGCAACCACTCTCTTTCAAAAGCACTGCTCCTCAAAAGGAAACACTTTGGGATTAACCAGGTTATGGGGAATCGATGCAACGGGCTCTTGTGAAAAAGATACTATGGGACAAGCACATCTAGGCCAACTAGGGAAGTTTTATGACCCATCCAGTGCTGCTCTTTGTGGCAGCATCGCATCCACCCGGGCACCCAGGTCCTTGCTGGGCACCTGCAGCCCCTCGGCCGATGCTTCTGTGGCCACATGAGGGGCACAGGGACTGCTCGGAATGGGTCTCATCGCTTACACGTTTTTTGGACATCCCAGGAAATTTCAGAGGGTTCCTCTGAAGTCCAGAGTGCTCCAAGTACTGGCATCGCCTGAGGACAGGAGGGCGGTGGAGGTGAAGGAAATCTCTAACTTATAAGTATCCAAAAAATCCAGTCAAGGGTGTGGACGAAGTTTTCTAGCAAGCCACTTCCCACTCTCAACTGAATTTCTGGGGAGGAAAACACAGCCCTGACAAAAACACAGAAACAAGCTGACCAGCAAATCAAACAGCACAGCTCCAACACGGCAGATGCCATTCTTCCCCTGAAATTCCAGATTTCCTTCCAACAGGAAGGAGCAAAAGCACCAGTAGAGGAGGGGGAGCTTTCATGTGAAGCTCCGTGGAAAATGGGATCTATAAAGGAACATACATCAGCTGCTAAGAGGAGGAATATATCATTTGACAATCCAATATTTCAAGAGGGAGGGGAAGCTGGTGGGAATAAGCTGGAAGAGCAATAAAAACTATCAATCTAGAAGACATCACCTACCAGGAAAGGCTGTAATAACTGCACTGTTTGGTGGAAGGGAGAAAGGACAATCTGAGAAAAGGGCAGTGATTGTGAAGTACGTCCGGGTCTACGGTGTGGTAGAGTCTCCAGCACTGGGTGCCCTTCGGACAAGTCTGGACAAATCCATGGCCCGGGAATCATCTGCTCTTCCTCAACTGCCATTAGCTCCAGGCATTTAGGAGCAGCCTCTTCCAGTCTGTTTATTAATGGACTCGGTGGCCAACGAGAGAATAAATGGAATTGAAGGAGACTTCTTTGCCCTATTTTTGCTCAAATAAGACTCACACTTTGGCCTCTTTTAGGTCATTTTCAGTTTCACACTCCTGAAACCTCTCAGGTTGAGAAGACCACCAGAAGGCTGGGACAAGAGTTCATAAACCCAGCATTATTATGCACATACAAAACACGGACAAGTGTTTTAGGCCTGAACACTTCACACACATCCCACTTGATGATCTCTATCATTGATACTGTTCTGAGATCTTCACCTTAAACTTCTGGGAGCTGGAAGAGCTTCCTCACAGCTGGGGCAGGTACCCTATTAAAAAGGATCTCCACTGCCCTCTTTTTCACTGATTATTCCATCGAATGCAACAGAGCAGAGAGGGGGAAGCTGGCACGTCAGGGAGAGAGATAGAAGGCATTTAACCATCAGCAGTATCTGTGAAGGAACAAGGAAGGGTGAGCACCTTCCATAGAAGGAGACACTCCAGGGGCCTTTACTCTTCGGGGCAGAAAAGTCATCTGAAAGAGACAGAGCAATGAAACCTTCAGAGCTGCTAAGGGGATGCAGAAGACAAATGCAAAAAATGCTCATTTTTCACACCAGGAGCCCAGAGTTGCCAAAGACACTCAGTGCATGAAAAGAACAACCAAAGGAGTTTAACAACAGCTGCTCTCCAATAAAGTGAAGGCGTCCCTGCAAAAGGATGGTAGAAAGATGAGAGAGTAGGTGGGGAAGGGGGGAAAAAGGTGATAATGAAGAGTAATCTGTTAGTGGTTATTCAACACGACAGTCACAGTGTAAAATCTAAGGTCAGACTCTGCTCTGTGTGGAGTTTGAGCACTGCAGAGAAGGGCAGGCAGAGGAACAGAACGCGTCCTGTTCTGCTGGTCAGGCTGAGACAATAGTCATCCCTGGGCTCCATGGGGTGTCCATGCACTCCACGGGAATGTCCAGCACTTCCGGGGAGTGGCACAAAGCAGCCGGGGCAGGGAATGCAGCTCCCTCAGTTGGACTAACCCACCTTTGCTCTGGCCATCGCGAGATCCAAGTGCAAAATGGATGCTGTAATTTGAAGCATATCCAGAATTTGCTGAATATCATCAAATGTGGGGCTTTGAAAGGAAGGAAAGAGGGGGAAAAAAAAAAAAAAAACAAACAAAAAAACCACCCTCTCAGTCACACTTTAAAAGTTATTTGTTTTTCCTGGAACAGGGTTGGAGCACTGTCAGCTCCGGCACCTCCGCAGCTTTTGTGGGCTGGAAACAGGTTTCTTGGCAGCCCTCACCAAAATGCAGGATCTCCTGGACTTCCCACTTGGTGCATTACCGAGTGTATATATGTATATATAGTATATAATACAGTATACAGTATATAGTCTACTACTATTTGCAGCCCACCAGCCAACAGCTAAGGGACTCCCTAGAAACACCGAAAGGTCTCAGAAAGGCCCAGGCTTCAGGTCCAGCTTGACCACAGCTCCTGCAATGGATGAAAAGGCGGCAGCAAAGGCCAATCACAATCACAACCAGTCCTCTCTTCCCTTGGCATGGAGCAGCCAGCGCTCCGGGATGCCAGGGCGGGATCCTGAGCGGCTTTGCACGTGCTGGGCATGGAGCCCACAAACATGGCGTCTCCGCTCTCTCCTCTGGAGCACTCGGGTAGTGCCATGGATCCAGCCTCGTGCTCATCCTGGTCAGGAAAGCCCAAACAACAAGGCCAGGAAGGCCAGCACTGCCATCCGTCTTTCTCAGGAGATTTCTCAGGAGAGGGAAGGGAAAACGCACAGGAGAAATACGACTTGAAAGCCCTGAGCGAGGAGGGCAGATGGGAGCAGAGCAAAGTGCTGGCAGACTGGGCCGCAGTGACGGCCCCTCAATGAAACCTCCTCAAATATGAGTTCTTCACCACCTGCAATTATATCCCCACTACGTTTTAAAGGCAGTTGGGCCAGGCTACTAACGGTGCTATGGATGGACTGCAAGCTAGGCCAGAACAGAGATGGCAACGCTGGAGGGAAAGAGGGAAAACACAAAGCTAAAATGCAGCGACCGGCCTGTTTTCCCACCTCTGTCTGCACGTAATTAAGATCCTCGGGCAGGTTTTATCCATAAGTGCTGGAGGGGGTGAGAGCTTGGGCATTCCTGACTCATCCTGCTTTCTTCCACGCTCACGAGTACCAGGATAGGGAGAATATCAGCACTTGGGTATTATGGAGACCTTGCAATTAATAATTGAGACTCTTTTTTATCTCTCTCTCTCTCTTTTTCTCTCAGAACTAGAGTGCTCTCTTCAGCTTGTTAAGCTTAGTTCACTCCCACTGATAATTCACTAGAGATCATAATTTATGGACAATTGAAGCTGCAGAAACATCTCTTAGAAGGAATAGAGCAGATCCATAGCAACAATTCTTCAGGGGAATATTAATCCCCAGCTTTATGTAGTGCTAAGTGTACAATAGTAATCAGAACTTGAGTAGAAGCTGCTAATCATTGAGGGAAAAGGCTGTATAAAGAATTCATAATGGAATTAGCCTGCGGCAAACAAAGAAAGACAAAATTAAATCAGCCATCAAATTGCACCAAGGAATTTTAATTTACAGGTTAATGTAGGATTATGTAACTAATCACAGCTAACATTTTCAATGAACAACCAATAAAATTCTGCTTTTTTTTCCCCTTTATTCCTGCTAATGGTATTCCAATAACACACTTTTATCACCATATAATGTGTTAAGAATGATTTTCAGAAATCCTAAAAAATCTTCCAAAAAGCGTTAGGAGGGAACAATCAATGCAAAATGCTGCCTCTAAGTTAATTAGCATAAATATACATCTAGATGATCTACTCTTTGCCTCGATCCAATACAATAAAGTTCCTTTGAGTCTGCATAGGACAGATTTACATAACCAAATGTGCATAACTGTAGCTTTAAAATATATGCACGACTTCCAAAGAGAGAGCTGCAGCGATACGAAAAGCATCCAAATTAAATAAGTCAAACAACTTCTGAGGGCTAAAGTGCATCGGCTAATTCTAAATAAAACCCTTATTATAGATTTTCGTATCAATACGGCGAATATATCCGATGAGATACACACCAAGGATTGCTCTAACAGAGTTTGTGCTGTTTATAATATGAACGTCATAAAAAAGAATGAGGTTTCTGTGATAAAAAGTTGATTTGCTTCCCTGTGAGAAAAAAAGGAGAATCTTGCATTTGATGCAGATAGAGAAAAGAAAGAAAGAAAGAAAGAAAGAAAGAAAGAAAGAAAGAAAGAAAGAAAGAAAGAAAGAAAGAAAGAAAG
>JAUBOD010000223.1:212221-232783 GCA_032353885.1 Nothura maculosa | reverse complement strand
GATGATCCCTAGAGGTCCCTTCCAACCTGGAACATTCTGTGATTCTGTGAACGTTCCTGCTGATGACCCAACAGAGACCTTGATGGGTTGAGGACAACCCCAAACATCTCCTGTTATTTTTCTGCTAGAGTTTTAAGACCTGATTTTCATCAACACATCACACCTGCAGTCTGATGGCACCAGGAATTGCCCTCCAGGGTCAAAGCCCTTCCCCTTTTCCCAGGGAGAGCGATTAGAGTTGGGAATGGGCCAGCTCCCAGAAAAGGGAAGATTCATTTGCCTTTTTAGGGTTGCTTTTTCTGGATACAGAAGTATCTTTATTTGGCTCTGTGCATGCCCTCTCTCGTCGTCTAATAAACAGCATAATCAAATAAACTGTTAATTTTACCTCTCCCTTCAGAGGATTCACGCAAGCACCCCCATGTGCAGTTGGGAAAAGCCCTCTGTTTTTATGCATACATATAAATATTTGGCACACTGATGCGCCTTAAATTTTTACCTGTGTTCCTCCAAGCTCAGGAGTTCATGTAGCTTCCGAGGTGACATAAGCCAGTTTACAGCCCTCTAGAAATGAGAAGACTCTGACAAAGGTTCACAGCTGAAATAACCCTTCCTCCAGTGGTAAAAAACACAATGCCATCAGTATAAAATAAGGCAGCATTATTCCAAGCAATTCTGTGTCCATAAATAGTACAAGTTTAAAGCGCCTATAAATTGCAGAGTCTTATTTACTTTGAGATACAATTACATTTAGAACAGATAAACGTCCAAAGTCTTTGGAATCTCAAGTCCCTGGTGTCATTTTTTGGATGCAGAACCACAAGGCATGTATCCATAATATGCATTCCCCGCAAGAATATAATTCAGAGGGAATCTAGGGAGAGAAAAAAAAAATAAAAGACTGTCTCCTTCCAGCTTTTTTTTCCAGTCACTGCCCCTCCGATGAGATCCCTGACAGTTATCCTCAATTTCCGCAGCGCTGCAATTAAAACGGACTAGTCGTACGTCTTCTCTTTTTAATTAAGCAGCATCAGCACGTGAAGCTCAGGTCTGTAGGGTTATACAGGCTCGCTCCCCTACTCCTTTTCAAAGTCAAGGGATGCCCTGCTCGCCTTTCGGGGCAACATGTTCACATCCAGCTAGCCCAGCACTTGCTAGGTGTGAAAATATATATATATATATGAATGTGAATATATATATATATATGAGTATATATATATATATATATGTTTTAGATAATTGCTATTATCTCTGATACTTCAGCTTGATTCCTTAGGGTTGAAGAACTCAGGTCTGCTAATTAGGGAAGAAATGATCCCCTTGCTAGGCATGTGCCACCCTTGTCACTAGAGAAGCCAGGACTGAGGAGATGAAGGGTCGCAAAGGGAAACCCGTGGGGTGAATTTAGAGCACACACATCCCAGTCCCAACGGGGAGCACTTTACCATGGCTAAAACTGCTGCCTCTTCTCCCTAAGGTCATGTCTCTAAGCAGGTACAAGCAATATTTGACCTCCGTGCTGCAGAACAGGAGAGCTGCAAGCACAAAATGCACAGAAACCTTTGTTCAGCCTCCCAAAAGGCTTGGAAATCTCAAAATATTACTTAATTCCTTAATTACTAATTAGCTCTACCCTAATTACTTGAATCCCACAAGCAAGAGCTTTTGATGTCACTGGCATGCATTTTCAGAGAGGATCTAGTCTCACAGCCCTTGCAATTCACACATATAGGGGGCTTCCTGAAAAGACGTTTCAAGTCAAAAGGGGGTGATGAGGGAGCAGGAAGCATCCAAGAGGACTCTGAAATTGCATTGGACACTCAGATTAATGCATTTATAGTTGCCGCCTCTTCCCCATTTCCCTCTCCTTTTTTTAAAATCAATTAATGACGTATGAGAATGTAAACACAGAAAGCAGACAAAAGTTTCTTTCTGAGGTTGAGTAAGGCAGGTGTTGTTAGTTTATAGAGAGAGAAATGTCCCAGAGAACGACCATGGTGAGAAATCAGGCCCCAGATCCTAGCAGGTGGCTTAGCTCAGTGTCGAAACCATCACCTCAAAGTCCAGGAATCAGCAGTTACTGGGAAAATTCTCCACCAGTCCAGTGGGAGAGTCCACAGACACCCAGGTCTGCTGCCTGGGCTAACAAGGACAACTCCTAGCGCTCAACAGGCACCGTCTTCATCTTCCATGGAGGAGCATTAAGAAATCGAGGTTGCTCACTAGACTTTCCAGACACTTCCTTCTCCTGCCTTGGGGCAAAGCTGATCCATTACCTGACACTCCCACCAAAACTGCCCTACCAGTGTCCTCTAGACGCTCCTCAGGAGTCATCGTGCACAGATGTCCCCGGGATTATGGAAAGCCTGGATCATGAGCTGAGGTTAGAGCGTAAGGCTGGGACCTCTGCTTTAAGGGTTTGAAACATAAAAATAAATAAATACAAAAGCTAGTGCTGACTTCTACCAGGAAGCGGGATAGGGATGTGAAGGATGAGCTTGGAAAGGCTGCGCTGCATCAGCACTTGAGCTGCTGTCATCCCTGGTGGTGCTGATGGGGAGAAGATCCCGGGCTGCTGGAGCGCAGCCCTTCCATGAACTGCACCAGCTGGCGCTTCCAAAGCTTTTCTTTGGGAATGATCGCCTTTCCCAAGACCCAAATATAGCCCTTGCAGGCTGCAGAACCTGGCCCCACTTAAAGCATTACCCTGATTCCCATTTCTTGACAGCCCTTTCTCAACTTTTGCCCCAAGTTTCACAACTTTGTTTCACACGCTGCATCCTGACCCAGCCTTTCCCTGCAACACAGAAGGGAAAACACAGAGGAATTTTAGAAAAGGGGCAGTGTGTTCTGGAAGGCTGGATCCTTCCCAGGATTGTAATGGGATGTGGATCCCTTATCCCCTGTGCAACAAATCCTCAGGGTGAGGAGCCTCACACAAGTTTCAACAGATCTTCTCCAGGAGGAACAGAGGGCTCCTGTGGGATGTGCAGTGTGGGGATCTGCATTGGGATCCTGTCCTTCAGGCAGCAGCAAGACAGCAGCCAGGGCCAAGGAGATAATTAGCAAGAAAGGATTAAAAGAGGAAAAAAAAATAAAGGAAGGAGCAGGAAAGAATGGATGTCTGAGCTCTTCCACTTTTGTACTTGGGGTCATCCTCTTAATTTTCTCTTACATTTGAGTTGTTTTTAATTTCCAGGAAGTCTTCTCAGATATCTTGAAGCTTTGCCAAATTATCATTAAGCCTATATTTTATCTCCTCATAAAAATGCTACGGTATCTCCCCCGCGCCATACATACCACAGGAATAGATCTTAAATCAGGGAGGATGGGAATTTGTTTTTGAATCGACTTAACTATTTCAGCCTTCTCAGAAAGAAGGAAAAGCTTCAAGGAGAAGGAAAAAACCCCTCTAGTGCTGCCCAAACCCGATAATTATTTTGCTGTGGCTCTGCTCTCGAGCCATCACCCCTGCCCATCAGCGTTACGACTGCACTGTACCTTGCCCAGCTGAACACAAATGAAGGTTTGCAAGGAAAACAGCCATTCAACATCCATGTGGGAGGCACTTATGGCCACGGGATGCACACGGAGGCTTCATGAAGGCGCCGTTAGTGCCGCTTTCCCGAAATCTGAGGCTCAACGCTCCCCTGTGGATCATAGCAACGTGCCAGGGATAAGTGATGCTCACACAGCTAACGAGAACGGATCCGGCCCAAAATGGATGTTCCACACTCTCCCCCTTTATTAAAGCAGTGCGTTTGCAGCAAGCACATTTTTTCACTCCTGTTGTTACTTCAGAAACTAGTAAATAAGCCCAAATTCCACCCAGTGGAACAGCTGCACCATTTAGCACCTATGGCCATTTGGTCCGAGCCCTCGTCACCATGGAGGAGCCCTGCACGGAGCACAATTCCAGGTAAAGTGATGGATAGGGAAGCCAGGGAGCTCATCGAGCCCATCATTAACCTCGTGCGGAGACAGCCCCAGAGGCAGTTCTTTAGCCACCAGCCCAGCCAGCTGTCAATTGTGTCAAACCAGTAACGTATTCGTTAGCAGGGGAGCAATCTAAAGAGCCCGCCGTGGATCCAAATGCCTAAAAGATATTCTCAAATGTGGTAATTATGTCCTGCAGCTGCCAAGAACGTCCTCGGAGGGCTCGCAGCTCCTGGTTGCACTGGTGGATCACAGCAGATAGGCACCGTAGCGGGATGGTCACAGCACACAGGGCTCTTGTCAACCTGCGCATGGAGGTTTGGAACCAGCAGCAAACACCGTCCCAGTAATCACCACCCTGCTTAACACCTAGTGCTCTCCTCTTCCTAAATGCACGTGCACCTAGGCCTTTCTTTGCTTAATGTGTAATTATTTTAAGCACAGCATGGGACATGACGTGGTAACAGGGCTGAGTTTCAGAGAGGTCCACAGAGATGCCTGGAAATGAGGCTCCACACAGAGGATCCAGAGTTGGGCAGCTAAGCGTGGATGCTCGGAGAAACCAAAATGCGCTTTGGAAAACGCTTAGACAACCGCTGCCCCCGAGCAGCTCCATGGGCAGGACCACGAGCAGGACCCGGAGCAGTTCCATGGGCAGGCCCCATCAGCAGGGAGGAGTCACAGGGTGGCCCCTGGCTCCAAAGCCCCACAAACACAACTTTATAACCCCACTATTGAAAGCAAACCACCCAAGGTCTCCCAGCCAATCTTCTCTCTCTTCAGAACCACATTCTTCCACGTTTTCATTCCATATCTGACGGAAAATGCCCTTTCCTAAGGAGGCGACGTTCCTCCTTTTCTAAGGAGCTCTAGGCCCAGCTTCACTTAACACAAGCCAAACACAGCTCAGGATACACAGGGAGCCCAGAGCCCTCCCATCCATGAAGCCAGAACACAGCCAGGCCAATCTTCCGTAAATCATGCCCATACCACAAACGGGTCAGAACTTCCCTTAAAAAGATCCAAAAAGACATAACTGGAGAGGGGAACAGGACGCAGACTCAGATATATGACAAAGGACACTCTAAAACATTAGGAAATAAAGGAATGTGAACACTAGCAGAATTTCTGGGAAACCTCGAGTGCAGATAAATCCTGTTCTGAGCATTTTCAGACAGGGTTGGCTGGAACGATGTCAAAATCCGGCGGTGGGAAAGGAGGGATGTTGTGCTGGAAGGCAGCCCCAACAGTCCTCACAGCTACCTGAGTGAGGGATGACTGGATACCTAGAGCATTTGAACACTCCAGGTTCACCTTCAAATTTGTGCCAAATAATAACAAAAATAGTAATAACTGCCCCCAAACTATGTGCTGTAACAATAACAGTAGTCAGTGCATGCGCTAAATGCATAAGGTGATGCCACAAGCTGCTCACTCAGTGTGGATTCAGGTTAGCAGCAACGGTATCATTTCCTGGGGCAGCTGGGCTTAAAATAAAAGCCCATTTTATTTTAAGCTGGGCTTAAAATAAAAATGTGCAGGGTTAACTTTTTCCACGAGTGCCAGAAATGCTGCTGCTGATGCTTCCGATAAACAACTACATTTAATTCATCCTACATCCCAGGAAGCAGTAAAGCAAAACAACCTGCGAGGCCCTAAGAACGAGGGTATCCTTCTGTGCAAGCAGGGCAGTTTTCCTCAAAAGCCCAAATATTTAACTTAAAAATATTACTAGGGATTCCCAATCGGAATAAGGGAGAAGAAACATATGGGGCAACGGGTAATGGGCAGTTGCTTAACTAATAGCTTTATACCTATCTGTACGTAATCTACACATTATGCATAAAATTATTTTATATATTTTCAGGTACTTTGCTGATATATAAATATGCAAATATATTTTCTATTATATATATATATTTTTATAGCTCTGCAGCATGTTATCCTGGCAGCCACATCTTCGCAGCAGCCTGAAATAATATGCCTGGTGCAGCAGGGGTGCACCTGTGCATCAAGGAGGGAAAAAAATATCTGTATTCATGAGTGCAAATTGGCTAAAATTGACTGACTAGCAGCAGTCAGCTCCAAACCTGTAATTTGAAGCTCTGCCTTGACTTCCAGTAAATTCTGCCCTCCCTGCTCACCTTGAAAGCACTTGGGGCTGTTGCAGGAGGATCCGGATCTCCTCTGGATTTGGGTGCTGCTCTAATGGTCATTGCACCATATGGGTTAGATGGACCTTATGCTAGGCAGTAAATTGGGGGGAAAACCTTCCTTGTAGTCAGGCCAGATTTGGTTCCAGGTGCTGTTTTAGTTATATTTGTAATATTACTATGTATATATACATATATGTATATAGACACACACACAAATACATACAGGTCATTTGCCATTATTTCCAAACAGAACCTGCTCTGCTCACAGCTTTGAATTTTACACCGTAATATTTTACATCATAATATTACACCATAATTTCTCCCTCTTCAAGGGCAAGGCTGTCCAGCTGCTTTTTTGGTGAGATATGAACCTCCTCTTTTTGCACCCTCTGCAAGCTTTACTAATAAGATTCAACTGCTTTGCCCCTGCATTGAGTTTACCCACTCAACAGAACCTTTACCTCAAATCCAGTCCATTAAATCCTTGTTCTTAGCGCTGTTTTTTTATGCAACTCATTGTCCAAGCAAAGGATGCCCAGGTGTCTCCCAACTGAAAGGTTCAGACAACCAGCACACCAAAAGGTTGGGAGGGAAGGAATCATTTCTGCTCCACACCTGGTGGGTTTAGGAGAGAGAAATAGTAGGCTTAAATTACAACAAAGACAACTTAAAGTAGACTTAGAGAAACCTTCTCGTGGTATTGGGAATTAGTGAGTGCAACAGATGGCCTGGGAAGCTCATTTTCACCCCATTTACACAACTGTAGGCCCTGGAGAGCCAGCATGGATTTCATTTCTCAGTACCCTTCATTCCCAAATTTTCTATTGTCCTAAGGCCTTGCTGACCTATGCTTCCCCTCAACACACGCGGATTCCCTTCTCATTCTCCCAACTCATTCTCACGGTTGGGCACGTTTAGGAACTCACTTTTTCCAAGCTTTCCTCCTTCAAGAGGTGGGTATAAAGGTGGCTCTAAAAAATTCAAAAGATCTTCTTGAGGCCTCTTCTATATTATAGCCCTGGAGCTTCTCAGTTCCTCTCACTTCTTATACTTGTAAAATGCTAAAATAGGGACTTCTGTGAGGGGCTGGCTGAAGTGCCAGTGCTGGTGTCAGAACTACAGCCATCATTTCCAGTGCCCAGGCCCAGCCTAACACCTACAAAACAGCTCAAGGGTGGTGGCAGCCAAGGCCAAGCCCATCACCGCTGCGATGGAGAAGAGACCCAGGCCCAAACAGGAGCCAAACCCAGAGTGACTGGGTCAGGATGCTCATTCCTCATCTCTCCAATTTCAACAATCAGCAAGGTTTTCCCTTCCCCTTCCACCCATCAATATTACCATACTGTGGACTAACTGTATCACTTAAGTGCAATACTTATTTTAAATCATCATGCAATTGACTTTGATCCTATTTACCAGCGCTTTTAATTAAAACATAATAAACAGGAAATAAGAAACTGTATCACTGTCAAACCTAAAATTACTTTTTTTTTTTTGGATCCTTAAAATACAGCATTTGACTTGCTGCAGCTTAATTGCATCTTTACAGGGAGACAATTTGAAGAGTGACCTATTTTCTCCCATAAATTTACATAATACAGCAAACAATCAATGGAGTCCTGGATACCTGAAGCAAGTATTTTACAGATGAAAATGACGGGTGAAATATGCACTTTTCACTTGGGTTGTTTTAATACCTTGATGGATTTTAACTTGCAAACTATTCAGCCAGATTAGTTCTCTGTAATGATAATGGTTCTGAGAAAACGTGAATTCAAAACTGTAGAGGAAAAAGCAAACAAGGAATAAGAAAAAAAAGGAAATGTGGAACTGGACCAACTTAATGCAAAATAATGTGGAAAGGTTTCACTCCAACAAGTGTGTGAGATCCAGGGGACACAGTGCCAATATAGGGTCAAATACATCATGCCAAATAACATATAGTATGAAATAAATACTGTATGTCCCTTGTGTCCCAAGGCCCAAGACATCCGGAGCTGAACATTCCTCTCCCCTGGGTATCAATCCATGGATCCCAGCGGGAATGCCCTGACCCAAACGCCAACCACAAGGACAGGTCTTGGCACGGGCTAACACATTTGGGCAAAACTAAGCCCCGCTCCATGCAAAACACACCAGCTAAGCAAAGCTCCCAACGCAGCTTGGGAAGAGCTCAGCTGCTGAGCATTCTCAGGAGCACTTACTTTTTGTACCCAAATTGGGCAAAAATGCAGGTTTGCCTAAGCGGACGTGAAGCCAAAGCGCTGGCCAGTTAAACCGGCTTCAAATGCAGCTGCCAAGTCTTTTTCCCTACCCTTTTCTCAAAGGAAAATATGCTAAAATGACAATAAAACAGAGGCTGCTACCCAGTCTATAAACCTATCGCTGGACCGAGGTCTATATTCCTTCCAGATGAAGGAGAAAGCTTTCTAGACTGACAACTGATTAGTATACAAGCATGATTATATGCAAATCTCCAATTTCTATTGACTTAATTGTGATCTGATGTAACATGTATAATTAACACACGCATTTAAAATAAATGTATATTTAATTAACATGCATATTTATAAAATGAATATTTATATTTAGCATATAATTTTGGGCGAATTTAGGTGGTGCAAAATTGAGGGGTTATCACTGCTGATGAGAGCTAGTCACAGCAAAACAGCTTTCCCACCTCAGGCTCTCCCAGTGGATTTCAGCCCCAATTTATCTCACCTCTGGCAGGGCAGCCTTGGGCCTTCTGTCAGCACAGCCAGGGCTGCCAGGCGCAGCACAGGAGCACGAACCAGATAAATATCTTCATTAAGATCTGGGGGTTTGGCAGGGTTATTGGGGTTTTGTTTTCAAAAAATTATTTGGATTAAAGGCCACAACTGTAGGAGAGGCTGAGCACAAGTGAATCTGATGATAAAGCAGTGGCTGGGCATTAGAGAGCTGAGGGTTGTCTGGATTTCTGTTATGGGTGTGAGTCCATAAGCCCCAGTAGTTTATCCCCCTGAATTCCTCATCTGCCAAATGGGAAGCAAATATTCCTCATATCCCTCAGGTGGGTCGGAGGTAGTATGAATTAGGGTAAATTTAGCATATACTGCTATTTCATAGCAGTGTGAAAAGATACCTTAAATGCTCATGAAGGAGCAACGAGTGCAAGGGAGCAGAGCACCAAGCCAGAAAGGCTGCTTAGGAGAGCCCAGCCAGGCAGCCTCTCTTCTCCTCATGGATCACCAGGTTCCAGGGCTTGGTCTCTATGTCCAGCCGAAAATCCATCCTTTTCTCCCCAAGAACAACCAGATGGGATGCATTCCCTCTTCCTTTCCCAGGGGATACCAAGGAAGACACTCAGGAAAGGCAGAAAGCCTGGATGCTGCTGCAGGACCAGAAAGAGCCCTAGATAGCTCCTCTTCTCCAGTGTCTGCACATTTGCTCATTTTAATACCTTACAACAAAAACCAACCATTTGTTACCAATATTCCTGCAGTATTTTGCTCAAACTTCATCTAACTCTAAGCAAAAACGCCTTTTGAGAGATTTAAAAGTGAAGTTTGTAGCAGCAGCAGATGCAATCATGAGCCATGCAGAAATACACTGACATTACTACTATATACTACATTACTAACAGAATATAACAGAATAACTAGAACGACACCATGTCTTCCATAAGCACAACAACATGCATGTCACACCTTGAATGGCCTAGTCCTGTGAAGAGCAGATTTAGACTAAAAACAAAAGTTAGAGGGCAGGGAAAAGAAAAAAAACAGATGAATCAAATCATGCACTGCTTCATCAGTAGGATGTGATTTTGCTTCTGTTGGACCAGATCTAGCAAGTCCCAGACTTGGTGTTTAATCACCTGGATTCACATCTCCAGGCAGCCAAGGAACCAGACTGTAAGAGCCTGTGCCCAGCTCCTCTTTTGTCCTGCTCCCCATGTTTTCCCAACACACTTTCCTTGCCCATCCTTTTATTTTTAATCCTAGTGGCAAAGAGTATGCCACATGCTATACAGAGAACAATGTTGCTTCAAGTCAAACTGCCTGAACATAAGGAAAAAATGTCACCATAAGAACAATCACACATTGACACAGATTGTCCATTGAAGTGGGGGAATCTCCTTTGCCGACTAGAGTCACAAATCAGCTTGATAGGACCTTGGATGACCTAACCTAAGGCTCAACTTTCAACAGAAACTTGGACCATTCGATTTCAAGAAGCCTCTTTCAACTTCACTTTTTCTATGATTTTGAGTCCATATTACCCCATGATATCCCATGTGTGCTCTGGAGTTGCAGCACACTCTCTTGAGTGCACAGAAGCAAAAAGGCATTGACATTTTGGAGCTGAATACCATAAAGGCAGCAAAGCTTAAGCTGACAGAGACCTTCTGGTGACGGCAGTGTCCAACTCGGAACATCATTCCTACCTCCCACCCAGCCCAGTTGCCTTCTGCTTCACAGCACTGCGTTGTGCTTTCCTTAATGAAATGATCTTTGAATCATTTCATGCTCTGGGTGTGCCTGCTTGAGCAGGAAGGTTGGACTAGATGATCTCTAGAGGTCCCTTCCAACTTTGAACACTCTGTGATTCTGTGAAGAGTCTTCTGGGAGAGGAAAAAACCCACAACAAATACTCACAGGTTGCACATCGCTCCAGCAAGATTATCTTCTCTATCCCACGCAACACTTAGAATAGTGTTGGATTTCCAGGATATCACTGTTTACTAGTTTATATGCATCCCAGAAGGATGCTGGAAAACACCTACAAAGGCTTCAAAGGATCACGGTGAGACATATCAGGTATGCTCTGTGCCAGAGAGGCTCTTCTAAAGCAGCTGGAGATTATGAGTTTTGCCTTGTGTGTATCAGGCCCCTCAGAACATCTGTTGACCCAGCAGAACATTTATGTTGGTATTTCAGATAGTCTAATTACCAGCAAAGAGTAACATAGGTGTTACAATGGTTATTCCTGTGAACAGCTTTATACATTCATGCAAAATTACAAATTATTAATTCCCATGCTTCATTTTCTAATTAATGAAGCTTTCCCTCACTCTCAGGAGCATCCCCTCATTTGGTATATTATCTAACTTCAGGTGACCAGCCCTACCTAACAATGTAGTTACGAGATTCCCTTTTACCTTGAGTCATTGGCAGTCTCTCCCAACACTGCACTGGTTTTAAGTGCAGGCTCAGGGCATTCACCTGTATTCAGGCAGGGTGTTCAAAGGATAAACTGTCTCTAACACACTGTGTATATGACCTTGGATGGCCATGTAAATATATTTATTTGGGGAGAGGTGCATACACTGCTTGCTTTCACTGCAATATAACCTGCATTTGGCTGGTGCTGGAGACTGAACTGCATTGGTCTCTGAGCTCAGAAAATACCTTACACCTGGGGGCTTCGCATAAGAAACGACACAACGTGGTCATTAGTTGTCATGCATTGAAAACCACCAGTTATGGTTAAAAGGAAGGAAAAGATGGGTGAGAAAAGAGCCCTTTGGTTTCAGATGCTGCACAGTGTTCAGTGCTAGCGCGTGTGCCAATAGCCATTTTCCCTTCTCCCTTCCTCACCCGCATCGTTGCTGCTCCTGGCAAATACAAGGACCTTCCCTCATTTGCTGCTCACGAGAAGAAGCGGGCGTGACAAGTGACCCGCTGATGATCGAGGAGGCTCGTCTAATTAGACAAGGCAGGAGATGGATGTTCCCGGGTGTTCCTTTAGCGCAGGAGCCGCAGCTATGGAAGAGGAAAGTGCAAATGGAGACCAGCAGCTCCCAGAGCCACTGGAAGGTCAACAGCCTAAAGGGGAGTTCAGGAAGCTCAGAGACCAACCTGGGGCACCGCAGCGGGCACAGTGATGTCCTACTGCCCCCCTTTGACCTCGGACTAGGTCCCACAAGCCAGACTTAAATATATGTTGGAAAACTGTACAAACACCACCAAGTGCCATAGGTTTCCTGGGAACGAGCGAAGGGCGCCTGCACTGCAGGGAGATTAAAATCACCATTCCATGTGCTACGAAAACCAAAACATCCAAACAAAACCTTGGATTAGCAATGTGTTGACTGCTAATACAAACATTTTCAAACAACACATGGGAAACTCTGCTGTAGCGCTGGAAACCCTGCGGGTCAGCAAGTGGGAATGAGATTCCAAGGCAGCAGCGAGATAAGGGGTGACCCAGCAGAGTGTTCCAGCAGGTCAGCTCCACCCTGGGAATCTCCGGGGCTGGCACCCGGCTTTTCCCGGCATGTGTTCTCCTACATGGAAAAATAAAAATGAATAAAGAGATCCGGCACAAACGGTCAAACAGAACAATGCAAATAAATAAATAAAGCACTGAAATATTTCATAATACAGTGTCAGGAGAAAAATGTGTTAGTGTTTTAAATGGAGCCGTTTAAACTCCAGGGCCTGATCTTGCAACAGGGATGACGTGGACCCACCATAACTCTGATCTGGACACTCAAAGCAGTGTGCCCCTCACAGCAGGCTCTCCTTATTTATTTTTGTTTATCCAGTTATCCTCTCTCTCACCATTATCTCTTCTACATAGAGAAGCCAAATCCTTGCTACAGAGAGGAAATGTCCATTTCAAGGTGAGCATTTGTGGCAAGCACAGGCTCCTTTTGGCCAATCCGAGGTGAGCAAATAGCCTTTCCCAAAGGGAGCTGCACCTTATCCTTTCATCCATGTTCTCTGTGGAGAGCACTGGCAGCAGCAAGACTCACCAGCAGTAACTCAGGTGTGAGGAGAGCAAGAGAGGGAGTAATATGGGTTGCAACTATTCAGTCTTTTGTTCTGACAAAGAAAAGAGGAGATCTGTGGAATTTCAATGCTAAATTCGTGGGTTGGGAAGGGGCTGGCCCTGTACGAGGCACCATAGGACACGCTCTGCAACATGCACAGCCACAGGGAACGTGCAACCTACAGAAGTCAGCAGCCAAATCCCCACCGACTGCAGCGAGCCTAGACTGTCGCCCAGCTTTTATTCCTAAACCAAAGGTTTAGTGCATCAACTACTGCCAATTTTTATTCCTCCTCTCAAGTTTGTATAGATGACCTTCTATACTGAACCATGTGGACCTACAGATCTAAACGACTACTGTTCATCTGACGAGAGTCACGCTATTTAAAGATGGGAAAATTTGCTGGGAGAAACTGCCTCAGGCTTCTCTCTGCTTCAGAAAACTGGAGCAAAAATCGTGCGCCTCACCGGTGGCTTTGATCTTCTTTCTCCAGGGTCGCTGCAGGAACCAGGCCATATGTATTCATCACCACTGTTCAATACAAACCTAGGCACACATAGACCTGATCTGATGGGCTTCTGTAGAGGATGGATATGACCTTGTTTTGAAAAATGTTTCAGACAACTGGGCAAAAGAATGTGTGCAAAACGGCCTAAGGATCATTGCACCTGAGGCTTACGGTATGAATAGGGTGTTTTTCCAATAAACACATCTTGTTTATGAAAACCTTTTTTAAAAAAAATCTTTCAATTTGAGCTGTTTCCCGGCACCAGGCTCCATGGCTGGGCTGCTTTCAGCACACCTTAAAGCCAAAGGGTTCCAAAACCTCTTGAACAACTGGGCCAGTTTCATCTGCAGACTAAAAGCTGGGCTTAGCAGAAGCTGCAACACCCAAGGCTGGAGTTTGCCCAGGTGCTAGGCCCACAAGGACCATTTTCTCCAACAGTGACTCATCTGTCCTTACTGCTCTGTATCCTAAACTTCTGCTTGATTTCTTCTCTCTTTCCATAGAAATTGATGCCCAACACAGTTGCAATCGATACCCGACATAGGATCAGATCCCTTGCAGTAAGAAATCCCAGCTTGATGTCTCATACATGCCTTCTCCACGAGGCCTATGGTAGCACGCCCTGCCTTAGCAAACCATCAATTTAAATGATTGGGAAAAAAACAACACATAATAAGTGACAGATTTTTCAAATCAGATAAAGATGGGAACCAGATTATCTGTCTGGGGGTGATAGATTGCAGCAATAATAAATTCACTTTAAGACACTGGATCAATTTTTAATCAAGCCAAGAATTATTATTGCAGAAAGATAAAATGACCCATGAGGAGATGCCTTAATTTTCCACCAATCAAATTATAGCCTTTCTAAATAAGATGTAATGAGATCCATGGAATATCCAGGTTACACAGCCTACCTAATTACCCATGTTCCCTGTCATGTTGTGATATAGTGGTGGTAAACTGACCTCTGAATTTACCAAGATGAAAAGGTAATTAGTTTTTCCACAAGGCTGTAGTGAAAACAACAGCAATGACGCGTCACCTCCTTCCACCAAGTCGCCATCTCAAAGGTGTCTGTTCTTAAAATATACAGGATATGACCTAGCGGGTAATAAACTGCAGTCATTAAATGAAGCATTCGCCTGGCAGAAAAACCACCACTATCTCCAAGCGGCGAATACAAGGTCTGAAGGTAAAGCAAATCAAGCCACATTCCACGGGAAACTTTATCCGCATGTTACCACAAAGGCTCCTGAGATGGCAGGGCAGCTTCTAATTAAAGTCATGGTTTCATATGTGAAGGGAGCTTTCCTGATCCCCAGGCACAGTAAGGATAATCGTCTATTGTCTTTTTACGGACTCATTTTATGCCATTTCTAACATGATGGCTTTGGAGAAACATCCCTGAAAGCATGCGGGGAACCTGAAGGTACACCAAGGTCAAACACAGAATTACCAGCCCAAAAGAGTGGATAATGACTTCAGATGGATAAATATTTCAGATAATTATTTCAGATGGAAGACCACAACCATGTGCACCCAACGGGACAGTCTCTCCATCCCAGTTTTGGCAGCTAGGATTAAGAACTGCATTTTTGACAAGTTTAGGTGGTCTCATCCTTCCATAAAGCTACTGGTGAGGACTAGGACTGAATTTTCCATGGCCACCTTGGGAAGTAAGAAGTCCCTAAGAGGATTTGTCCCTGTCTGCGTGCCCTTTCCTTTGGGCACCACAGCAGCTCAGAGACACAATGACAGACATAATTGGCTCATGCAAAGACAGTCATCATCAAATTAATGAACTACAACAATTCATTCCATCTGCTGCCTCCTTCGTGCTAATTTATTAATAACAATTACACAAAAAAATGGCATGGATTATAAATTTCAATTTCTCCTCTTTACCTGAAAATTGAGTCTATGAGAGCCTTAAAAAATGATCTCATACGATTCCAAATAGATTTATGGCTTATTACTAGTAATACGGCAGCACCCAAATGACCATGAAAGCCAACTATTTTAAAGTAACTTAAATTACCCCTTCCAAGCAAATTGGATATTTGGGTTTCATGGCTTGCACTGCTTTTGTCACAAGGATCCCCCCTTTGGTCACCAGCCCTTCGTATCTCCACGCTTGGGTCTTCTTCAGCCCACCACCCAGTCTCATAGGCCAGCAAACCTCTGCACAACTTTTCCAGCTATGGCAGAAGGGATGAACTGCCTCTGTGCTAATGAAGGAGCCCAATTAGTATGTAAAACTCTACTGAATTTACTAGTCAGGGTAAATTTGGACACAGGGAAATTCTGGCTGCTTGGCAGCAGCATTCAGAGCTTTCCCAGGTCTGACCTGGAACAGAATGGTTTGATACCAGCAAGGCTTTGACTTACCTTTCCAGTATATCCCCTACTATTAATTTAATCCCAATCATGTAAATAAATAATAAAAAGTGTGATATATAGAAATACTCCTTTTTTTCTACAAAGAAATAGGTGTGTCAGTCCAATGTACCCGAGTGCCAAGGTGAAGATCCCATACACCAGGCAGATTGCATGGCTTTGGTGGGACCAGTACTTGGAGTAGAAAAAGTTAAAGGGAATTGCACATCCTAGCCCAGTTTGCAAACACTATGGAAAGTTTGTTTTAAGTGGGATCACTGGGTATTACCTAATACATGATGAGGTAATGCCAAAACACTAAGAAAGAAACACTTTTTTTCCAGTAAGGACTACAGATGCTGTAAGGAGGAGGAGGGAAAAGAAAATTACCCTGAGGGAACTTAACAGTATTAGAGGGCTATCTAATGAAGATAGCAACACTGATGCAGAGTCAAACTATTTAAATGTTTTGCTCAAAACACATCAGTAAATGCAATGCAAAGGCTACGTGTTGATTAGAACAAAGGATACGTTACATTACGATTAAAGCCTTGTTATGAAGTAACATATCCAAGCACTAATTCCTAGTTCTGTAATATTTCCACCAATACTATCATCTCCGTTTAATTAGGACATAAAAGTAAGTAAAGTTAATTTAAAAGAAAATTTCCAACAGCATTCCATTGGATTTTCTAGTAAATTAACACTTTAAAACCTCTAATGGGCGTCTTCAAAAGAAAACGTTATTAACAAAATATGTGATAATTAACACAATTAAAACTCTCCAAAGTATACTTTTTTTAATAGAAATTGTTCTGGTACGAAACACGCAAAAGGAGTGAACCAAGAGCCCCACTCCTCCATAATGCAGACAAGCATTAGACAGCACAAACATTGGACAATTCCCCAGGGACACCCACTGACCTAGAAACTGTTAGCATTAGCTCATAACAAGATTAATTTTTGTGGAACTGGATTAACTTTTACACATTCCCCTTCCCTCAAAGGAGCTCAGTGTGCAAGTGCTCTAATATCTGGAATTATGCAGCTATTAAAGGAAAGGGCATTTTTCTTTTCTCACCGCAGCGTCTGGCTGAAGACACTCTAGATGATCACCAGTTCTGATCTCAAGCTTTGGCACAAGGAGGGGTTTTGCTCCTCCTCTGGCTGTGCGGATGCACCTTCCACGGGACCAACCTGATGACTCAGCAGAGACCTTCCATAGCCCTGAGCTCCACTGCAGTTTGCTGGGATAAAAATGATAAAAAGTTTAGTTATTTAGCCAAATGTTCACATTTCTCAAGCCTACCCGGAGACCTCGATATCTCACAAGCCGGCCTGGCCTTCCTGCTCCCACCGAGCCCAGAGCTACCTCATGAACAGCCTCTCACATACGTTCAGACAGGACGCAGCAACGTCCTTTCCAACGCTCCGCTCCCTACCAGGTGCACCAGCCTGCTGATAACGGGGAATAAAGGCAACTTTCTTCATTCCCAGCTTTCTCCCACATGAGGAATAAATTACACCATCGACTTGTGCTCTTGCTCTCCCACATGCCTGCACCTGAGCCTGGTTCCCACTAGACCCGACCGCTCGGAGGGTGCTGGAGCCCAGGCCCTCCCTGGTGCCTCATGCAGGGACCGAGACCAAGCCAGGCCCAAAGGCAGAGGATTAGTCCCTGTTTCACTAAAACCTGGCTACTCACCGCTAAGATGCCACCACCTGAACCAGGCATGGATTCACCAGGCAACCGTCAGGACACTAGCACTGTAACCTTATAATATGGCAAATATTTGCCACCATCTGCAGAAAATTCAAAGCATCTGCTGCAGTTTTGCTGGATGAAAGCAAAGTAGCATAGCCCACCATAAGCTCTGCCGACACCGTTACTGTGATACAGAAAAGCACACAAACACAGAGCGCGTTATCAAAATAAATCAGCAAGGCTTAGCAACTGTTCTAATTATCACTAAAAGCACTGTGGTATTTTTCTTACTTTTTTCTTTCTTTGCCTCACAGAAATACTTTATTCACTGCTGAGAGCGAGTTTAGATATTCATAGAGCAGAAAAAGCTTTAAGGATTTTGAAATAAAGACAGCACAGTACTTCCACCAACCTGGGCTATTTTTTTCCCCAAAATAACTCAAAAGTCACTATCTTTGCTCTTCCCAAAATCTATACAGCTTCTACAATCACTTCAATAGGTAGAAGCCACAACAATGTGGTTGATAGGAATTCCAGCTGTAGCCATCAACGCTGTGTTTATCCCCCATGATCCAAGGAACTATCACTCCTGCAGTACGGCTAAGAGCCTCTCTCTGTCCAGCCACTAAAAACCACTTTGGTTGATGGTGGGAAAGCCAGGAAATCTTGCCTTTTTGCTCGGCGGATGGACAAATTCCCGGGCATTATCATCTCCTGTGGAAGGGGCTCGGTTACAGCCAGCTGGCCCTCATCCAGGAGCGCCGGTTCCCAGGGAAGCTGCAGGCAGAGCTCCGTGCCGCGGGTCCGAGGCCGACGCCGAGTCCCAGTTGTCGCACAAACTCCCCCAGCTGTTTCAGAAAGATGCTGAGCAAGATGAGAGGAGACAAAAAAATGAAAAGCAGCGCTGGGAAGAGCGGCGGAGGAACAACTGTTCCAGATGTTTTCCCCCCTCTAAGAAGAAGGGGAATAAAAGCACCATCTCAGAATTGCTGCAGCTTTTTACAATCCTAATAAAAAGGCAGCATCAAAACCAGCGGTGGTAATAAGAGCACTGGAGAGGTCCAGTCTTCTCATGCACATTGGCTGTCACTGATGTTCTTTGGTCTGGGGGAGCTGCTGCGTTTTGATTCCAGACCACCTGCAATAGCCTGGTCAGAGGTGCTTCTTTGCTAGATTTTCACCTAAGACAGACAAAAGCCCTGCAACAATTCTTCAAAGAGCAGCCTATATGGATGCATGGACGCTTCATCCTTCAGGAGAAAATGGTTTAAGGCCTCAGGGCAGACCCAGACCCAGAAAGAACATCCTGGTCATAATAAAGCTGCTCCGGAGACTGAACTTTTTGTGACTGGTAACCACCTACCAGTTTCCAGGCTATGCTTATTATCATCTGTTCACCTTTCCTTGGGCTTTTAAATATGTATTTTAATTCTTTCCAGGTTTGCCTTATGGTAATGGTTTTGTTCCTCCCAACTTTCTACACAATTTTTATACATGCTATTCCCCATTTTAGTGCAATTTTATTCCCTTTTTGTCTTGGTTTCAACTAAACTAAAAGTCTATACTCCCACGGAAGACATTCCCATCCTGGAAACCCTTCTCCATATTCATTTTCTTCAGCGGGATGGCTGGAATTGGCATACGGTATCCTGCCAAGGGCGGCTCTCTTGTCTTTCACCTGGGAACATCTTTTCCCGAGATACTTCACATTCCTCAATTATTCCATGGCAAATATTGCATTACAATCTCTCTCCTGCTTACCTACTATTAAAGCATATGTTTACAATGCAGGTAAGAGTCACATTTACCATTATTATATATAATTTCTTTTTTCCTTTCCCCCACACTTTCTTTCTCAAGGTCACCCTCATTTTCCCATGGGAGATTAAAGGCCTCCTTTATATCATCACTACATCTCATTTTTCCCATGCTCCAATTTTCATGCCAGCACCATTAAAGAAAATTCTTAAATCAATTCCTGCCCCGAAACTCATTCACGAGGAGTTGCTCTAATAACTTGCTTTTAGTACACTAGTAACTCTTTCCGTATAACTGGTGACTTTTACCAGTTCCTACCCAAAGTACAGCTCTAGAAGTCCCCTAAAAGCTTTAATTACAACTGGCCTACATAACACAACAGAAACCCTTGAAGATCAGGTATTGCTGATCTAACTCATGTCTTTTATTCATAAAATCAGTTAACTTAGATTGGAATAGTATTACATGAATTAGTTTGGGGTCACATGTATTTCTTTTTGTCCTATGTTACAATTAAAACTAAATTTATTTTCTTTGCTAGTAAATATAGAGCCAAAGCTTTGAAAAAAAAACTTTCTGTACAGAAAGACAAACAGTGAACTCCAATATTTTCTCTTCCAAATTTCGTCTGTCTCTAAAGCCCAAACTTCTTCAAACTATTTTCATTACATTGTTATCTTTAGATATTTAATTAATTTGCAGCAAGGTCCCCAGTATTTTCACTCCTCAGCACGCGGCCCCAGAGTAAAGAATACATAACAACGACACTCTCAGAAGCTGGAGATCTTACCATATTTAACAAGAAGCATCTCTGACAGTAATTGGAGTTCTGTATCAAGGTAAATAAATGGGAAGATCATAAGGACATACTCTAGTGGCCATAAGCATCCTGCAAACACTCACATCAGAGAGTGAATTTAACATACAGTCTCGGTGGATATGAATTTTCTATAAACAAACAATCTCAAGAAAGACTCACTTTTGTCATCTGTTATTGCCATCAAAGAAAAAAATGAATATTCTGTTTCATATGTTTCCTACCAGGCAGCTTCATTATTTACCACTAGCCTTTTTGTTCTCGCCATGTGCATAATCCTGCACTCTCCTCAATGACAACGGATTAACTTCCTTTCCTCATGACGGGCATTCAAGGCGAATTACACAAATTATTCAACACACAAGGGCAACCACCACGATGTGCTCCTCAAGCTGCAGGGAACAGCTCCTTCCTATCAAGATACAAAGTGCCCAGCTGCACAGTATTTATCCCCACACGTACAGGGCTCAGAGCCGAGATGTATATACAGACCAGGAGGGTCACAGTGGGATAGAGAGCCTGTCAGACCACTTGAGGAACCTT
>JAUBOD010000223.1:192042-212121 GCA_032353885.1 Nothura maculosa | reverse complement strand
TCTAGGTGCCTGCTGGAGCGGGAAGGTTGGACCAGATGATCTCTAGAGGTCCCTTCCAACCTTGAACATTCTGTGATGAGATGCAGATGGCAGCACTTGCTTCATGCAAACAAAGTGGAGAAAACCTAACCTGAGAAAGGTGAAGTCTCCTGAGGAGGAGCTAAGTGCTTGAGCCACCTGTGGCAAGGGAGCTGAGCAGGCTGGGGCTGAGCACTGTGTTGAAAGAGTTAAGTTGGGAGCAGAAGAGAAAGGAAAGGATGGCAGGAAGGGCTCCCTTCTGCACCCTGGAAGCCAGCAGCTTCAGTAGATACAGGCCTCTATGTGCTAAAGAAAGAAATACTTATTCTGACTGAAATAGAAAGCAAGTGCCACAGCTTTGAAATAAAAAAGGGGAAAAAAGAAAAAGAATAGGCTCAGGAAGGTTTATAAATCCTCTTAGGCATCTTTTCAATACTCCCTTTCCTGCAACTCTGGAGGAGGGCTTTAGCAAACGGTAATTCCAAGAAGCATGGCCCAACACTGTGATGATGGCCATTCCTGGCTTCATCCCGATTAGAACTGCAGTCAAGTTTGATGGGGTTAACCCAGCAGGGCCCAGCAAAAGCAGGGAGTCTTGTTGTAGCACCCCTGCTTAGGAACAACCTTAGCTTGCTTTAAGACTGAGTTACAGCTTAGCTGGATACTTTAAAAAGTTAGAATAGATTTACAGTGACTAAGGAAGCGGCTACACTTAGGGAAGGGTTGAAGACTCATGTGACTCTCCTCGTCAAGATGAAGCCACCTCAGACCAAGGGTCGGCCCTTGGAGCCTCAAACCCTTCCCAGCAGGGCCTGCATTTTTATTTATTAACTTAACATTTAAGAGGTGCACAATGGGCAAACAGGGCGGGGAGGAATTGAGTTATTTGAACTGATAAAGTTCAATCTTGGCAGGTTCCAACCTGCCAAGTTGTCCATGCTGCACAGTGCCCTACTATACCAGTCACACCTACAACTTGCTGCCATCTACAGAAAAAAAGAACAAAAAAGGCATCAGAAAACCACAGCTTCTTCTGCAAATGCTGCAAGAGTTCCAGCAAGGTGACAAACCCCTCTGCTCAACTAGCCCCTTGCTCATATTTGGAGTCATATCACCCCAAATCATTACTAGTGATCTCCAAGGGCTTCCATACAACAGCACTGGAGAACCAGTGGGGAACAGCCCTGCATCCCGTGGGTGCCAGGAGTGTGCAGTTTAGAAAGCAGAGCATGCACCAGCCTCCTCCTCGAACCCTGTCAGGAGCTTTGATTAATGGCAACGTGCTGCAAATCTTAAGCAAAGAACATGACCCCTCACAACTGCTCTGCCCAGATCAAAGCCATGTGGCCACGGATAGTCAGCACCGAATGCTGTTTCTGCAGCTTGTTTGCCACCCTGAGTGTTTCAAAGCAAAGGGGTTTCGGGCTAACAGGAGGATTGAGAGGCGTGTTGTCACAGTTCCTGAGGTTTGAGAGCAAAAAGATTCACTGCAATGGTTTGAAAAACTCTAACCTACAAAAAAAAAAAAAAAAAAAAAAAAAAAAAAAAAAAAAAAAACACCTTAATTGCTGTGGATAAAAATAAAACCTTTCCACTCCTGCACCACAGCCCACAGGTTAATGGACCAATGCAATAAAACAATAGATTACAATAGGAGGCTCAATACAATTAAAATCATAAAACCGCTGATGATCTGTTTTCAGATGAAGATGTGAATGAAAATAAAGCATTAAAATTTCCCCACACGTTGAAGGTCTTAGTCATGTGAAGCGTGTGTGATTTTACTCATGTGTGTATGCACACATACACACCCAAATCTATGTAGAGATCCACTTAAAGTCACTAAAATATCAACCACCAGATTTTCCCTTACTCATGTCAGGGAAAGATCTTAATTTCTACACCAGGAGGATTATTTGTGAAGCAGCTTAATATAGATACCTGTCTAGTGGAAGAAAAGCCCCAAACCAGATGGGCTTTGGAATAAAGAAAGCAATAAAAGAAAGCCATCCTCCCTTCTGCAGAGCTTTCTAAGGGAAGACCTGTCAAACCTGTAGTCCGTGCTTCAGTTCCTTGGAAAAGCCCAGCACAGAGGGAGGAGCCCCCCCAGTGCCACAGTGCTAGGTTTCTCATCACCGTCACACCACCCCAACAAGCAGCAGGCTGCTTGGGGACTCTCAGGTTGTGGATTGCAGCTCATTCCTCTTGGAGACATGCAGGAACCCAGCAGGAAGCAGCCTATTGCTGGAGGAGCTGCCTGGAAGCAGCGAAGGACACGTCTTCCATGAGGTCAGGACCATACAAGCCAGGACTTGTTACATAATCATCTCTCTTCCAGGGAAGGAAGACCAGGACAGAAGAATAAAATTAACTCTAGCTATAGGGCAGTAAGGGAAGGAGGATGACTAAGTAGAGTTCATGACATTGTCACGAAATGCCATTTGCCCCCTATCTCAGTAGACTTCAGTAGGGTCAGCAACTCAACTGTGCACAGTTGGCCACTTCCCGCTACGTTTATTACCTTATTCTAGTCTAGGAAGTTAGCAAGGTTATCTCCCAAACCTTGTAATCCTCTCACAGGTCCTACAACAAACTCTCTTTTGCCGCTATAACGAAAGGATTTGAGGAGTTTTCCCTATGATGAGGCACTGCGTCTATTTTTCCACTCTTTTTGTACTTGGAATATATTTCTCCAAAATCTAAGCCAGTAAAACCTCATCTGCCGTTGCACAAAATAACATGCAGAAGGATCTGAAAGGATGGATTCATAAAGAGGTTTTAGACTGAATTTTGATTTAGGAAGATATCTACTGCTGAGGTTAAAACAAAAAGAGCCAGATAGGTTTTTATTTCAGCCACACGTAAAGCCTTTCAAAGCTCTCCGTAACTCTGCTAACTCATTGTCCTATTTTGTTTTGTGTCCGTATACAAGAAAAGTAGGTGATGAGTAAACACTTCTTCCACTGCTTTGGACCAGCATCAAGAGGGCCACAAACTAGACCATGATCACAAAAATTGTGAAGCAGGTTGGGGTCTGCCATGGAAGATCCTGTTCCAAAGGCTTACTCCTTGCAGTCCACTTTGTAATTGACTTTCAACTTTTAACGTCAATGATTTGTATGACCGAAATCGGATGGAAGGGCCTGGGGCCAGACACTCTCTGTACAAAACAAGAGCCTGCCACTGCAGTAACAGAGCAAAGGAATTACCTTCATGCTGCAGATGGAGAACCACATACACCACAGAGATAATCAAGTGGCTCATTAAAGAGGAAATAAAACAAGAACTAAACCCAGATTTCTCTCATCTTAGTCCATTCCCTGAACCACAGCTGATGTTTCCCCACAGCACCCTGGAAGACCCACACTATGACGTTCTTATGAGGTTGCATGAGGTTGCTGCTTTTCAGTCCCATCACACAAGGCCTTGTGTGCTTCTTGCATCCCTTCACCTCCATAGACTGCAACATGTGCACTTTCCTCAGCCTTGGAAGTGTTCTGCAGACAGGCATCTGTCACCTTTCAAGGAAAGGACCCCTACAGCCTACCCATTTTTCACTCCCCACACTGGTGCAGACACCGCGATGTCCCATTAGAAACAAAATGCTCCTCCACATGGCTCCATCTAGAGACTTGGGCAAAACCACTCCCATCTACATGGATTCCTGGACCTCTGCTGAGGCCCAGGCTTTGGTCAACGTCATCCGAGGAGTTCCAGAAACACCTTCCTTTACACGCTTGTCTTCCTGACTCGCACAGTCTCTCCATCCTTCCCTTTAGCAGTCCCCTTCTTTCTCAGCCAGTCTCACAGTCACATCAGACCCTTATCAGAGCCCACCTCTCTGCTCCTCCTTCCCGCCTATGCTCCCTCTGCAATCCCTCCACGATTCCCAGAAGGAATCCCAACACCTTTGAAGCTCAGGGCGCTCAGGCCTTTGCTCCGACCCTGGGCAGGTTCCACAGCTCCCACACGTAGGCCGCCAGCAGCCTCAGCTGCGTTGCCTTCCCTCACCTCCACCTCTCCCTGTCCGTGAGGGATCCCCTTGAACGGGGATCAGACCCTGCTTGGGGCTACATCAGCCACATGCTGCCAGGCCCCCCGTTTGGCTCCAAGTGCAGGATTCAGCCTCACGCTGCAACTTCAGAGGCCTAGGCAGCATTAACAGGGCGCACAAGGACCCCTCCTCACCTTGGATTATCACACCTCTATCATATGTGTTTATGCAGCTATTTTGTTGATGCCAACTGCGCTATAATGCGGCCTAATAACGCTGCAGTGTATTATTTCTCACTATTTGTTTTCAGGCTGGAAAAATGCCATAAAAGCTGTGAAGAAAATTGAGAACAGATCCCCTCAGCTGGTGTAAATTTAGATACCTCCACTGATTTCGGTGGAGTTAGGCCAATTTCAACAAAACGAAGATTCAACCCTTAAAATAATATAAAATAAGTCACATGGTTCACACATCTTCCATATTGCCAATAAATTATTTAACATGATTTTATTCTATTAAGGCTTTGTAAATAAGATTTTTTGTATGGAAGGAAATTAAGAGAGATTTTTATTAACACTGGACAAGATTCCTTTCAATCTTGGACACCGGTGCAATTCCTTGAGATTAAAGTGGAAAAATAATACAGTCCCACTCAGGAATCTGTTCCACCAATTCGAATTTTTAGGTTTAAAACTCTAAAAAAGGGCACATGAGGTCACATGCTAGGACTTTCACACTATCCTTCTTCAATTACTCTGTGCTGATTCCCTATGTCTTTAAATGCAAGGTGACAAAGATCACTGTAATCTACATTTAATGAAACATCTCATCTCCTGTGTAGTCTTATTGATCGTATCTTGTCTTATCATTTTTAAGAGAATATTGCGCTTTTGAAATGGCAGAAGCTGCTTTACTTGATTTTCTTATGTGCTCTGAGTCCGCTTTGCTTGTGACTAGAGCCAAACTATCAGGGGCTCCTTGATCCTCACAATAGGTGTCCAGGGAGCAGCAAAATTCAGGGAACACGGTGCTCCTTGCGCTGCTTTCTTTGTAAGGGTCAGACTGCTGGGGCTGGTGCTTTGCTGCATTTATTTTCCTCAACAGAGATTCACTTGGAGATCAGTAAGCAAAGAGCTAATAAAGTAACTTCTTTAAAAAGGACAGGGGGAAAACTACTAAAAGAAGGAACTTTTAGAGAAGCTGACAAAAATTGACAAGAACTGCAGGCAACTTGAACCACCTACTCGGTTGTAGTTGTATGTACTCTGAGTGTATATATACTCATATAAGTACATATACAAATATACATAATATGCAGGTATTCAAAATATTACATATCACAATATCCCAAGTCCAGCCAGGCTTTGTCAAGTGCTCTTCTGAACAGGAGCTGAACCAAGATGTCCTTGAGCCTTCCCTGAAGCAACTTTAAAATCACTGATATTGTAACTCTTGGTTTGCTATCTGCTCCTCTCACACCTATAGCCATTTTATTTGGTTGCTTGTTTCAGGACTAGATCAGTATTTCTCAAAGTTTGGGCAACAGGAACAGATGCCACACTAGATCCCTAGTGTACTCTGCATGACAGAATTTAACCCAGTGAATTTGCTAAACCAGGATCAAGGGCTTTGCTAAGTGTTAGTTAATGCTGTGGTCAGGGGAGATGATGTTGGAAACACTGCCCTGAGAGGGGTACCACATTCCAAGAGGACCATCACACCACCCTGAATTTGTCAGCCCAAACTCTCCATATCCACTGGATATCACCAAATGACATCTGTTGAGGGAAATAGCTTTGGTGGTATCATTCATTTCACTTCCTAAAGTATCAGCCTAGCACCCCAAAAACAAGAACCAAGAGGCACCTCGAGCCTTTTCTGAACTTTCTCCACTCTTCCTCCTTGTGGAGTTTCCACCAGCCCTCCTGGTGAAGGTCTGCCTCACTCTGTGCCCCTCACTTTCTCCCTGGGCCTCCCACAGACAGCTAGGACTTATCCATCACTTTGTGGACAGGAAGGTCCCACATGTGCAGTTCCATCCCACAGCCTGAAAACCCAAAACTCTCTATTAAAGTCAACATTACAGCAAACCTCTCTCCATTATGTTTACTTAGTCGAAGATCATAGAGACCTAACTGGCCGAATCTTTTGGTACCCAATGCAGTTTTGTCAGCTGGCCTAAAAAATCCCATGTTTTGCCTAGTAGAGTGCAAAACAGGAGGGAGAGTGCTCAGCTACTCACTGCACGCTTGAATCTTTCCTTAAAAGCATCACTGTTTTTTGTGTGGAGTTTTTTGCCTTCCAGTTTTTATGTCTATTAGTCACAAGTTTATTGGCAAATCGCCTACTCTTCCCTCAAAAATAGTTTTAAAAAAAAGTCTTCCCCCTTCTTTAAAATGAAGGAACTATTCAGACATGATTCCAGCAGCTGAGGCTCTGTGGAAAAACAAACAACAAATTTTGCAGCCATTTCTATCATTAACCAAATAAAAACAGCCTAAGAGTGGTTTTAGCAGCACCACAGGACCTTCGCAGTAGCATTAAAACAGCAGGAATTGTCTTCTTACCCACCGATGAATAAAGAAAAACTAAAGACCACTGAAATAAAATCCCTCACCTTAGTAAAGAGCTATAGACTTTGTTCACTGTTTCAGAAAGGAGAAAAATTCATTAAGAACAAAGTGTCCACTAATATGGATTCTGACATTTGCCAAGCACTCGGGACCAGGTGGTCAAGATGAAGCTCAGATTAGAGTAGTTAAACATGGATTTCACTCTGCATCACCATTTCAGGCTTTGGGGAAAAGCAAGGAACAAGACAATGTTTTAAGTCCAAACACAAAAACCTATGCGATAACTCTGATCTATGAGCTCTGAGGGCAAAGGTAAGAGATAAATAACCATAAATAAAAGTATATACTCTTTGCAATGTTCCCCAAGACTCTACAACTGTAAAGTCTTGCACTGCCTCAGAGGTCCCAAGTTCTCCCATCAGGAGCCTTCACCACGGATCTCAGCTACCTCCTGCCAGCCAAGATGGAAGCAGCAGCCGTCATCTCCAGATGCCCTTTCCACTCCTCCTAGAAACCATCAGACAGCTCCTTCCCGGAGAGCTGTGCAGGGGTTGACAAGAGCTTGGGCATTGGGTCCCTCCAGGCTTTGGATGCAGGGACAGGAGAGGAAAGGATGAGCCTGGCTGGACAGGAGGGCTCTTCCCTTCGCTGGAGCAAGCTCCCAGCAAAGCCATCCTGTGCTGCTGCTCTTGCAATGGGTCCTTCTTTGGGCCACACTATGGCACTGCCTCTCACGGTCCCATCAAACGGGGACAAATACAGGCTGTATTCTGTTTCTTTGTTTTCTATTATTATTTTTTCTTTCCCCTCTGAGTAGCAGACACTACAAAGCCCCTTTCCGCCACCACGCACACACCTGACCTTTCCATAAGGTCTTCTAAGATCCGCCTTGGACAAGCAAGATTATGAATTATAACGCAGAGCTGGCCTGGAGATTCTCCACCTCAAATCCTTTTTAGATTGCAGCAGGCACAAAGCCTGCAAACATCTAAACCTTCACACCCGGGTCCTCACTCAGGAGGCTCCTGGAACTTGTTCCCAACATAGGATTTTTTCTTTTTTCGGTAAGTACACTTTGTGTCAGAAATATGAAATTAAATATTGGCATTCCAATTCCATTTGAGTTCATTATAGCTAATGGACTCATTGGAACCATAGGATTTTTCTTTTCTTGATTCCTCTCACTCAATATGGAACGTAGCAGCACAGAACACAGCCTTCATTCCTTATTTCATTCAACAGAGCAAGCATCCCGAGGAGCCCTTACTGGCAATCCGATTCCTCACCAAGGAGGATGTGTAAGGTGAGAGACGGATATTGTGTGAACTGTTTTCCTTGTCACCAGCTCCGTGTTGACTCCGGAGCTGAGTCACGGGCGGGCAGAGCGGCGCGCAAAGGCGAGCGCACACTGCTCCCGTGTGGCTTCGGCGGCAAGCACCGCTCCCCTCGTGTGCAAATTCCAGGCTTCATGTGCTTCCAAATTCAAGGCTTCATGCATTTCTTGCCACTTGGCAAAATACAAACAACACTGGAGATTTCAAGCAGATTTTTCCTTTCCCTACAGCATCAACGCCTGCACAGGGGCGAAGGGTCCCCACTAGCCACAGCCCAAGCCACCAACAGCTACCAAAGAGCTGCCAGCATCGGGTGCTTCATTTGCCAAGTATTTAACCCATAATTCACATTTACATCCACTGAGGCAACAGATATTACATAAGGTATTGTGGAATCACAACCATTAGCACCAACTGCAACAGAAAAATTACTGTACAAGTAATTGTACACCGGGTAGAATTGTCCTGGGAGGACAGTGTGGAAACTGCACGTAGCTGGCACCTGCCTCCTTGGGGTTTGGGTAATTTACATTAATACCTTCATTCAGTGGATTCTTCTCAGTGTGATCTAAAGTATCCTCTCTTATTTCCATCCCTCCAAAGAAATTAAATTCCTTTTAGGTAAATCTGTAGAGATGGAAAACATAGCAATTGTTCATCAGATTAAGATCTTTTTATATTTTTTTAAAAAACTTTATTATATCAGGAAGCCCTTCCATTCTTAAAAATCAAACTCAAAAGCTATTGGCCTGAATCCGGAGGATATATGGACAGGAGGAGTAGGGAATTAAAGAGAACCCCAAAAAGAAATAATTCCATAGAGACCCAAGTTTTAGAGGTGATAAAAAAAAATAAACACACCTCAAACAACCCCCTCAAAGGTAACTGTGGCAAAGTTAACTTCTATGGCAAAGCCAGCAGACAACAGCACATAGAGAGCACACAGAGCAGCACGGCACAAATTCCTATGGGGCCGCAGAAGGAAGAACCATTCCAAGGTCCATGGCTGTGGTATCATCCGGAAATGCTTGTGAGCCTCCTTTCTATTAAGAATACAGCACCAAAATGGTATTCCCCAATCAGCCAGGAAAGCCAGAACTCCGTCAGAGGAGCCGTCCCCACGCTGCAGTTTACTTTCAATGCAGAGCAGGCCTTAAACACACACACGCAGAGGACAAGAGCATAATGGGCACGGACTTAAAAGTTCAAGCGGTTCATAGGTCCCCTGAAGGCCTGAATGGCTCTGAAGGAGACGTTATGGTGCATCAAGCAAATCCTCCTTAGCTCACACAATTACTGACCCGAGACATCACAATTATTCCTCCAGAGCCATTAAGGGTCAAATGGGCTAATCCCATTGCCGCCCTGGATTAGGTGTTATTCCCTGTGGCGAGCAGGATGAGGAGGGCGGCGTGTGGGACGAGGACGTCACCCCTTCTCCTGAGGCCAAACAGGGCCCCGGGGCCTGCGCCTAGTTCTGCTTCCCTCTATCCCTGACATCCTTAAGGATCCACTTGTTCCTTAAGCACCGAAGTCATTTGGCCAGAGCAACCTGGGCCTCACACGACTGTCCCAATGGATTCCCAACATTGGGAATCATGGGATAAGGAGATGCTGAACATTTATACAAAAATAGCTCACAACACAAGGAGGAGCATCACCCATTTACTGCATCATCTCTCACCACAAGGACTACGCTGCGGTTCCCGCTCTGCATGCTACTTGGAAGCTCTGTAATTGCTGATCCCAGGACGATGCTATTTATGTTGCTTCCACTCACACTGCGCATTGCTCTCTGTCCTGTAAGATATACATATATATGCTAATTTATTATTAATATGATAACACAGGGCCTCATTTTCCTGCAGGTTTTTAATACCAAGTTGGTAACAGCTGCAATGCAGCTTCTATTAAAATCGATTCAGTACCAGAAAACTTCTGAGGGATGGGGGAGAAAATAAAAATTAATCTTCATTTGGGACTTAAATTAGTCTCCAAAATGTCATCAAAACATTGCCAAAATAATGCATTTTTGCAAGCTTTGTGAAACTCTTCAGTGACATGTGGATTATCCCCTTGGGAGAAAAAAGCAGATTTTGCCTATACACACCCATCAAACTGTACAGGGGCTTCACAGCTTCCCTTGCAGAACATTTTGGAGAATGTGAGGAACAGGAAAGGCAAGTGGATAGAGAAATAAAAGCAATCTGGGTATATGCCAGACAGCTTTTTACACTTGCTCTCCTGTTAGAGGAGTGTAGAACTTGAGAAACCGTGCACTGCTGGCTCTTAAGCAGGACTCTTACCTCAGAAAGCAAATTTTAGAGTGGCACCACAGCAGTGTACAGCTCCTAAATACTCTGTTTTCAGTCTTTTTTTGTGAAGGTAACAAAGTCTAGCTTCAGTAAAGCACTTAAGCATATGCTTAAAGTTAAGCACTAAAGTTATCTTAACTAACATATGCAGAAGTCAGTAGATTCGAGCTAGACATCCCTATCTTTCTTTTTTTTGAATACCAATGATCTGACTCACACCAGATGTGAAACACGAGCTAATTGTAACATAAGGGGTTTTTACTTCTTTCTTCCAACCCACAAATCCACAATGGTGCCAGAGCAAGCAGGGCAAGCAACAAGATTTTCCACTCGCTTAAGAGCAACAAATTCAAAGAGCAGTATTTTTTGCTCTGCTGTGATGGGAGGAAAACTCTTGCTATGCTTTTACCTTGAAGTCAGTAAGGACAGCATCTGGGGACAGGTGCTATTTTATACTTGGCCAAACCTTTTCAAGTTTGTGCCAATTTTAAAAGCACAGGTTTGTTCTTCACAGTGGTTATGGATGTTAAGACAACCACATCCTGCACTCATCTACTCATGAGTATAGCTAGGATTTCTACCCCAAAACTTCCTTCAAAATCTGTTATAAGACAGTAACATCTTTCACATGCAATCCTAAGTGAAGACAGATAGGTGCAGCTTATGTTGTGGTGACCTTTACTTGCAATAAATGTTTTCAGCTTATCCTAAATGTCAAAAACCAGAATTCACAGCTGTATATTCAAAGGCTAGCTCTTCCATCACTATTCACAACTTATTATGAATATCAGTCCCACATACATGCTATGAAAGGGCTCGGTAAAAATGGAGTAAAAAGGATGTAGTTTGGTCCATCTACAACAAGACTCATACTTTATAGAAAGGGAAAAAGCAAAATTTAGCCCAGAACACCTGTAGTGGTGTTAGTTATAAGGAAATACAAAGGTAAAGGAACCTTCAGACTAAGGAAAGCCTCAGAAGAAGCTTTTATATACAAAAAAAAGCCACAGAGAAGAAAACAGTTTACTCAAGTAATCCCTGCACACGGACATTTTCTACATGACAATGTCTGAAACAGCAGCTTCTCAGCCCTTCTGCAGACTAGCCCAAGTGGTTTTAAACCCCATTTTCTTCCCAAGATCAAAGATTTCCACTTCTCCAGGGTCCAAGAGTAGCACTAAGCAGAGGAACTGACAAGCTCTCTGGATCATCTACTAAACTTACGTGAAAGGCACCAAAAACCAAAGTTTGTCATCACTCACTCTTCTATTCTGCTTGCCAAAGTTTCATTATTTTCAGAATAAATACTCCCTACAGCTACACTTAGTTGCCTTGAGCGCTAGATATTTAAATGTAAGAAAAAAAAAAAAAAGTAATTTCCAAATGTAGTTTCCAAATGGTTTTAACTTGTGGATTCTTAGTGAATTTAGCGAACATTAAGTCAGAGACACTAAGTGCCCAGACTAGATCCAAACCATCCAAGTCAGTCGCTATGTGCGCACAGACCCACCTGGCTCACAGGTGCCTCACCCGGTTCCCCATCCTGCCTCCAGTGACTTCCAACGGCTGCATCGTGATGCCCACAGCAGTCTGGGATACACTGCCAGGCTTCCTGCAACACCACCTAGAAGATTAATATGGAAGGAACAGAGTCTGCACTCTACTGCTCAAATTACACTAATTCTCTTGATTTTATATGAGCTACATCACAACGAGATCTTCAAACACTCTTTAAAACTCTCCAGATTTTTCTTTAAAACATGCAAGGAAAAGCTTAGCCCTGGAAAGCTGATCATTTTCTATCATGTTTGTCTTATACTGGACTGTTGGTCCAGCAAAACCTACGAGGGACTAGTCTAAGAGTCAACAAGCCTTGTTGCCTTCAGTATCTATTGGGGAACACAGATATGGGGAGCAGGCTTTATCTCTGGGAAGATTGGCTGAAGACCTCCAGCCTGGACATAACCAGCCCGGACATCCCATGGCCTTGGGGCCAGGGAGCAGAAATGAGGCCCAAGTAAAGCACCAGATGGGAAACTACTCAGAGGAAGGGGAAACGGAGTATGGAAAGCTAAATAGATGCACAGCAACGCGTTTCCTCTCACCCCACTCTGCTATTTTGCTTAAGTTTTAAGTGAAAGCTTAAAAAAAAAGGAACTACTATTCCATGACATTAATCCATTTTACCTCTTCACAGCTTTTCATTCTTTCATTATGCCTTGTTGCTACATGCCTGAAAAGCAGGTCCATTCCAAAACTGCAGTAATCATCTCTAAGAGAAGGAACAAGCCCAGCTACCTACTTCTTGAGCAAAGAGATCAAGCAGCTAGATTAAAACACATGTCCCTTCAGCGCATTTTTCTTTCTTTCCAGTACTTTTAAAAGAGAAAATAAACAAGAGCTTTAAGGAACAGCAGTATGTTATATTCCCAATAGTTAGAAATCAGCTAGCAGGTTGTTAAACACTAGAGCAAACATCCCAAAACCTCAGTTCTGGTCTTCAACGGGGTCTGGAGTGTTTTGGCACTAAGTACTCACCTCAGTACTCACTGAGGTACCATGACTATGAGTTAGAGATGAGTAGAGATGATAGTGCAAGGCCATCCCAACACCACCATTCATTTACCCAACCACCACACAACTGTGCTCGTGTTGTAATCACCTCAGGATCTTCTCCAGAGGTCATCGCTGAATCGCCTTGAGGCATGACCATAGAGCATGGCCATCCCAATACAACCGTTCCTTTACCCAATCAACACAACTGCTCTCATGTTACCTGAGGAACTTCTCCAGAGGTCATCACAGAAGTACCTTGAGCCCTGTCCTCACCATGAATGGTTGTGGCCAGGATTGTTGACTAACAACAGGTTGACTAACAAGTCTGGCCACAACCATCCATGGTGAGGACAGGGCCACGCTGGCACCATCCAGGTTGGAAACCAGAATCCCACCTCCAGCAAGACACCCATGTACAACAGCACCCTGTTGCCACCCCTTTTTAACCAAAAAGGACCATTTATTTCAGACACTCCAACGCTGGCAACTTCCTCATGACTCTGCTGCTGAACTAGCTCCCAGGTTCTCTACTAACATGTTCCCAAGGCCGTTCCCAGGGGAATGCCGAGGTAACGCAGAGAGCGTGACCGTTTATTTGGCTTAAGAAACACATTAATTTATCTGGCTTGCAGAATTTAAACATCTGACGAATGACAGTGTGGTTGATTTTATTCATCAGCTAATTGCTTTGCCACCTGGAGCTGCAGCTTTATATATTCAGCTTATAAAAGATCTGAAAAGGATCTCAATTATTCTTTAATTTGTTCCTTGAATATAAAGTAGGAAAATCTGGCTTAATCAAACATTGTCTCAATTCTATTGGGATATGTCTAGTTACCTTATAACAAGGTAAGCTTTCATTTAATCATATGATATGATAATTCCCCACTTTCAAGCCAAGTATCCTCTTAGTTACAATCAATTTTCCATTGAAAAAATAAACATTGTCTCTTTACCGAAATCCCTGTAGAGGAAAATAGTCTTCTTAATGCAACTTGCTGTTATAGTTCAACCACTCTAGGAATTTGTGTGTTGGAATTCATTCAAGCCCCTAATTTAACACTGATGGGTAAATTTGTGATAACCCCAGGTTTTAGACACAGTTCTCCATGTAGAGGGCCATTTTGGGCATAGGTGGAAAGCGGTGATAACACGCATTTGGGCTTAACATTAAGATGAGCTAAATTTGGGATTTATCTTTCACTTTGCCATACAACACAGCCTTATTTTATATGGTATCCTCTGTGAAAATTCACAGCTCAACAGTCTTTGTAAAGTCTCTCTATATAAATAATAACTCAAGACAGTAAATAACAAAGGGAAGCAAATACATTTCAAGCACAAAGCAGCTTTCCTCCAGAGATTCTGTGTATGAAAAGTACCTGTTTTTATAGGGAAATAGCACCAGAAAAAGAGCAGCTGGGTCACAGAGTCTTGCTCAGGGAGGTGTTTCCGCTGGAAGGTTTATGGGGCTGTCCTGGAATGAGGTACAGACAGGGCAGGAGCACTCGAGTCCTGTGTCCTTAGGTGAGGGTAAGAGCAGGGACTTGGCTACAGACACATCAAGATAAATTGAAAAGTTGCAGATTCCACATTAACGTGAAGTGAGCATGTGTGTGTGAAGAGGAAAAACTGGGAAACAGGGAAAAACACTTATGCCCAGGCAAGGCTACAAATCTGAGCTGATGGAAAAGCTTTCCTAAACCCCAAGCACTGACTAGGAGCACAGAGACCAGCCTGGCCAACAGCACAAACAAACATCTGATGATGAAAATGGCATGAGGGGCTGCAGAGAGAACTAGATAAGGAGGTGCCATGAGGAGAGTCAAAACACACAGGTTAAAAGCAAAAATGCCTCAGCTAAGTCCTCCTCACCCATAAAAGATCTACTTTGTGACATCTGTTTTACATCTCTGGCTTTGGCTAACAGCTCTAACTGCCTTTGCTTATCCCCGTGTGCAGCTCCTCATTTTGCCTGTCCCAAGCTTGCTCGCACAGTGCCATGTGCTAGGAGCATTAGCAATACTCACCTGTGCTATGAGCATTATACTCTTGGTATTAATTGCAGCTGAATAAACTGTATTTATTACAAAAACTGCTTAGAGTTGAGGAGACTCATTTCAAAAACGAGTTGCACTAAGGCAGAGATGGGCACTGGGGAGGAATTGAAGGACAAGAGCTAACTTCATTGAAAATGAATTTCTGAAGAATTTAAAATTCTCATTTTCCCTGGAACATTTCTTGTGCAACTAGACAGTCACAGTGTATGGCATGAATAAAAAACACATTGTGACACTTGGAATTTAAAGGCCATTTACTTCAGTGGATGTCCTGCAAAGAATTTGGGATTCCTGTCATAACGGAGACAAGTGCCGTTGTATCCAAGTTCTCTTGGATCGCTTCAAGGAAAGCAAGAGAGAAACATATTTCCTGCCTCACCAGCACCAAAGACCCACATACAACCCAAGGAAGGAGCGAGCCGTGAACTTAACTTCCATGTTAGTTCCTCAATGCAGCCTGTGGTTTATGCAAGTCAGAAGCCAACCCAGAATTAAACCAACTCTGAAATCAAGCAAGCCAAATAATTCCAGCAGAATTCAGGCCTAGAAGGATTGCAAAGCTCCACTTTAGGGCAATTGCAAAAACTACCTTTTGTGTTCCTAGCACAAACATACCAGCAGCTACATATTCATCCTTGTTTCCTAAGGAACATATCAGTAAAGCACTGCTCCACACTTACAATTGGTGTCACTACAAAGAACAGAAACGAGGTGCCCTCCACCATAGTTTTTATATCATCTACTGACACTCACCAATCACAAGAGTCAAAGGTATATCATTAAACTTGGATATATGTAGTAAACAGCAGTACTTAGGGCCTAATGCGCCCTTGTACTTTATTTCCAATATTTAGTAGTGAAAATAGCAAGAGGCAATAAGGGATTTTGATGAGTATCTAGGAAGGAGGGCTCCATTCTCCCCAGCACATGGCAGCTATCAGGTGCAGTAGTCAAGTTCAACACTAAATCTTTTCCTAACTAATACTATTCATTTTCTTAAAGATATATCTATCTATAAACACATTTTTTCCCCAGAGATTTGGGACAATGCTTCCTTCCTTTAATAAAAGCTAATATTTGCACTTGCTAGTCTTTCTCTTTTCTTTCCCTTCTCTCGCCTCCCTTCTCCCACTCTTTATATCACCAATAACTAATAGGGAAAAGAAAGAATCCCAATTTTGAGAAACTGAAGTTTTTCATTTAAAGTAGCGCGAGAGAGAAAAGTCTAAAATAGAAACAACTTGTGGAACAAATCCAATCTTTTTTCCCATGTTTCCAAGCTCCAAGGGCTGCCAGAGCCAGCAATATTTCTAAGGCTCAAATTAAAGAGCATTGTCAATGGTCACCTCCTCCAGCATCCATCTCCCTGTCAGCTCGCAGCCAGATCGGGCTCAGAGGTCCTGACAGCGCTGACAGGAGATCTCATGATCTGAAAGTCCATACATCTTGAGGATTTCTTTAAAAATAACCACTCCATATGTAAGTGCAAGCAGGGCTAAGGGATGCAACTGCTGCTTCTCTTGCTCTGTCTCTTCTCCGAGTGAATATATTGTACATCATTTTAATACAGTTTAATATTTTGAAGTCCAATTGCCAGGCTGTAAGAAACTAAAAGTATGCAAAAGCCCTCGTTCATCCTCATTTCGGCGCACTCCAAGTCCTGGGCGCTTCACTTTCGCTTCATAGAAGAGGCAAAAATGAGGGTGTAAAACACAGCCCTGCCAAAGCAGCGCTCCAGCTTTCGCTGCCAACGTCACGGCAAGAACTGTGCATGATTCAGGGGCAGCTTTCCTGCCAGCACTCACCTCCGCTCATTACAGGGCCGCCTAATTAAACTGATACACCTGGACAGGACACCACGGATAGAAATTAATTTAGAATTCAAGCTTACAGAGCTCAGCCCCAGACTCAGCTGGGCTGATGGAAGCACTATTCAAATGCACCTCTCGGCTGCCCCTCATTCAAAGGGGCTATTTATTTTAAGACTCAACAAACCTGTCTTCCATGAGACTTTAGTAATACTTCAATTTTACTGGGAAAAAGATTTACTCCTGAGGTAATCACAAAAAAGATGCCATAGTAAGAGTTATTTCTAGTACAGGAGCATGCTGCAGTGCATTTGAGATCTCCTGAAAAAGGGAATGTTTATTTTCTATCTTCCTCGCCATTCGTCAGAGACCTAGTTACCACTTGACAAGGTAAGGCACAAGACTTCGGAGGGAACATAATCTGAAAATGAACTGCACTGTGGAGAGGAGAAACCCGAGAAATACTGCTCTTAAAGAGACCAACTGAGGAAAAGCAATAGCTGGCATACCATTTGCAAGGCAATGTTATTACATGCACATAAGCCAAGCCAGTATTGTGTAGCAGAGTGAATATTCTGGCAGAGAGCACAAAGCTGAGAATCCTCTCTCAGGCCCAGGATCATTACGTTAATTTGTGGACACCATATCATGAGGGTGGACCTTATTAAAAGGAAGAAAATGGAAGTGGTCGGGGAGCTAGAGATGTCTTGAAGGGAGCTGGAAAATGGCTCATGCAGCTTGGATAGGCAACCCTTGGAATCTCCTGGTGGTCCATCCGTCTGTGAAGGCTGCAAATCCTGGAGGTGGGGAGCTCTTTGTTGGCCTGTCATGGAGAAAAAGAAGGTATACAATACAGAGCAGGGAGGTAGGGTGGGACACCACATGGAGAGCCAGGAGGAAAGGTGGTAACAAGCATCAGACTCAACTTCTACCACTGTCCCGGGCGGGACAGCAGGCTGTGCTCATGTACCTGTTGGGATGGAGCACTGCCAACGTCTTCGGGGAGAATCAGTAGGAATGAAAGCCAAACCTGGCCTGAAATGAAGATAACCTGCACAGGCTATAACTGAACGTTGGGAATACCAACTGAGACAACAAGTCACTTTTATAGAAGAAGCTACTAGATAAACTCAACTCAAAGCTTATCATGCAAAAAAATTCTTTGCTTTGATTGTAGGGCACCTGTAATACAAGGCGCAAGATGCGATGACCTTCTTCCTTGATAACTTGGCACATCGGACACTTCTACAGAGCAGGAGCGTTCAGAGTTCCTTTCCCTGGGTGATCCTAATTTCCATTTCCCACCTCTTTAAAGAAGGCCATAAACCACAGCCTTCTGGGTGCATGCACCCTTGTTGGAGGCCCTGTTGCATTTTGAAGGCCCTATTTGAACATGCAAATGTCCAAGAAGAATCAGCACCAGCATGCAGAGGGGACTGCACAAAGGCTGCATGCCGGGATTCCTGTCTCTTTTCCCAGTCCTCTCAGATAGGAGATCACAACTAAAGAAGCTGAGCTCCCTGCCAGCAAGGCCCGAGCTCTCCCTGGATTTCATCCAGCAAATCTGGGTACCAAAATCTAGCTAAAGTTTTCAGCTTAAGGCTTTTCAAGCCAGACAAAACACTGGAAAGCTACTGCAGGGAATAATCTTGCCTATAGGAAAAATGAACGCGTTGAACACCCTCAGAATACGTTACTGTAAACAACTGTTGTGAGACATTATCATTCCTTGATGTCCAGAAGAAATTTTACAAAACCCCTCTAGAATCCCCAGTTGCAGAGCTACTCTTCACATCATTTATTGAGTCCGGAGGAGAACCTTTATTCCTTCCTATCTCTTCACATGCATGCAGACCACCAAAAGACATGTCATGTTTTCAGTTATTTCCTTCTGTTTCCACAGATTTCAAGCAGTCAGAAGGCCCAATTTTCCTCCAGCATCTAAAGTGGGCATATTGAAGTTAATGGAACTATATCCATATAAAATTGGCGAAGGAAAACTGAGCCCAGAATCAGATTTTCAAGTAGAAATGGAACGGTGAAAGGCTTGCATGAATGACACTCTATGGAATGTATGCAACAGTGCCTCATCAAACCGGGACACTGTGAGGAGATAACATGATACTACAACTATGTACTTGGCTACAACAATAGAGGCAGCACTGTAATTACAATAATGACCTCCCAGAGCTATTGTGTCTTTAATTAAGTCTTTAACAGTAGGCATTTGCCACTTAATGCTAACTCACTGTAACTACTGCAGCGTATCATCTACATTTTCACAAAGAATTACTGTGTCATATTTCTGTCAGAAAGATGAAAGGGAATATTGCAGTTCAAGTGCCATTTACAGAACGAAACCATATGAAGAGGCCCATAGATGTCCTTTAAACAGCCCTTCATAGCAAGGAACTGCTTCTCTTCCCTTTCTTTCCCTCCCTCCTCTGCTTCCTCCCAGCACAAACTGGGAGGGAGCAGGCGGGGGGGCTACACAGAGCCAATATCACACCTGATTACACGGATGATAAAGCTGTGACAACAGATTTTATCCAGAATACAGTGCACAGCAGCAGTGCCACAAGCTAAGAGCCTTTCCCTTAACTCTTTACTACTCATGACACAGGAAGCAGCAAGCTGTTGTCACCGGTGCCCACCCATCCCGGTTCCCTGTCCGTGGGTGGGATGGCCCTCCCGGGAACCCCTCACGGGTGGCCGTGATCCAAGTGACAGCAGCATTCAGTGCAAGTGGCTCTGGTCAGGTTATTTTCCACATCAGGAACAAAGAGTTAATACGGGAAATTTTCCTGATATTTGTTCTGCAAAAGTGAGTAATTCTTTCCCAAAATGTACGTGCGCGTATGTGTAAAGTTCCTCTCGGCTGCCTGAAAGGCACCACTGTTAACTCAGACACAGAGACTCTGAGTATCTCTGTCAGTTCTGCTTTGCTTTAACAGACTCCCAGGCACCAGAGATAAGAACAATTTTCTGCTTGTTTATTTGAGGGATTCTTATTCTAACTATGGAAACCTGACTCTGCCCAATTGCCACATCTTTTCAGCTTCTTCCTCAATATGAGGATTTTCACTGGGCTTTACTTCTCCTCTCCATCAGCCCAAATACAACATCCACACAATCTGATGAATGGGGAGAAATAAAGGAAACTAAAAACTGTGGAAGTAGTAGAAAAATCATCTGTCTCTTAATTCTGTATTATCACAGCAGATTCTTAGCACTGTTTTGCCATTGGGAAGAAACAAGAACAAGATGATCTCAAGATCATCAAGAATAAGATGATTTAATTATAATTTTCCCTACAAATAAATCTGAGACTTTCAGTCAACAGTCAGCACCAAGTTAGCTCCAGCACCTCTTGCTGCTGCGGTGTTTGCAGAAGTACCCACATCTCACAGAATCACAGACT
>JAUBOD010000223.1:160196-192026 GCA_032353885.1 Nothura maculosa | reverse complement strand
CTTCAAAGCTTTATCAAGCTACTGTGCCTAATTCACTTACTTGGCTGGTGTGTAAGATACCATAAAGAGGGTCTTGCCTCCATTAATATACCGCTTGAATTCTATTAAAAACAATACATCAACCACCTTTTTGTTTGTCATTGAAAACATCAGTGTATCTTCAGAAAAGCCCTACTTGTCTTCCAAACACTTGTGCTTTCTACTCCTTTCTACATTTTTTCCCTAAGCCTGGCAAACACACACTATCCTCATCACAAGACAGATGCCAAGAGCCACCTGAGGCCTCTTCCCTTCTCCTTTCCCTTTCTTGGCCTGTCATTTGTAGGACTGCTAAGACAGGATTTACCTTCCAGAGCCAGTCCCAGCAGCAATTCCCAGTCTCTCCGGCACAAGAGAAAAGGATGCTCAGTTATTCTTTTCTGCCACTTCAAGTGAAAGGAAACCTCCTGTCAAGCACACTGATGCAAATTCTTGTTTCTTGGCAAATTCTCATCTGCTGCCCACACACCATGCAGGTCTAGCGAGGCAAACACTGGAAAAAAAATGACTGAGGAAAAAAATGAACAAAGTTATTTTGCATTAAAGTACCCGAATACTTGTCACATTACAGACAAACCATCTGCAGAAAGCCTGGTTGAAGAAAAGCACTTCCTCTGTAAGCAGATAACCCCAGCTATCAGGCAGAGTCTACAGGGCTGGTTGCAGTCAGCTAGGTGAGGTACCACACCAGAACAAAAGATGGCCAAAAATCAGGTTCCTACAAGGAATTAATGGAGGATGGGGAGGAGAATGGAAGTATTTGTATCAAAGTCTTCAGATTTCAGCTAAACACACATCAGAACATTGCTCCCATTACTTCCCAACAGAAGATTTTATATTGCACCATAACTATTAAATTTCATTTTGATTTTTTTTTAAATGGACAGCAGATTTGAAAACGAACACACTTTCAAAGAGACCCAAAAGCTCCAAGTGGAGAAACAGCCCCCCCTTTTCCCAAACCAAACATCTCACTGCAGAATTTCAGGATGCTTTTCTGCTTCTGCGGGTTAATTCACCACTTCGGCGAAGCTTCAACAATGTGAGAGACGCTGAAATTACCTCCCGACGGCGCAAGAAAGGAGCTCAGCCTGAAGGAGCCCATCCTCCTGCGCCCACGTTTTGCAGAGCACCCTTCCCAGCCCATCCCCAGGCTCGTGGGGAAAGGTCAGTGGCCTTTTCTGTGGAGCAGATAGCCCAGCAAAGCCCAGGCAGCTTCTCATCTCATTTGCCACCAACATCACAGCCCCTGTGAGACAGGCAGCTCCGCGTGCCCGATCACATCTCGGTCTCCTGCATGTGTTAGAGCTCATTGCACTCGGAAAGGAACAACTCGGGCTGCTGAATCTCTCTTTAGAAGATGTGCTAAGTAATTGCAAGTTCTTCTTGACAATTAGGATCCCATCCGCAGGCTTGCCATTGATTGCAGGGAGTTCCACATCAAGGAGGCATTTGCCAGATGAGATTGCTGGGGTTTGATTTCTTCAAGGAATTTGGGTTGAATGAATAAGTGTTACAACAGTCTCAGGTAGCAGCACAATTTGATCCACAGACTCTCATGCTCTCAACCTTTAGGCAGGAAGGGATCTTCCCTCCTCATTTTGCTCCCTTCTAAAAACTCAATTAGATTCAAAAATACTTCACAAATATACTTTATGAATAGAATCCATATTCCTACCAACGATTTTTTTGTTTTTAGGAATTCTATTGATCTGTACCATTTTCTCAAATACTATTTTTGGTCAAGCTTTGAAACTGTTTATTTTAAAGTCATGCTTAGTGCTGTCTAAGCTTCAGCAGTAGGAAGGGCAAGAGGTATCTTTACAGAGATTTCTGAAATTCTATTTGCTTCCAGTGCATCCATCTCAACAAATAACCCTATCTTCCTTTGGAACTGAAGGAGTCTGTGAACTGTTTTTCTTTTCTAAAAGAGCCCTTCTCTCTCATTTGCAGCAGAAATTCCTTTCATGCATTGAAAATCAGGCCAGCTTGAGGCACTGAGCAATCACTCGCACAGTATCGACAGGATTCAGTACCTTTAAGGCCACAGGAGCGTCTATCTCTTAGAGAGAGAAGCAAAGATAAAGGCAGAGCCCAAACTGAAGTATGCGAGTAGCGCTGGGAATTGGGCAGATTCCTTCAGGTTCAAGCCTAGTGTCTGCACAAGAGCTCTAAGGAAGAGCTGGAAGAGCCCCGGACAAGTCAGTGTGCAAAGCAGACTGGAGGCGATGGGCAAGAGCTCCGCAAACTGCTGCCATCCGAGGGCAATAATTTCCATGGTGCACAGGAGGAGCAACACAGCCAATTGCCCTAGGAAAGGTAAATAGCCCAAAACCTTTTAATGTTTAGGAAACTGGAAGGACACAGGCAGATTCAAGCCACAGGCAGCACTCCCTTCTCCAGGGAAGCGCTCCCCCTTCCTTCAGGGGAGGAAGGGATGGGAGACATCAGGGTTCCTCCCAACTCCTAAAGGTGGAAGCACAATCCTATCTCTGAGGCATTTTGTTATTGATACTAAAAGCATGAGAGCTTCGTTCTCTTTAAAAATCTTTTTATTCCCATGGCCTAAAAAGGTGAATTTCTCTCTGAGAGTAAAACAAAACCTAGTTTGTGATGTGGTGTGAGAACTATGTCCTTCAGCAGGGACAGCAGAAAGGGGGGCAGGATTTCCTATTCCGAGGAGCAGATACTGTTTGCTGTTATATCTCAAACCTGTTCTTGTTGAGTCTGACGGAGCGAGCCAACTGCAGAGCAGACAGGAGCAGGTACTGATATTATACCAGAACATATTGTCACTGCTAGAGCCAACTTACCAGCTCCGAAGCTGCCAATTATTCCCAAGTCACCCATAGATTGCCTTTTTTTTAATCCCAGAGAATGATCTTCTGCTGGAGGCTCTTTCACACCCATGACTCTGAAGTATCCCTGGTGGCATGTTGGCTAATTAAGAGCAAAATCCGTCTCTTGATGAAATAACACTGCCACTGAAAAGGATTTCTCCAGCTAAAAAAACACCTTAATCAGGCGAGAAGGAGCAGCATCCGAGCGCTTGCGCTAGGCACAGCAAGGAGGTCCACAGCTAGCAATTAACAATGATGAAAAGGACAGTGATTTAAAGCATATTGCTATGACATTTTTATCAAACCAAATGAGTTTGCTAGGCCTGGCGCCCGCATATGCTTATTGTCATTTAATGTTTGGATAGCAACACATCAGGCAGCGAGTATCAGGAGGTGCCGAATTTAATAAGTCATTTTGACACCGGTGTGAAACGAGCAAATCAGCATTCCAGGGGACGCGTTCACACCCGGGGCGGGCAGGCAGGCAGCCTAAGCATGTGAGGTGACACCAATCAACACAGAAAGGGGAGGCGGGAGGAGAGGCCGGGAGATGAAAGCCCGGAGAAGAAGCAGGCATCAAAGAGCGGCTCTGTCCCGGCTCCCGCCTCGGCTGCTCGGTGTCAACGCGGCGCGTTGCTTTTTGCCAAGGCTGAGATGCAGCACATCCCTTCCACGGCATAAACCTCATGTATTATTTAAGCTCTACGTGGATTATCTCCAATGAACTAAAATTAATGTCAGGGAAACCTTCCGGGACATTTTACCACTTCAGCGGCAAGGCAACATTCGTGCCACATGCGCAGCTCATCAGGATGGGCTTCTTGGCACAACAAGGCTGGTTCTGGGCACGGGCACCAAGAGCCTCCTGGACACCTCTCCCCCAGGTCTGCTGTGTTGGAAAGAGCCAACTCGGAGCCCGGCTCTTCTCGACTTTCCAAGAACCCAAGGCACATTTTGGGTCCAGGCTCCTCCGCCCTGCACAGAGCGGCTGCTCTGCCCTCCTCCCTCCAAGCCCCTTTCTATTCTCTTCACATCGGGGTATGTTGTGGTGTAGCTACAAGACCAGATGCTGCTCCAGGTGAGACGGTGTGGAGCTCAGTGCACGCCACGCCATCCACTCCACCGCTAATTCATCTCCCAAACTGCCTCCCCTCCCAACACCTCCAAATGCTCCTGATTTCATCACTTTTCACTGCATTGACTCCCTCCAAAATAACCCCTTTTCCTCTAAAATATGAGAACCTTGGTACTCACCAAGAGTGGAAATAAATCTGTTTTGCCTCGTGATGCTATCTGAACTTGCCCTCTGCCCACACATTCAGCTCTTCAGGCGGGTCAGGGTCAGACAGCAGAAGGTGCCGGGTTCAGTTGAGGGAACAGACAGTGAGAAAAAGGGGTGCTTGGTCAGGGAAAGGGCTGGACTCCTGAACGGGGTGACCTGCAGGCCCCAACTCCACAGGGCCACATTGGTCACCTGACTCCTGCTCATAGGGAAAGAGCACAGGTGGGAAATGGGGTCCATCCATTTGATGGACCACATTGGTCCACTCTATACAGAGGAATATTATTGCAATCAACTCTAGTGAGATGGAGATGGAGAAACAGCCAGAGAGAAGAAGCCAAACCCATGGCCCTTACAGAAGGTTCAATGTGTGCCCATGAGCTGAGGAAAGCAGGTTAGCAGCCCTCTGAATTCAGTGTATGCCATGAGCCAGGTTGCAAATAACTCTATTTCCTTCCGTGTGAGGAGGCCAGCTCATCCGCACCCAGGCCCAGCAGGAGGGGAGCTGCAGCAAGGGCCAGAGAGCCCCTCGGAGCCGCACGCTCTCCATGCCGGCCCTCATGGAAGGCCAGGAGCACCAGGGAGCTCTGCAGCCTCCCTGTGGTCTTCCCCTTCATGGGAAACACACCAGGAATTGGCTTGCTGAAACTGACTGCTCTCCACCCCCAGCGAGATCATTGTGCTGATCAGGCTGCACCTCAACCCCTCCCCATGTCAGGGACCCCACTTAAAACAAAGCACGGTTCAAACTACACGGAAGCAAAGCCCAGGCCCTAGGGGACATTTATGCTCAGCACCTTCAAGCCCCAACAGATCTAACCTGTCATTCCCTCATTCTGAGGTGGAAAATAGCAGAGTATTGAACCCCAACAAGAGATGCCCAAGCGTGCCTGATATTTTTGCCGTTTTCCCTCCCCTCCGTAAAAGTCCCAGTTTCCCCGTGGCTACAAAAGGCCCTGATGACAAGTTAACTTGCAGCAGGGTTTGGTTTCCCTCAAGCACGTACCACAGATGGCTCGCAGAGCCCTTCCCATTTCCAGTGCGGATGGCTCCGACCCCGGAACCGACCCACAGCATCCTGCAGCCCCAGTTATTCCTAACGCTCCCCGTGCCTCAGGTACCACCCCGATGAGGGTGAGGAAACAAGCTGCAGATGGGCAAACTGGCAGTTTTCTGCTCATTTTCCAGGGAAGTTATAAACACAGCTGCTTGCTTTCCCTTCTAGATGAGCAGCTTGCAGAGTGACAGGCTGCACTGAAGACATATATATGTATATATGCACACACATATATGTATATAAAAATATACATGACAGAGCAAGATTTTGCCCTGTTCTGACAAAGACTGGTTTGCAAAGGTGCTGTGAGCTCCTGCAAAGCTCAGCATCTCATGCTCCCATTACAAGGAGCTTTCAGATACTTGTTCAAGCTTCCAGCAGGACACAGGGGAGGTGAGAACAGCCAGTCTGGAAGCACCAAGTCATGAGTTTAAGAGCAAGGACAGAAGAAATTTCACTGCTCTGATGGGCTCTGCTCCTAGTTGGACTCAGTTCCTCAGCCAGCACTGGAGCCCTGGTGACCTATCCCCCCACAACCAGAAATTAAACAGCGGGGATTAGCAGCAAAAGGGAAACAGCCGAAGTAATAATACAAAGCATTTTTAATAACAGGTTTTCTCCTGCTTCCGTTCTTCACTAACCAATATCACTTGGTGTTCTGGAAGATCATTTCTGGGAACTGCTGATGTTCAGGCTTTTACAGCACCCACTGGAGGTGCAAATATAGCAGTGCTGCTTCCTACTGAAACACACTATGAACCACCCTGAAAGTCTTGAATTTGGGAGTTTAACACTGCTCTTTCTTTTAGAACAGCTCCATTTCCATGAGTAATAAGTACAGACATTTCACCCTGGCGGAGGCAGCCATGTGATGGGAAATTACATTTTAATGATTAGTGCACAACACAAAAAAACCATATGGCAGCAGAAAGGCTGCATTAGCTAAAGCTGGGATTGGAGAGAAGCAAAGTCCCACACAGCTGCTTGCTAGACCCTAAAAGAGGATCCAAGTTGAAGTTGGACTAATTACACCCAGGTGTAGAATAACGTCTGGGTTTAACTTCTTTGCAGCCTGAACCAAAGGCCTGCTCTATAGCCTGTATTAGAGGGTTCTCGGGGCGCTGCTTGAGCCTGTGTCACTGCAGGGTTCTGGCCTCCCTAGAAATGCTGCTTTCCTGAATCCCTATCAAATCAGGAAGGCACCATGCAGGAAGTTAGGCACTCAGGCCTGCATTAACGAGGCAAGGACGTGTAAAACAGCAGAGCTCGTGCACGAATTGGAGCCCTGTGTGTGAACTAACTGGATGCTCAGGCCTGTACTAACAGCAATCAAGCAGGGCCTACCTGGACACACACTGAGGGATGCAGTGGACCCTGCAGTTTACAGCCCAGCACATGCCACCCCTCAACTCTGACGTTACTTATATAAGAACATAAGATTTAAGAGCATAAATCCATCGTAAACTGTACCTTCAACATCAACATCATCACAATCTTAATCCACATCTGCTATAAACGCCACTTCCTCCCTGCAGACCAAACACTGGGGGTTAAAATGGTAGCAAAGCATGGAAGAGATGTTCCCCAACACTCCCTCCAGCCTGGATGGGGCTGGACAAGAGGACATGAGTTGATTTCACTCCTTGCCCCTGGAAAACAGGGTACAGGGGTTAGCATCATGGCTGGAATATATATATATTTACCCATTTTTTATATATATATATATAAAAATTTTTATATATATACATTTTATATATATATAAATTTTATATATAAATATATATAATATTTATACATATATAAATATATATAATATTTATATATTATATATAAATATATATATATTTACCCATTATAAACCCCAGCTCTCGTCTCTGTGAATCAACTGTCTGGGATAACACAGTGACAGTGTGTACATGCTACATGCACTCATTAAAATTCTTGCTCCTGTGGACCAGATTATCGCATAATTAACATTACCACAGCCTGAAATACATACTCTTCACAAACTTTACCTCTTACCTCCACAGGTGAGACTAGAGGGGTTAATATCATAACGACCTAAATGCAGACTTACTGCAAGCTTCACACCTTGCTCCTGCAACAACCAGCAAGGACACAACACTTTGAAAATATATATATTTTGATTATAAACCCCACTCTTTGCCCCTGGAGAGTAAAACATCAGGGTTAGCATCACGATAGCCCGAATTGCCCGTTCCCCAGACACAGCAGCACAGCATGGCACCACAACACAGCAGCAAAGGCCCAATTGCAGGCTCAGGGCCCAACATTACATTCACCATCTCTTACTGCTGCAGCGAGTGGGAATTTCCGCTTAATTTAAGTTATTGCCAATTAACACAAGCTTCAATTGGAATGGTGAGAATGAGAAGCAGCAATTAAACACTCCACTAAACACCTTTCCTTCCCCGGCCCTTGTTGCAGCTTCTGCTCTGTGGGTTCCTCCAAATTCCCCTCCGTGAGGCAACGAGCGGCACAGGAGGCCGCAGACCCTCAGGGCACTGAGCCCTGCTCTTCATAGGGTGCTCAGTAACAGGGCAACAGGCAAAAGGTACAATTCAAAACACAAAATTGTCCCTTTCAACACAAAAATAACATCCCGGAGAGGGTGGTTGTGCACTGGAACAGGCTGTCCGAAGCAGCTGTGAATTCTCCATCCATGGAGGATTTCAAGGTTTGACTAGATACAGCCCTGAGCAACCTACTCCAGGTGATCCTGGTAATTACTAGGCAATCCTACCCTGAGCAGGGGTTTGTCCCACATCTCCAGGTCCCATCCAACCTCTTGAACTCTGCGATTCCAAGGGCCAAGGACACCATGAGGTTTGTGTGTTGGCTGTTTTTCTGCTCTCCATTTGAAATAGCTTATCCCAGTGTAATTGCTTCTGCTCCCCTCACTCTTACTGCTTTTCAGTGATTTTCCAATGCCTCTTCTGATACCAAAACTATAAAGCAACATTATGGCTTCCTGAAAAAGTAAAAGACAATATGGAAACATTACAAAGGGTAAGAACATGACGACGAGTAGCTCCACACCAACCATGCACCAAAACTTGCCCCTGCAGAGCATTTTGAGGAGTCACAGGAACACAGCAGCAGAGGTTTGCTGCACCACAGAAACATGAGGCACGTCCATCATCTGCAGTGTTAACTGCCTGTTTGGTGACTCCAGCTCCTCTGATAACACGTGGAATTTGGCTTTCAGGTGCTGCTGTGGATCCCTGACACGGGCAACGTATCATTCCTGTTTCCAGGAGACAACTAAGTGACTTTTTCCAGCCCGTGAACTTACAGCTCTCACCGTCTCTCTCAGGAATTCCTCAGAAAGCTTTGCAAATGTGCCCAGTATTTACAGCAATGTAAAAGATTAAGGCATACAGACTTCAAAAACACCGGAGAATGCTCAAGAATCTTGTTGTAGCCCTAAGGAACAGCGTAAGAAGTGCAGCACTTGCCACACTGCGGGGAGGAACAAGGAAATTTGCTTCCTCGGGGCATCCCAATCCCTCCTGGGCTGCTCCCCTGTCATTCGAGCCACACAAACCAGTGGGCAGCACCACGTGAGTGTCTATAGCAGGACGGTGGCTCCTCTGCAACGAGCAGCACAGTCATATTCAGGAGCCTGGCCCATTCTCCTGCGTGTTTCTGCCAAGGTAAATCTCCATCTGCATCTCACTTTGAAATGCTAACCACTTAGCAACCCAAAATATGTTGCTTTCTGGGCTCGAAAATCCCACATTACCTACTAAAGGCAGCAAGCTCATAGCTCAAAATGCCAGAGTGTTAACAGAGGTGAATTGACTGAAACAGTGGTTGTTTTAAAACCCCTTCAAGTGCATTGATACCACATCAGGACCCATCAGAACCTGTCAGCTGAAAGTCACTTCTCATGTTTTGTGTCGAGTGCTGCACTTTCTAAGACATCTCTCAAGCTCTGCAAGTCAGAGGGGAAAAAGCTGTAAACTAATCAGCGAGGAACAATTCTGCTCTGCGCCCGCATCTCGCCGGCACAGAACAGCTGGAATTTGGGGCAATATTGCCTGTTAAAGGAATGCTTCGCTCTGAGCTTGAAACTGTGGCCCCCCCCAGAGCCCTCTCTATCAGAGAAGGGCTGGAAGCTGCCTGGGAGATGGGAAGAGGATGCCAAAGGCTTGCCCCAGAGCATATGCTGCAGTGCTGCACCATGTATTCTTCATGGCTTGCCTGCAGGGAGTTCTCGTTTATCCCCACTGCCACCATCCTGCTTTAAGGGGATCTTCAGCGGGCTCCTGCACAGGCCACACAGAGGGTCTTTGTGCTCCCCTGCTCCCTGCACAACCCCTTCCTTTGCCTGGCTTGGTGCCTACGAGAGCACCCAACCTCTTAGCTCACCCACACACGTCGAGCTCATTAGCCAGCCCCCAAATTAGCACGGGGGATAAGTGAGTGGCACCTCGCAGAGGCCGGCGTTGGCATGCAGGCTCGCTCCCCACCTCAGCGCGCGTCTCGCGCTCCGCTGCAGGCTGACAAGATAATTGTTAGCTAATTACACAGCCTTCGTCTCCAAGTGCAGCAAGGATGCAGCAGGCAGGGAATGCGCAAGTTGGATGAAAATCACACGTTCGTCTGCTTTTCTAGTGTTGCCCAGCTGGCCTGTATAGCAGCTCATACGTACCCAGCTGGAAGGCAACGAGGCTGGGGACTAGTTCTGAGCGCTGTTTGCTCCTCTCGTTAATGCCACTAGCACTTGGCTTTGGAAGAACAGAGAATCCCAGGATTAGCAGTCGCTGGCATGGAAAGGCCCAACGCCTTGCCCAAGCAATCCCAAGGAGCTCTCCCTGTGATGGTGCTTCCCTCCAAGAGCAGCCTGGGGACACCCAGGGTGGCACCTGCTGCATCCGCAGGCAGTGGCACTTTGCAAGGGGACAAGGAAAGGACGGAAGGAGAAGTTGGGAGGTTTCACCAGACCTTTGCTGGCCACAGCAAACACGGTAACTCCAGCTGTTCCTGGTGCATTTTCCCACTGAACAGACTGCAATCCAGGTGGATCTGCTCAAGCCAACTTTTAAAGCTGATGCCCAAGGTCTGTCCAAGAAGAACTACACGATCTGCAAAACTCCTATGGGGAACCTTGGGCCAGCACCTCCCATTCCTGGTTTGGTCCAGATTTTAGCAACCCACTCCAGCTGTGGGTCATGTAGGGAACAGCCTCCCTACAGCTATAAGATATATTCACTGTTCCTGGGGGGCACTGGAGCAATTCAGAGGGGAGGCACCACGGGAGACATCGAATCCTCATGGAGCCCAGCCCAGGAAGGAGCCCCACGTCCAGCATCCTGACACTGCAGCTGCTCAAGCAGACAAGGCATTATGGAAAAATGAACAGAAAAATCATTTTGGTTGCAAAGACACCAAAACTGCTCCCATTTGGATCAAAAGAGAGAATCATTTCTGATGATCACTATATAAACCTGACGATCTGATCACTATATAAACTTAAAAGAATGTAACCTGACCCTCCACAAACCTCAAAAGAGAGGAGCAAATCAATGGACCAATCCTCTGCACTTCAACCCCTTCACATAATTCATTTTGGGTTTTGTGCTCATGCACCGAACATCGGGTCCCAGACAGGCCTAACTCTCCAAGGCCTCCTTGTATTCCCAGCGAGGCTCCATGCTATCCTACAGTTAAGCAAGAGCTTTTGCTTCGCTCATATTTTAATTGCTCTGTATTTTATGTGGTCAACAGAGTTTCCTATGAGGCTGTAAAACACTCTGAAGCCCAGAACTGTAACACCTGAGCAGCAGCATGTGATTTAATGGCATTACCAAGTGCTAAGCACACTTATAGCTCATCCTTCAGACCCAGGGCTTGGTGTCTTAGGCATCCACAGCAGCTGAAGCCACAGGGACTGCAGCAGGTCAGGAATCCTCTGCAATGGATCATCTGCTTTGCTTTTGCAATCACAAAACCTTTCCTTACCAACACCAGGATTTTCCAGCAGCACATGCCCTTCTCAGTCTTGGCTAGGATCATTATTCCCTGTCCAGGCCAAATTATTATTTCAAGGCAGAGGATGTGCTCAAGAGCCAGCAATATCAATTTTTAAGATAAATGCTGTTAGCAAAGGCTGTCTTTAACATGTCCTAATCTGTTTGCTAATTTGGTTGCTTCTCCCTTTCTCTTCTTCAGGGCTCCATTTTCACAAGAGCCTTAGCCTGAAATCATTTGCCATTTCCTATGCAACTCTATGTAGCACCTTAAGGAGCAAGGCTTTAACAGGGACCATTTCCTGAAACGCTCCAAAACAGCAATCCAGTGCATGGCTTCCTTCCTGGGTTATTCCTGCTCATCTCTTACCTATTTTCAGCTAGGGTTAGGAGCTGGTGATGGCTTCTGTGGTTCCATATGAGTTTCAACTCAGCTAAATGGATCATTCTCCTTCCAGGTCCATCAAGAAGTTATGTAGATATATGGATTACCATATTACTTATGGTAGGGAGAAAGGGAGAAAGCCTTGTTAGAGAAAACACAGCTCTGAGACACGGTGGTCTGTTTCCCAAGTGAAAAGAAAATAAGGGTGAATATTGGAGGGGTCAAATTCATTGCACTGTGTTACTGAGGGATTTTTGCCTGCAAGACGGCCAGATGAGGGCAAGGAGAAAGCTTGGGAATGGCATGGAAAGACCAGTAACAAAAATAGCCTACCCAGTTGGACAGGAAGGCACTGGGACAACAGGGAGCTCTGGAATACCAGCGGTAAAGTCTCCAATTAAAACAAAAGCAATTAAAACACATCTCCTTCTGAGCAAACGGCATGGGATCCCTACTGTAGAAACAGCAGCCCAATTTCTGAGCAAACCACACATACACATGAACATCCTTCCAGGAGACAGAAGCCTCCTGCAAAGCTCTCCTCCATAACAGACCTCTCTCCTGGTAGAAAAACATAAAGGAAGCCCAAAACTCCAAAGGCAGCAACGGCCAAGAGAAATTCCACACGTGTGATTTCTAGCAAGGCAAACTTCCTAGAAAGATGTAGCTCTTCTCTCCTCATCAGTACAACCTCCTCCCCACGGTGCAGCAAATGACAACTGACCGCCTTCCGACACAGCCTTCCACGAGCTCCTGCTCTCACTGCTGCTCTTTCCTTCCCCTTTTGCTTTTTTGAAATAAGAGCTGAGAACCTCCCCACAGCTGCTGGACAGGAAAGCCCTTCCCACAAGTATTGCTAGGGCCATGGCTCTGGCTGAAGCAGAAGCGGTGGTGAAAGCTCATGAAGAAGGGCCAGGGTTCAGAGCCAACCTGGAGGGCAACTTCTGCAGATCCGCAAGGCGTTTTAAAGGACAGCAAGGCCAAACCCATGCACCTTCACAGAAGCAACAAGTTATTCCCAGCTTTAAATTAACCTGCTGCAGCTTAGGCTATGTTGGACTAAACCAGCGCTATCCTAGGCTCCGCGGAGTGCAGTGCATATCACAAGAAAACAAGCATTTCTGTATTGTTTTTAATTCAGGGAGATGCATTCACCTCCATTTTTACTGCTATTATAGAGCTTTATGCAGGGTAGGTCCTCCTGGGTCTTTCCTACCAGCCAGGTCTCCCCAGGGAGGAGGGCACCACATCAGTACCTCCATGTAGGAACATTCATTTGGCTTATTTTTAGAGACAGCCTGCAACAGGATGGCATGAACCTGCACACATGCAATTCTACACACATAGCCTTAAGTATAAGAACAGTAAGAAGGACATATACATGTCATATCCACTTGGGCAAATGCTAAATACTTTCAGCTATGAATCTTACCAGCAGCATCCCGAGGAGCATTTGGGAGAACTCTCCAGCTCTATCATCCAGTGGGTCCGGCTTTTATTTTCTGTAGAGACATCTGCAGCTTCTCACCCCTCCTCAGATACTTCCCACACAAGAAGCCAGGAGAGAAATCTGGAAACTCTTTTCAGCTGGTGCGGGGGGAGAGGGAACTGTGAGTGGCTCCGAATTAGGGCTCGTTAGCCAATTAAAGCTGCAAATCCCAATCTGTGGATGTTATCTCCCAAACCAGCTTTCACGCAGAGGTTCCTAGTCCTCGCCAAAGCAAATCTCTCTCATGATCCACAAGTTTTACTTGAGGCAAAGAAATGATTTGTCCAAGTCTCTTAACTAAGCAGCCAAACCAGGATACACCCAAGCCCTGGAGAGCAGGTTTTGGAGGGCCTGTTTTGCAATTATGTCTAAACAAATATCTTTTCAAAGAGGAACTTTAAAATGAGGAACCTTTTCATTTTTGTGTAATTGCTTAAAACCACAGCCACCACAGAGACACTTTTCTAAGCTCCTAGAAAGGCTGCTTTCAACATTCCTAATATTCACTGTTGAAGCCATGATTTTGCTGAATGTTTTCTCCTGTGCAGTTGAACATGTCCTGTATCTAGAGGGTAATTTTGGCTTTAATCTGCATTAAACACGAGAATGTCGGACAAGTGAAGCATTTGATGGTGATGATAATGAGTAGCCCATTAAAGGTAATTTTTAAAAAGTTAATGAGTTTTCACTAAGGGACCGACACGTACTGTAATGAAAAATGTTTGCATAAAGAATGTAGCTTTCTAGCTATTTATTTTACTTTATAGAGAATCTATAAAACTTTTTAACATGCCTTCAATTAATTCAGTGGTTTAGACGAGGCTCGAGTTTTATTTTCCTTCTTGCTTTGCCACAGCAGGATACAGAAATCTACTCTTCTAAGGAAAGCAACTGATATGTCAATTAATCAGGCTCTTTTACCACCCTATTCTCTACTGACTGTCCAGGGATTCAATTTTTCCCCCCCCTCTTAATTAAGGGACCTTGGCAACAAAGTGATTTAGCTGTAATGAATCTTGCCATCTCCTGAGCTATGTGGTCACTGTTAGCCACTATTTGAGTTTACCAACATAAATAAACCCCTTTGGTGACTAAACAGAGTCAAAGCAGCCATAAATCAAGGCTGCCACGTCCACTGGGTTAAGCCTTAAGCCAACATAAACACAAGGCAGCTTTTTGCTGCGCTTTGCTTGGTACAATGACATCATGCAGGTCCAAGCAGCCCGTCCTGAGCACGGCCAAAAGCCTAACACAGGTCCCTTATGCAGCTTGCACTGCAGCTTCTGCCTCCTCGGACCACGTTATAAAATAATCCATATTGTTTTAATCTATAAACGCAACTTGGCATTTTCTGTGTGATGACGTTTTGGTGAGGGGAGCCCCTCCATGGTCTCTCGTTGCAGGAGTGTTTTAAGAGTTACTGGAAAGTCAGAATTTGCCAGCTTGGAGCTAAACCTGGCCTCTCCCTCCTGAGCAGGGTCTGCTAGGAGGAGCCAGGGCTGCAAGGAGCTGGGTCCAGCAATGCACATGAACAGGCAGGGAGGCCAAAGCAGGCACGGAGGTGCCTAGGAAGGCACCTACATCACAGGGCACCACACAACCCAGAAAATGATAACAATAATAAATACAGAGCTAGTTTTAAAAGCAGCTTTGCTATTAAGAACATGCACAGCACAAACATCAAGCTAAGGCTTCACCTTGTCCATCCAAGCAAGCTGTGCCAGGGGCCCAAAGCTCCAGAGCAAGGAGAACCTGCAGCCTTCCCTAGGAAGGGAGCTGCTGCTCCGGAGGGCTTTTATCCCTGCGGATAGCAGCTGAGCATGGGGATCCTCCATGGCACGGGGATGTTCCAGCTGCCTCTCGTCTCTGCTCGTGGTCAAGGGAGCAGCTCTGCAAGCACCTCTGATTGCAGCTCCAAAGTGAAGCAGCCAGCTTGAATTTTGCGCTTCCCAGTAGCAATTTCTGTACTAAATAAAGCAAAATAATTAAATACTTTAATGTAGGAAGGGGTAAAATGAACAACTGCATCAAAGGCATGTTATTGATCCAGGGGTGAGCAGAGGATGATGGAGAAGAAAGGCTCATGTGAGCCTGTGCGCATGACAGAGTTAAAAAAGGAGAAAAGTTAATAACTGATTGGTGAAGCCATAAAAATGGCAATAAGGAGCTTTTGCCTTAATCAGCTTTGTGCTGAGCTCAACATATAATTTTATGTCACCTTTTATTTATATTGTCCTCAGGAAAGTTTTGCCCAAAGAGGTGCACTATAAAAAACCCCTCTAAAGCTAGTCCTCACGCCAGATTACATTTTACAGTATTTTAAAAACAAAGAAATAAAGCAAAGTCACCCACATATCAGCTTTTTCTCTACTGTCTCTCCCAAGCCTATGTTAAACAACCTTTCTTGCCTTCTAAGTCATGGTATAATAGGGATGGGAAGGACTTCATTTATTTATTTTTTGGCCTCCTTCTATTTTTATTATTCCTTCTGAAAGGGCTGCACAGGGCTGAAATATCACTCAGCACAGCGCTTATTAAGCAGAGCGCACAGGAGCGGATCTACCTTTAATTAAGCCATCTCCGAAGGATGCTCCGTACAGGAGCGTGGTTCGGAGCCGTGCAGCAATCAGGGAACGCAGGGAGTGAGCTGAAGGAAAACAGCAGGAAGGATTCAAAATACAGAGGGCTCAGAAGGGATTTCCCTCCAAAAAAAACATATTTTTTCTTTTAAGGAAAGAAATGATGAAGATTTTCTTACCTTTTTTTTTTTCGAGGGTACATTCCACTCCGTACCTTGACTCGCTTTTCCAAGCCACATGAGGTTGTTTGTGGGAATGATTTGCCAGCAAATACCTGGTTCCCTTCTGCGTGGACAATTAGAAGCTGCAGCATGTATACAACACTTAGGCATGTTTAAGTATCAATCAGCTTGTGTATTATTCGAGCAGAGCACACATTCAAGTCCACTTTACACCGCTGCGGAACAGACTAAACAAACGTGACCTCGGGGCTGACCCCCACGGGATCCCGAAAGATTCCAAATGTTTGGGAGGCAGCCACCGGGAGCCTTTTACAGCCTGGTAATGGCATGAAAATGCCACGCTGTCTCTGTAATGCAGCCAGATTCGGGGCTTGTATATGAGAGCAATTTCCTGAAGAATTTGGGGAAAATGTGATACTTTCCCTTTTATGTCGGGCACTCGCAGCATCCCGTGCCGGGCAGCGGAGGTGGTTCGGGATAAGGGACAGGGGTCTCCTTGAGGGCTCCGGCATGCGGGATCCGGCCTTCCCCAAGCTTTGCTTCCTCTGGGAATGCTGGCGTGGGCACGGCCGCTTCCTGCTGCTGCAGCACAAGGGCTGGTTGGGATTCCCAGTATAGGCCTTGGGGGAACAAGTCCCCCTTGCTCCCTCAGGACACTGGTGCTTAGTGTTAATGGGAGCTCTGCTATGGACTGCGAGGAGGAAAAACTCTCAGACTCTTTGTTCTTGACACAAAATAGGGTCCTGTGAGGGTTTGCTGCTTGCAACCCCAACCTGGCAGGCCCTTCCTTTTCCATGTGCCTCTTCTCCCTCCGCCCCAAATCACGCTGTTAGTAAATGGCCTATTTTGTTCCCTCAGATAATATTACAAACCTAGGGGTGTTTTTCCTCTCCCAGCCTCTCCTAGGGAATTGAGTTATGCGTCCTGCATGAAAACAGGACCGCAGGCCGGGCCTCTACAAGCTGCTAATTGAAAACCTTGTCAAGACGGAGGAGGAAGTGGCAGGAGACTTGGCAGGGCCTCGTGCTTTCCACACTGTCCTTAGGCCGTGGTGCTTGGGAACGGCAGCTCTGCAGTACGTGCAGGTTGTGCCAGGGCTGCCTCTGCAATGGTCCAGCACGGTCCTCTGTATAAACTGGGAAAAAAGAGAAAAAAGAAGGGAGTTTATAGCCAGCAAGCCACAGCCTGGGCTTTTCGTGCAGGTATCGGCCCTGCTGAAACGCAAGGGAGGAAGAGGGAAGGCAAGAGCTCTCATCCACGTGCATGACAGCCAGCACTGAAAAATACTGATGTGGAAATGTTGCTCTTTAAAGGAAAAATCCACACGGGAGATTCCCAGCCGAGGTGCTCCTACGTTCTAGTAGCAAAGGAAGTGAGATAGGGCGCAGGGATCCTGCTGGATTGCAAGATTAGGGCTGATCCTGCTTCACAACACCAGTTCGCACAGCAGCCCAGGAATCCCACCCCGTAGCTGCAAGAGGCCCCATTAAAAATTACTACAAATTGCCTGATATGAAATGCTTACATTATGAAAACAGGGATGATTTTGCATCTGCTAATGAGGATAATGACTAATATATTCAGGCATTAGACGTGACAGCTGTCTGTATGTTTTTAGGGGCATATATTTTTAGATGCCATTTACCTCCAAACACATTAACAGCTCCATTCTCCGTAGCAGCTCAGAACCCAGAAGCTTTAGGCTGCAGGTTGTAGCTTTCTTGCTCTTTCTGCTACCCCGACTTCCATCGCTCCTGTCTCATTATTTGCAAGCTCTCATAAATCTGCCACTCAGATCCCGGGCTAAGTGATGTGCTAAGGGGGAACGGCTAATGCCAGTGTGAAACAAAACAAAATTGAAGCCGCCGTCTGCAGAAACACTGCTTAAATACATCTGCACTGCCTGCTGCTCCATTTTAACTAGTTTAATCGCTTGCTGACCAAGCAAGCGGGGCTTATAACTGTTAAGGAATATGTGTCTGTACTTTTCTCCCATTTTTCAAACCCAAAGATTTGCAAGACGAACTCCAATTCTGAGACAAAAGTCACCCCATTAAATCTTAACAGATGTTTCTCAAGTTTAGAAGATTAAGAAAGATTTCAGCATCAAAAATCAAAGAAAATATTCTATGACCTTAAAAAAGGATAAATCGCAAAGCTCTAAACAAACCAAAAGTCCACTTTGACAGCTGCATCTGACTGAATTGATGAGGTGCTATTGATGTTTGGATTAAACTATGCCTCTGTGATCAAGTACTCAAACATGGGATAAAAGAGGAATATATTCTTTAATCCCACCAACTAATTTTGTGTAGGCTGCAGTGGCAGAAAGCAGTGGTTACAGAACAAACGTTGGAAGTGGCGTCACTTTTGCTTATTGACAAAGCTATTTTTATTTCATTAATTCGCCAAGTCTACTAGCGGCGTTTAAACCAACACGGGCAAATCTATACCCGGCACAGGATTCTCCACAAACAAATCACTGAAAATTTCAAAGTCATTAAAGGTAGAATCGATAGGATATGATTCTGAAGGGCTAGGAAGATGCAGTGCTAAAATGTAATAGAAAAATTACATATTGATTTTTTTTATATAATCTTGATAAACAAAGTAAACAACGCAGGAGATCCCGCTTCTATTGCTATAGCATCTCTCCTCCAAAAAGGGAAAGGGTTAAGGGACAGTTAAGTCGCTCGTTAATTACTCTCTTCGTCTATCACTCTGTAATCTTAGGTATCTGCCACCACTATGAGAAGACTATACAATGTGTAGGGACTCCTGGGATGCAAACTCAGGCTTTGGGTGCTACATTCCTAGGAATCAAAATGGGAAAAACTCTGAAATGGCACAAGCCAGTGTCACTGAAATGACACTTTCCCTCCAGCTGGATGGAAAGGGCCTTGGAGTAAATGAGAATCAGAGCCGGGGTGTTCCAGGCGTCAGTGGGTGCACAGCCTCGTGCAAGGGTGAACTGTTCCCATCAGCAAATAGGCACCCTGAGCATCCCTGGGGCTGTTCCTGGGATAACAGGGAAGCTCATCCTGGAGATGCCACAGGATGCAGTAAAGGTGCAGGGCGGACTGCGTGTGTGGTGGGTGACTCTACTGAAGAAGGTGGCAAAATTCCCATTGATTTTGCAAACGCCAGGACTTGACCTCTAATTCTTTAGCCATTCCGTCTCTCTCTGTCACTCCTGTCCAGATCCAGACTTGCCCGTTGTGTTGCCTGTTGGAGGAGAGGAAAAACAAGCTTCAAAATGCTGGGAAGTGCTTCTGAGGAGAGCCAAGCCCTGCCAGGCTGTCTCAAACCAAACCACACATTTTGCAGGATCAGCCTCACAGAAACCCATCCGAGAGAGGCAGCAAAGGCAACGCAGCAAAAGCATATTAGGAACATAAAAGAGAAGCATAAAACAAATGGATAGTCTCTTCACCTCGCCTGGAAACATAATAAAGGCTATATTCTCAGCTTTGGAATAGTCTAGGCTCTTTGTAATTTCTTAAAGCTCACTTACGCATGCATTTTTACAAAGAGAATGGGTGTAAAAGAAGCAACATTGGCCTGTTTTTACGGCACTTCTTGGAAGGATGCAAAGACGCTCGGCATTCCGAGTGCAAAGCGCCCCTTGAGGAAATGCAGGCACAAATAACCCGCCTGTGTGTTCATGGTTATTTATGTATTATATAAAGAGCTACCACGTTCCAGCATCATGATCCTTCCTACACTAAAAAACAGAATATTGACAAAGTTTGCTCTTTTTTTTCTTCTTTTTTTGAGCTGGAGCAAATAAATCTATGCAGTTTTTTCTCCAACTCTTTTAAACTCGCAAATATCTGGGCTTATGCTTTCAGAATTGTAAATATGAAAGCAAGCCACGCCACTGCTTATGATTCATAGAGCAGGGCCCAGGCTATTATGCAAAGATAGGTTTCACCATTGCAATTATACTTACGTAATCCTGACAGTTGCCTTTGTGTTGTTAGGGAAGCCTGTAAACAAACCAAAGCAAACCACAGAGTTCTTCAATGGCAGTGACAAAATTTCATCGCCACAATACTGCGAATATGGTCTAATTATTCTATAAACACACTTTGATTTGTTTACTGCAGTGTCAAATTAACTTCAAATATGTAACAACAGTCTCTGATTTGATATGGTGCACAATGCTGCCAGTGACTGCTTTCATTGTAGCGCGTGGAAATCTATCTCCTTTTAAAATGAGCTCCTTTCTGAAAGCGTCTCTGCACCACACTCTGAATACTAAGCAGGGAAACACATATGCAACTTATTTAAAAGAAATTATTTCCAATGAATTTTGCTATGATCCAGCATATTTCGGCTCCATTTTCTTTTTCCTCTTGCACAGTGGAAGGAGTAAGTTTTAGGCAGAGTAATAACTCGTGACTTGGAGAAACAAATTATTATCTCACCGGAGAAAAATAAGCCAATGTAACCTCATCTCCATCCCTGCAGTTGCCTGCGCTACTAAAAAGGAGGACAGAACTTGGACCGTTGCAGCAATACATAAAACTGGGACAAAATCAAATTTTTGAGCAATTGCAAAGAGCGCAGGTCCTGGGAGATGCACTGAAGAAACAAATGGCTGCGCTGTGTGGTTTCTATTTCAAACTGTATTTGAATGAACTGCGACCGAGGCAAAATATCCACAGTTCACAAGAAGTTTGGGACGTGGGGGTTGCTCTTTTTAGGGATTTTTGGTGGAGAAATAGGAGAGTTGCTGCAAAGCACAACTGTGTGAGGGCAAGGAGGGGATTGGTGATGGTAGTTTCATTAGGGAGGCAGAACGGGATAATTCATCCTGTTAATCCATATACCGGAATTTCTACAGGAGATGGGTTACCTCCTCTTCCTCCCGTGGAAGTTGGCTGGAAGAGACGTCTCCCTCTTGAAGACAAGGCCTTGAGCAGCTCATTTTCCATGCGACTCTGGCAGGGGAGCCTGGCATCCCAACACCTCCCTGCCTCCCTATTTCTCCCAGAGTTTCTCCCACGGAGGCAGTGACTGCATCCCAAGCCATCATGGCGCAAGCAGCGTGATGTGGCGATGGGTGAAACATTTCTTTTGCAACACCCACAATGTCAAGATATTGCAGAAAGTCACTGGAAGTTTGGGGAATCCTACAGGCATCCCAAGCAGAGCACCCCTGAGCAGACACACGGGGACTTCTGGCCTTTGCAGGAAAGAAAATACAGGATTTACCATCATTAAATCCATCTAGGGACTCGCTGGGGACTTACAGTTTTAATACCTGTAAGGTAGAAATTGTAGAAATTAACAACGAAGTTGTGGAAATTAGAGGTTATTATTACAAAGCCTCTATTTAAGGGATAGTGTTCTTGGCACAGAAGTATACGAGGCAATAAATTGCATTAGTAGGTGATTACATTCCCACAGCAAAAACTGAATGTGGCAGAATAAGTAACCACAAACACCATTACACAAAAAGGGAAAGGATAAAAGCCACAGGATTCTGCCCCTTACAAATATTTTACACACACACATTGTTTTCCTGCAGGTCCTATTATACCTCCAAGTGTCTGGGCTTTATCCTGCTCAGCGTTTCCGTATTTACTAAAATAGTGGGAGCTGGAATCAAAAATAAAATTCACTTCAGTGGTTGGCTGTGTATCCCTGATCTACCTGCTGCTCATTACAGGGGATATACAGATGGTTTGTAGGTCACGTTCAAGTTCTGATGGCTGTTTAAATCTTCCAAGTTCGGGAACAAGGATTCTCCTTTTTTTCCCCTATTATATAAGGCTGGGAGATTGTAACTGGCCATTGGTTGAGCCCCAGCTTAAACCAACCCATCTGGCCTTACCCGCACTGGACACATACGATCCCTTTGGCAGGCAGGACTGCAATGTGGGGGGAAAACATCTGGATTTCTGCAGCTCCCACAGGTGCTTATGGACCCTTGGACACAACAACAATGGTATTAAGTGGGCAGCTCTGTCACTGCAATGGCCAAATGTAGAGCCAACAACTTTGAGGTAAGATCTACGGAACCACCTGAAGGCAATATAAGGCTTTAGGATAGTTCTTACCTCTTCTCTTTTCCTTCCTTCCTCCTTTGCTCCCTTCCTCCCTCCCTTCCTCCCTTTCTTTTTTGGTTGTTTTTACCCCATTGCTTCTCATATAGGAACCTATAAGAAGAAATTTGCCTTGCAAATAAGTCTCACTGAAGGCATTTGGCTTTCTCATTCCTGATGTCCAACACAAGGATAATCCTAAAGCTTCTTTCCCAAAGCCTTTTCCTGCCATCAGTGGTGTCTCTTCTCTCTGTCTCCCCATGCTTTTATAAGTGGAAGACAAAGAGCAGCTGCATTGCCAGTGACACTGCCAGGACCATGTGTAAGAGCAGAAATCTGGGATTTCTAGCATGTGCATTTGGTGCGTCAGACACTTCGTGGAGCAAAATGTCTTTGCATTTGTCTGTATTTGCCCCAAACAAACACGATTCTTCTGTTTCCTCCAGGCTTGCAGGGCCCTTATGCTACTCACCTCTCCATGTGAGCACCCAAAGTGACTGTCCCACATATCTGACCTCAGGTTATGTCCCTGCTGCAAGTTCCCCCAGGGAACAAGACACAAGTGGATCCTTCTCTAGGACGAGACACGTCTGGATCATGGAGTAAGGGGGAAAACTGAGTGGGGACTTTTGGGTGGAATATTCTCCCTCTTACACTGTAATGACTTGTTCAGCCCCTCTCCTCCCTTCACTCTTTCCCTTTGGGAAAAGCTCCCTTTCCCACTCACTCCCTTCAGTCTTGTCCATCCGAGGCAGCATACGCATTGCTACCAGTGTCCTGGGCAGTAACGCACCTCCTAAAGCAGCTAGTGCCAGCTGATGGCGTAAAAAAAAGACCTAAAAAATAGCCAGTCATTTTAAATTGCGCTGAGAGCCATGGGGAGGATTGCTGCAAATGACAGTTCACAGGAAAAAGGCTGCCCACCAGCCTAACAGGAAAGGATTTCTATTTCTGCACCTTCAGCAGAGCAATTTGTAGCTGGCAGGATCTGACAAGCATCCCGCTGCAAAAGGAACTGCCTCCTCACGTGGGCTTCAAGGGCAGGGGAGCATCAGGGAAAGGGAATGGGCAGCAGACGAGGTGGCCTGACGTTCTCTGTGCACGGAGGGACAGTCAGATGCAGAAACATCATCAGCAGTGTGTGTTAACGAAGCCTTCTGCCCAGGCTGTGAAATATGCTCTGAATTCACATTAATATTCTTACTGTCTTGAAGAGCCCTGTTGTGTTGCTGATGTGCTTAGGGCACGACGCGGGGCTGTCACATCTTTTGCAGGGCCAGAGAAGCGCTAGGGTTGGAAAAGACCTTCAAGACCATTGAGTCCAACTGCTAACCAGTTTGCCCCCCCGTCTCCCTGGGAGCAAAACTCCAATCTGGGTGGAAGAGTTTTCCAGCACTTGGCCAGAAAAACTCTTTCTGAAGACAAAAGCCCCAGGCTCTGGACATGTAACTTCCCAGAATTTCCGCATTTCTCTTCTGCATCTGCCTCCAGGTGGGAATGAACGCCCAGGAAAATCATGTCCTTGTAGTCAAGGGCTCAGACAGAAGCCCTTGACTAGAAGCCCAGCTGGGACACTAAGACTAATGGAAGGCCCCAAGAACCTTATAGCTGAGCTGATGTACCAGTGTCTCAACAAGGGTTTGGGGGTCCATAGGGAGGAGGGAGACAGGACCTGTAGCTCTGATCTTCCCAGAAAACTCTCTTCCGCGCTGCTGCTAGAAGCATCTCCATTCACAGCGCTGCCCTTTGAGGTCCCTACGTCACCTCTGCCGCTGTGAGCCCCGGAGCCACGACTCCTGCTGCTTAATCACTGCTAAATCCTACTAGGCTGGAGCCCACAATTAACTGCTGGGACGTCAGCAGAGCTGATCCAGGGGATATGCCAAGCTAGGTGTCATGTGTGGGCACCGCACGCTCGGACTCCCTCTAGCTACCTCGGAGAGAACAGTAAAGAAGAAAGATGCTATGAGGAAGAAGCAGCACAACTTAAATGCTCCTCTGACTCTATTTACATAGATGCCTGCAAAGCTGATATGGAAATATCAATAAAAGGCAGCCCAGAGCATGGTGCCCCTTTTAAATGGGAGCTAACTAGAGGAAGAGGTGGCTGATAGGGTAAAAGACCAGCTGCCCACAGTAGAAAGGCTCACGGTTTGGCAACCCAGTCAACACAGGTAGAGCAGAAAGCAAGCTGGAAAGGAGCAGCCAGGCCTTGGGTCAGGACTAAAGAGGCTCTGTAGGCGTCAGGAAGGAGGGAGCGCCCGGCTCAGGCAGCAGCCCGGGAAGGCCCCGGAGTCCAGGCGGGATCAGGGCAGCTCGCGGACCCACCTGCAAACACAGCAAGAAGAGCAGATGGAGACAAGGAAAAAGCTCCCTCCTTGTGCCAATTCCCTTCCCTCCCTTTAAGACACAGCCCCTCCGGCTGCTTCCAGGCCGCTGAGCACGTGGGGTAAAGCCCAAGCGGGGCTCAGGCCTCCAGCCCTCAGAGGCGAGAGGTGAAATCCAGCCCGCGCTTAATGCCCGCGGCGCAAAGCCAGTTTAAAAGTCTTTAAAAATCTATCTTTGATCGAGAGGAAGATGTTGTTTAATTGAAAAGTCTCCTTTTCTGGAACAGCTGGATTTTCCTCAAGCTGCAGCCACTTCAAAAGGATTCCCAGTAATGTCAGAGCTTCTTAGGTTTAAACTGTCAGCATCGAAGGGCTGCTACGGGCTTTCGTCTCCCGCGGGTTCCTAAAGACCCCGAGTGTATAAAGACCCATTTTAAATAATATAAGTGCTTTAAAAATACAGAAGGGAGGGTAAATGCTAAGGAAAAAAAATCCCTCCATATATAAAGTTATCATGGTTTCTGCTTAGGACTGATGTCTGTAGCAGTTGGGTTTTTTTTTTAATACTTTTGCTCCTTCATTTGCACAATATATAAGCAGGAACGAGGAACCTGTTGCTGAACGCAGACCATGTTTTGGAAGTGCTGCCTTGCTTCGGATGCGTTGCATTTGGACGCAGATGGAAAATGCTCTTAGGCAGGTGTTCTCATTCAGCCAAGTGTGCCCTGTCACGTCTCAGCACGCTCGGCTCCAGCTCTGCAGTGCTGGAATAGCTGGCATCAAATGGGGCAGTGCCCGTGTGGGGATGGAGATGGGGCATCCCGCTCCGGGGAGAGCAGGCAGCAGCCCAACGCCATCCATGTCAGACCCAAAGAAGAAGTTTGGATTTTTTTTAATCGCAGCGTTTCCCTCTGAGCCTTAACTCGCATGGCCCATGTGGGGATTTGCAATTTCTATATTAAATTTAAATTCCTGGCATACACTGTCTTTATGCAGCAGAGAAAACCAGAGATGAGGGGCTTTAAAAACAATCCCTGCACTGGGACAATGCTGAAGCCTGTTCAGGATTAAGGCAGATGAGGGGGCAGGATCATTTCCTTGGCTCTCTGCCTGAGGTGACACATATTGGGTGACCTGATCCCTGCTACCTCTCCGCGTCTCACCTTCCTTGTGCACTGACTCCAGGAGACTTTCCTTGCAGCAGCTGCCATGGATCCGGGCACTCGCCTCTTTAGGGTGAGATCCTGTGGGAATCTGGTCCTTGTGTTTGTTGTACCTCGTGTTTCAATTCCTCGCTGGCACGCTGGGAACTGCAGGAATTCAAAGGCTATTTGGGAGAGCAGACGGGGCTGCTCGGCCTGTAGGAACAGAAGCCATAAGGTGGGACACCCAAAAGCACCTGACATATGCTAAACATACATATAGTTGGTAACAACTGATGTTTAGGTCCCCCATGCATAAGCACAAGCAAAGACCTTCCCCAAGGTCCCGCCGTGTCACTTGTGGCCAGCTCAGCATCCTGGAGCTGTTTTTCTCAATATCCACATTTGCTATTGGCAGGTTTGGGAGCGGGTAGAGCAGGACAACCAGAACTGAATCCATTACCCATAACTTACATTGCTACGCCAGGCTCACCAAACCAAACCTACTGCTCGTGTAATTCTGTTAAGTCTTCGAAGCTGCAGCAGGGACAAATTTGGCTCAAAGTGCTTAAGTATTTCTTTTTCGTATTTGATGCTCATGGCTGTATTTATATCCAAAGCAATATGTCTCTTATTACAAACATAAGTCTTTCTAATGGCATAAGCTCTGAATGCACAGAACATTTAGCCCATAAAAGCAGCCAAAGTCCCATGCAGTTTCCACGGAAGTCATTAACAAACCTCCCATATTTTTTAATGGCAATGGAATCGGGCCCCAGCTCCTCTCCCCTCAGAGGGGAGGTGACGTTTGGGGGTGCTGCTAATCTCCACTCTGCAGCCCATAATGTTTTATGGAGCAGAGCCACCATCCCCAAGCAATCACAGCTCCGGAGGGAACAGCGGCGCTCCGAGCTGCTTCCTTCCCTGCAGAAACGAGTGGTCAACGGGATTTGGGGGATAGCAGCAGATCCCAGGGGGATATCAAGTTGTGGGTTACAGTTGCAGGGAGTGTTTTCCTCAAACTTCCCACCCTGTTTTTTCAGCTTCTTGATCAGGTGCTTGATAAGCACAAGTACTTGTACCCCTGCAGGGCCCTTTTGCCCTCACCAAGCTCCGCTCCTGCACGCTTTCAAACATGCAATTCCATGAGCAAGTGCAGTTACCAAGATGCTTTTAAAAATATCCGTGTGCCTTAGCAGTGCCAGCAAGGCCGGGATTCATTCTGCCGTGTGCCAGGAGATGTTGCAGGCTGGTAAAAGGGCTGCCCAGCAAACTGGCATGACGCGATGCCGCCCCACGGGGCTGCACTGGGGCCCAGCAAGAACAACTTGCTGCTCCCCTAGGATAAGGTTCCTGCTGGGCTGGGCTGTCCAGCAGCGGCAAGTGAAATAGGAAGATTCCATTCTTTGGGATGAAGGCGGAAATTTGCATGGAGATAAAGATGAAGAAGTGGACAGGGATGGAAGCAGAGGGTGGCCGTGTTGCTCCCTTCGACTCGGAGGCGTTTTGCAGGCACGAAGCATGGCTTTACCTTGGCTGCTTGCTCTCTCTAGCGGCCACGCTGGAGAAAACCGAGGAAAACGTGAACTTCTCCAACACTGCTGGAGCACAGGACCTTCTGGAAGAGAAGGGAAAACCACAAGCTATAAATGGCCCCACTGAACACCAAAGCTGCCCTCGAGTCTCTGCTGCTGGCACGGGCCAGAACCTTTGGCAATGGGCCCGCAGCATCTGACTTCTCCCAACAAACCTCCTCGAGCTGCTCCTTCAGCCCCCGCTGCAATTTCTGCCTTGCTCAGGGTGTTGGAGGCACAGGATGGCTTCAGGACAGTGGGTTTATTTAAAGATATATACTGTTCAAGTGGTAAAGATCCCAAGCCTGGTTAGCTTTCATCCCCCATGCGCAGCAGGTGACCAAAAATCAAGAACAGAAAAAAATGGTGTTCCTAGAAATGAAATTTGGGCTCCAGAACAAAAAAAAAAAATCAGATCTTGTTTCAAAGGCAACTGCAATTATTTTACCCCAACGGAGTATCTGGACTTTCTGCTCCCTGTTCTGCTCTAGCTTCAGCCCAGCAGCATTTTAAGCCCATTCCCAACACTTCTCAAGGGCAGGTTATGCAGCTTTGATTTACTTTCTGCCGGAGCTGGAGAAGAAACCAACTTCAAAGTGAAAAGACATAAAATTATAGGTGGAGTGTAAAAGACAAATCGAATGTATGTGTAAATTAAACAAGGACTTACTGCATGAGAGCAAGAGGAAAGACGGTGCCAAGGTTTTCCCTTTAAACAGAACATTTTCACTCTGGATCTTTTTTTAACCCAGAGACTGAAGTTGGAAGGTACTTCCTCAGTCTCATGTTTCATGACATTCATAACTCCATAATAGTGTTTTGCAAAAATTTCTGCGCAGGCTTAATATTTCTGATTGTGGAACAGACAATGCAGTGATGTCATGAATACAAAGTTAGTAAATTATAATCTGTGATTTGAGTTTAAACAAGAGTATTCCTTCAGACAATAGGCATGATGAATATAAGCACAAACGAGCCATGAAGCTCATCTTACTTAGATTCATTTTCCTATGAATTTTCATTGAATTCCGACCACAAACTCTGTGCTGTAAATGAAAGGCAGCCCTGCCCTGCAGTAACACGTCTACCTAAGGCCATGAAGCACCCGCAGTTGTTAAAACCAGTATTTGGTCTTCCAGGGTTCCTTTGCAGCAGCACGGTCTTGTGTTTGAAGGTGCACTCTCATCCTTCCCTTTCCCAGACGCTTCCCATTCCCAGCTGCAGCACCTGCCTGTTACCTTTGGCATGGGCCCTGCTGGTGTTGGTGGTAACGAGGATGTCACCTTGGCTGTCCCAGCTGAGGCGGCAGCCACCAGGGTTCCCAGCAGAATCCTTGTCCTCCATCCAGCTCGGGCCACTTTTTGGGGTGAAACTGCCATGAGATTCCCAGGCTGCTCCTGCCAGCTCCCTCTTCCCACGTGCCAGGGCCTTGGCTGGAGTCCTGGCCACCTGTGAGGGCAAACGAAGGCACCTTCATTTTCTCCCAGAGGCTCCTGCCATGCCCGGCATTGGGAGCCCCTCAGATTTGCCATGAATCCCTGCTTTTCCCACGCTGCCTCTCCTCAGGCTCCTCGGTGGAGTCTAGCCCTGCGTTTTGGCAGCCCCCACGGCACGTGTTGGATCACCTTGTCCCCGAGGGCTCCTGCTCCCCACGGCTCCTGCTGCTCCCTCCTGGCTCGCTCGTGTGAGCCGGCAGGAGAGGCAAGAGGCAAGGAGATAATCAGGCAGCCGATGTGGTCAGAATGCAATCCTCGTTATCTCTTTATGCATTCTCTCCTCAAATTGTATGACCTGCATTTCAGGCACCCTTGGGCTTGGGATTTACATTTTTAATATTGGGGGCTTGTGACGCCGTCCTCTTGTTGGTTAATTGGTATCAGAGAGCAAGTGTTTTCCCTTCCACTGAAATAAATCTCCCCTAAAGCTGCAATTGCTCATTCTTTTGTTCCATCCTCATTTGAAATGGGTTCTGCAAAGCCTCCACACCATGCTAAATAATCTTCAACTCTCACTTTTTAAAATCTGTTGGTTTATGCCTTAATGGCTTTGATGGGCTTTGCTATTCAGTCTTGTTACTTAAACCACTTTCCTCATATTCCTAAACTCGATGTTTTCATTCATCCTTACCACAGTGGACCCTTTGAAGCTGAAAGGATTTATTTATTATCCAGAATACTTTTCCCAACGATTTTGGAAACCTACCTTTTGAAATGACAATGTGACACACACACAGTTCAGGATATTTTCTTAGTCTAGAATATTGAGCCTGAAACAAACGCATTGGGGGTTCTGCTTCGCTCAAAAATCCATCTGCACCTCTCAGGAAATCATTTTTTCCAGGGGATCTTGTGTCAGCTCCAAACAGAAGTGTTGCAGCCATCAAAGCTTAACGTGATCTGAAACAATGTTCTGTTTGAACTCGGCTCCAAAAGCTGATCGGGGCAACGGTGAATTTCTGCAAGGTGAATTCTGCGTCTGGATCCTCTGTATACACTGCAATTTTCACTTAAACTGCCTTGGACACACATAAGAAACATCAACCTGGGTAACGCTGTGTAAACACACTGAAGTATCACAGAGGAGCATCAGGAACAAATAGAATTTGCTGGGCGACTTTGCTCTTAAATCAGTGTTGACACTCTCTCTGGTCCTACAATGATAATGTAACTTGCAGTTCTTTCTTGGTGTGCTGGCCCTCTCGTGCAATTATGGAAATCTGCAAAGTGTCATCATCATTTTGTCAGTCACTCATTTTAATATCGCTCTCCAAATATTTGAAAATTTTGAAAACAAGGGCAGAATTTCTGAAGCTCATCTATCAGTTGGAGGCACTCGGCTTTCTCTCCAACCCACACACTGTTTCTCTGAAAACTGGGAAGATGTCCATGTATTTGAGGAACTGCCAGCTGCTTCTAGGCCAGACAGCAGATGTGCCCAGATTCCTCCATTTCCCAGGAAAAGAAACACAGCTAGAACCAGGAATCCCAAGTTGTTTTATTTTACCTTCGATTTTTACGTTCTGTTTCCAGAAAGAGAGATGGTGCTACAAAATACTTTGGTGAAAAAGAGGTTTTCTAATGACTTAAGCTGTGACTCAGCCCCCAAAGACACTGATCTTGAGACAACCTCAAGCCAAAGACTTCACTTCTGATCTGCTCAAACAGAGGCAGGAGCCCAGGGTAACAACCTACATGGGCCAACGTGGAATCAATGCACAGAATTGCCTCAGGTCCATCTGCTTGCTTCTATGTTGGGAATCATACCGCCCATTTTAGTGTCTCACAAGGAAGGAAGGCCTGCAGGGATTAGCTGATGCTTGCTGAGTGCTCTTGAGTAATGTTAAGTCCTATTTGGTAGAGTTTGGAACATGACAACATGAGCCTCTCCTTAGTCTGTCAGTCAAGAGATTTCTCCAGCATGAAATTTCCGAGCACTATAGTTCCCTGCTCACACCTTGTTTGAAGAATTTGGAGGAATCTTGTTCTGGGGCAGAAACGGCCCAGACAGGACATCTTCTCTTCCACCTTGTCTGGGATAGCGCCCTGTTTACCTGAACGCAGCAGCAGCAGCCAGAAGGCCGCAGCACCCACCTCCATCGGGACCGTGCCCAGGTCCTGCTCCGCATCCCACCGCTCCCACAACCTTCTCCTTGCCATGCGGAGAGGCCAAATCTGGGTGTCCAGCTCCTGGCTGGAGCTACTGCGGCTGCTGGCTCTCGTTTTCCTGGGATGTTGCTTCCACCCTGGGAGTACCAGGGTCAGAGTTGGCTCCCAGAGTCTGAGCTTGGAAAGAAATCCAGCCTCAGCAACCTAGAAGAGACAACTTTTTCTCTTCACTCAGTGATTAGTATTTTTTTATCTGCCTCTACTCTCCTTAAAACTTACAACCAAAGAAGTGGGGGAAAAATAGAACTCTTTTCATTAGTGATAATGGTTGTATGAACAAATACTTGTCTAACTAATTACAGGCATTGTGTTCACAGTCCATTTGCTCTTGATCACCGCTTCTTTTCAGTTACTCCTTGTACCTCCTTGTACTCGGCTTGCTCAGTGAGGAAGGGCAGCAGCCCAAGGGGATTTCTCCTGCTCCACTACTTGCTCTTTACATCCTCCTGCTCGGTGAGGCTTTTTCACCTCTTTTCCCGCAGGTTAGTTAGGAGGAACATCTAATAATAATCAAATCTTCATCTTATGGTTAAAGTTGAGGGACAACAAGCCCTCTATCATACTACTCTTTGGTGACATAGCATATCTATGCCTGGAGAATGGCTCTACAGTCTGTGGTATTTTTCCATGGAGCAGCCTTTATCCCAAAGGCAAAAGAGGAGGAACACGATAAGCCACATCTTGCAAGCCACCTAAACCAATACTACTTCCCTGTTTGTCTAAAGGAGGGAGACAGGACAAGATATCTCTGAGCTTGAGAAATGAAATTAGAGAGAAAGATAAGCTCAACATTCTAAACTGGGGGGAAAAGAGAGAGAAAGAAAAAAAAAGGGAAAAAAAAAAGCAGTGATGATTCCAACCCGCTCTCTGTTCATCGCATTTGCAACCAGACAAACCTCATTAGCGCTGGATTTCTGCAGAGCATCAGGTTGCAATCCAGTGGCCCGCTCTGGAAACAGGCATTTCCTCCACGGGGGCAGAAGAAAGGAGCTGGAGCCGGGGCCAGCTGCTCCCGGGAAAGCCAGGCTGTGGGCAGCACAACGCCCCGCACTTCCCAACCCACTTCCAGTTGACAAGCAAGCATCCGAAAGAGAAACAGTGACTGGGAGGAAGGAGGGAATCGCTTTGGCAGAAAATCTCTCGTACGAGGAGAGACTGCATGAGCTGGGCCTGTTCAGCTTAGAGAAGAGGAGACTAAGAGGGGACCTTATTAACATGTA
>JAUBOD010000223.1:129135-158568 GCA_032353885.1 Nothura maculosa | reverse complement strand
GTGCCACCTGCTCTAGGTGCCTGCTGGAGCGGGAAGGTTGGACCAGATGAGCTCTAGAGGTCCCTTCCAACCTTGAAGACACTGTGATTCTGTGATCTCAGAGCAAGCACAAAAACAGGAACCTATTTTTCAAAACTCAGTGGAGCACATTCTGAATACTCTGCTTCTAGGAACTACTTTGTCCCCTTGTGCTTTACAACTGAATTCACCCTGTGACGCTGGCTGCCTTGCAGACCCCAACCTGCAGCATCTGCACAGTGATGCTCAGCACCCCAACCCGGCCTGATGGTCAAGGGCACTCAGCACCTCCCTGGAGGAGACACAGAACTAGCTCACTTTGATCTTAACTAAGTGCTGGCATTGTTTGTGATTAAATCTGCCTTCACCAAAGCCCCAAATTTACCCGTCCTCCTCGTATTTCCAACTTGACTGAAAACAATACACGAGACATCACTAGCACCACACATCGTATTGAAGATGAAGTTAATTTACAGAATCCAGCCTTTAAAATACAAGAGTTTCACAACAAATGTGTTGCCTTAGCAACAGGGTAAGCTTATGTGAACTTCAGGCATTCATATTCATAGAAACTCCTCAAGCAAGACCGACTGTTGGCCATAACATCCCCACTCTTGCCAAGTTTCAAACAGTGCATGAATTATGCCAAAAATAAATGGGTGTGACTAATACAAGCACACAGAACACCGAGGGAAAAGAGAAACACCCAAGCTTCTGCCTTTAAGGCAACATTTGCTGATTGGGAAGATGGGCATTTGGAGAGCATGCCTTTTCCTTTTCTCTGTCTTTGGGCTTTACTGGCAGCTCATAAAAGCCCCACATGCACATTTGCCTCCCACAAACTGCACGACTGCTGGTAATTGCGCATCTTTGCTGCCCTCAGAACCAATCTTTTCCTAAGGACTTGCTCCCTTTGTGCTGCCCTGGTGCTTGAGGAGCACGTGTGTGCTGCAGGAAAGGCAATCTGCTTCACCTCACACCCTTCTCCCTCATATTGCTGCGAGCAATTCCTTCCGCAGCCTCCGACCAAGCACGTCCCGCCGCCTGTGACAAGCGCCACGGCATCGCATCCATCCCTCTCACCTTCTCCTGCCTCATCTCCGCCCTGCTGCCCACTCTCATTTACCGAGGTCAGACTTTTCCAAGGTTTCCTCCCCTACACAGCGCTGGCTATCGAGGTCCAGAAGCTTCCTGCTAATGACTGTGGTCACACTTGCTCCTGCAGCGAGCTCCGGGAGGCTGTCGAGTGGGATAGGTCACCCGGCTGCCGGCTGCGGGTCACTCACTCAGCAGATTGCTCTGGTGAAAGATGCCTCTGCCGGGCAGCTGTTCCAACAGGACCAGCAATCCTGGCTAATTACACCTGATACACCCACCGTGACTCACGAGGACAGGCAGGGGGAAGAAGATGAAGGGAAACAAGGAAAACAAGCAAGAGGAAGTCCTGCCGTGTGTCCCAGCCCACTCCATTAGGAGCTCCCTTTCCTATGCTCTCTATAGGATAAGTGAGTTTGGGCAATTTTGGATTCCAGAAATTTATTCAGTTATGTGCCCTCTCTTTCTCCTGGTCCCAGCTCCTTTTCCTAGGCTGCACACCAGCTCTGTTCCCTGCTATGCTTCACTCATGACCCAAACCAACATATCCTTCACGCTCTAGAACTTGGTAAGCGCTCTGGGCTCTGTGGAGGTGGAACACACGTTATTGCGAGCCAACACGGAGGCAGGGGAAGCCTCTCCGCATCTCATTTCATCCCTTGTACACTGAGATGCTGTTATAGTCTTTATCTCTGCCCAAATCCTGCTTTTTCCTCAATGAAGGAATCAAAGACATGCGAGAGAAGAATGAGAAGACATGGTAGGGCTCAGAAGAGCGAGGTGTAGCCCACCACGGAGCACTGGTCTTACTGAGGATGAGGAGAAAACGTATGTGCCCACAGAACTAACTCTACAACTGATGTTGCAATTCAGAGTGGCAATAGGGAAGAGGATTCCTTCTTCTCATGCACTTCCTCAGCATCCATTCCACCTCTGCAGATCAAGTGCTAGCCTCTGAATTCATGAGCTGTCACACGGTGTTTGAACAGCAGAACGGTGGCCTCTCACATGTCCTGTCAGGCATTATGTCAAACACTCACTTGCAAACAGAGTAACTAACATCTTCACAGGCAGAATTTGACCCAGGCTTTAAGCTGATCACCTCATCTTCCCTATAAGATGATCTCATTTCTCTTATTCCTAAATAGCTTTCAAGCCATTGGAAGAGCTGTCTCTCCCTGAGTCTGAAGGAGGACTCTTTGATAAGACTCAGCTGAGCAAGCGAGCTGACCAAATGGGATAGATTAAGCAAAAAGCAACTTGCTGCAAGTCGGTTGCTTCAGCACTGACACCACTTGGCTGAGCTTCCTCGCCTGTGTTTAATTTTTGGTGAAGGCCATTTACTGATTTAGACATTAGGCTGAGTTTATAGCTCGTTCTTGCACAAAAATAAAATCAAGTAAGGGAGCTGCCCATCTTTTGCTTGCTAGTTATACTATTTTCTCTTGGGATGGTCACAAGCTTTCAAGAATGGATAGCTCTGAAATAATATCCTTACTAATCCTTACTCCTCAATGACCTTTATGAGTTAGGAGGATGAGAACAGAACTGGACAATCCATTTTGGCTTTCATTTGTGCATGGTGGAGCTGATTCCAGCTTTTAGGAGCAGGGCCTGGAAGCTGGGAGACCTTATGTGAAAGATCAAAGTGACAGAAGGATTAAGGAGGAGGAAAAAGTGAGAAATCATGACAATTACTTGCAGTCCTGGGCTTATTTAGGTGCTCCTAAGTTACCTGAACGCTTGACCCTGCTCTGCCCTGCCTAACTCCTAATGCTGGCACCAAGTCACCGCTTGCCAGGAAAGCCGTGCTAGGTTACTCACTGTCACATGAGATGGGCCTGCCTCCAAACGATGCAGGTTGAGCCAATGCTGAAGATGGCACGTAGCCACAAGGGCCCATTGCCAACCGAGGGCCCGTTTCCCAGCCACGAGGGATTTGGTAGTTTGCCCTCCAGCCCCGCTCCTACCCGCAGCGAGCTCAACGTGATGACACCCCTGCTGAGCTTGCTGGGGCACCACCAGCTCCTGCAAAGCCAGGGCCCTACCCCAGGGCTTGCTCAGCGCTCAGAGAGAGGCTCAGCAGGATTAAACCAAGCCTTGGGTCACTCCCTCATCATTGGCTATCAGGGTGGGACCAAGATGTGGACTCACCCACTAGACTTTGCAGTGCTGATCACAGATAATTTACTTGTCATTTATCCTCGAGGTTTCCCCAGCCCAACTGGGCTCTGACATCTCATTCCGTATTGCTGGATCTTCTATTCCAGGGCTGTGTTGCCAGCAATATAGACAACCCCTGGGAGGTCTAGCAAGAGCATCTGGACCTTGCTTTCATCTTCACCTGCTGCGCAGTTTTGCTGCCCTTTGACAGAAATACTGAATTAACAAAAAGCAGCAGCAAATTCCTGTGGCTTCATTCTCACAGCAGCCAAGACTGTGTTGGCACGGCAGGTAGTGCCCATTGCCTTTAAATGGATTAATCCTGCTGCTTAAAGAATTATGCAACCGAGTCTTGGCAGAACAAGGATTAAGATTTCAGAGAGCTTGCCCTGTAATTGCAGCTTGAAGAATTACAGGTGTTCCAGAAGAGGGCCACCATTTTCAAAATGATACTATTAATACCGATTCCCAGAAGTGCTCAGGACTTGGAGCTCTGCCTTCCTTCATCGGTTTGATTCGCTGGCGTTTCTTTCATCCCAATCAAGCTGCTAATTTCATTACTTCCTTCGAGAAGAGATTCAAATAGTTACATTTATTGCAATTAAGAGCTTCACTCTTCGCCTTCAGAAAAATGTTGGTGGCCTCCAGCTTGCAGTTTCTGAAAAAAAAAAAAGAACAAAATATGCAGTTAGTTTGCAGGTCTGTCTTCCCTGAGGAGATATATTTAAAGTGCCTTTAACTTGCAATACAGGCAGTATTCTGAAGTCTTCTGATACTTTGCCTCCAGGTAGGTGCCCAAGCCTTGGAAAAGAAGGGATGTGAAAGGCAGTCACTGCTAAGGGCTTCTAGATGAGACCTAGTACTTGAACAAAAGCGGTGCTCTCTTCTAAAGAAAGAGGAAAGAAACTCCATCCCTAAGTGTTATTTAAATAAGTCCAGTGCTTCAAGTAAGTGCACTAAAAACCTAGTGAAGTGCCAGCTTCAGAATCACTCTGCTTTGGGTAAATGAAGGCTTCGGTTTTCCTGGTAGCAAGATGGAGATCTGGTGAATGGAGATGAAAAACATTTCTCTCATTAATTGCAATGGGTCTGCGTGGAGACCCAAATCTTGAGCACATGCTTCAGTACTTGATTGAACACAGAAAGAACTTAAGCACATGTTTAAGTGTTTTGATGAGTGTTGCCATATGAATTTCAACATGGATTTACAGATCTCTGACTTGACTGACAGACTCAACCCTTTCAAACATATATTATCTAATTAGTGCCTGAAGGGGAAAGGGCCAGATATAGAACATTTGTCTTTTAGCACACAACTCACACAGCATTTCACGACGTCTTGACACTTATTAATTGCGTTCAGCTTGAATATAAACACTGTCACATGATGCTGAATCGAAAATTGGCTGAAATATCATAAACAAAGGATTATAACCAGAAAGCAGGGAGGATGTGGCTCAGGGGATGCCATGGGGAATTCTGGTTGTGTCCAGGCTTGTCCTCAAACGATAAGGAAACTGGAATTAAAACCAAGCCAGAGTTTTCAGGTGGTTGAAAACAGGCAGAAGAGAAGCTAAAAAACCCCCACAACACTAACTACATTTGAAACTTCAAGGAGAAAAAAGAAAGTGAGAATTATCAGGGAGAAGGCGGAAACTGCTATCTCCTTCCTGTCAGCTGTAACAGAGACCGTGCTCTCAACACACTCTGGAGAAAGAGCTAAGAAGAACCCACGCATAATCCTAACTATGAACACAGCAAAATGCAGGGACAGGGATAGAGCTCTACAGAGCAATAGGACGGAGACACTGTCCCCAGGAAGCAGGGTGGAGGCAGAAGGTTCCTGTCAAACGACTGCATCTCCTCAGGAAACCCAAGCAGCAGCAATGGCACCAAGGAGCTCGGGTTCTCCCCTCACCTGCACTCCAGAGCTGCTCCGGGCTTGCCATTTCCAACCTAGGGAAGCCATGGATTTCAGGCATCCGTCCTTTGTCCCAGGGCGGGATTACTGTCACCAACAGGCTGGGGATGAGAGGATATCACAGCAGCAGCGCTGCCTTTGAGAGGCTCTTGCAGGCACCCGTGTCCTTGCATATGTTCACAAGAGCACAGAAACCCTTATGGGACCACAGGTCCGGGGCCTAACCTTGCACTGGGAGCAAAGAAAACAACTGGGAACAACTGGGAACCCTAGTTCCCCTTTTCCAGGTGCGTTTCCCTCTGTCCTTAAGTAAGAGGGAGCAAAACGCTCGCTTTGGTGCTTGCAGAGCTGCAAGAAGTTAGCCCAAAGACATGTTTTCACATTAGCCAGGCATTTGTTAAAAGCCATTTCAGTTGCAGTTACAGCGTATCATTTTTCAGAGGGCCAAATGACTTATTTTCATCTGCCTGTCAACTAATTAATTTATCGTTTGGACCTTCCCTTTAAGTACAAGTGTTCTCTCCTGACTTTCATACCACTGTAAATTTTTACCATGTGAGGGAATCGAGCAGCATTCATCAGAGCTTTCAATCAATGTGAGATATATATGGATAGATATAGATGGATAGATGAAAAAAGCATGGTAACAGCATTACATTTCAGTGCAAAATCATTTATTCTGCCAAACAATGAAGCTGTTATCTGGAAACAAGACTGATTATTCATAAAACTACCTACTGCTATTACTAGAACTCTTCACAGCCCCCAATAAGCTTTTATCCCACATGTTTTAACACGTCAAAGCCAATTTACCTTTCCACATGTATAGTCCATAATGTTACTTAAGTCTACATCAGGCATCCAAGTATTATATAGCAGAGACATTTGTTTATATTTACTTAACACTGTCCTTGCTCTCAATTTCACCACTAGCAAACTGAGATTTCTTTAGGGAGAGATCACCCACGAGAAGTTCTATTTTCTTCTACGCAGATTATGGTAGAGGATTTCTGTTTTAAACTAAGATGAAAAATAGTGTCATTGTGCATCTTTATAGCCATGTATGGCAACATATTAGAAATCCAGACTTAAAAAGGGGCAGGCTACACCTGCCACCTCCTCCTTGCAGCTCTCACACAAAAACAAAAGCCTAAGGAAAGTTTATTATCTGGGAAAAACAGACTTACTAAAAAACTACAAAATGGAACTGAAAACCATTTTGAATTTACCATTTGAAAGACTCGTAAGAATGCAAATACTGGAGCACAGGCTAAGCACACCTCACTGCAACCCCGTTCCCTTCCTGTTCCCAGGGAAGTATTCCTCAAATAACCCCATCAAGAGGCAGGATGTTCCTCCGCCTTCCTACCACCAAAACCATCATCCAAACCTGACCTACTATTGATAAAATCCTTCTGGAAACATCAGTCTAAAATACACAGATTTCCTCTTAGCATAGAGCACTGCAAATATCTGGATACCCAAGAGGATGCTGGATCACAGTGTTTTTCTGTGTTCACTTGTGTTCTTCTGAATAAATATGGCAAGAATGAAAGATTTCCCCCAATCTTGCTGCAAAAAAGCTCCCAGATTCATCCCTGTGCTCTGCAAGTATCTCCTCTAGTTACTGCAACAGCCACAAAGACCAAGTTTGTGTCAGAAACATCTTCACAGCTCATATAAGAACCGTTTTCGGGCTTTAAATCTAGCTAATAAAAGACACATTAGCAAATGCAGACTAATAAGAGCTACATTAGCAAACACAGACTATGTGTAACTACTTCCTTGTGATGTAGGCCTGACCAGAACACAAGCTCAACTCCTGAGACCTCTAGAATAGAAACCAAGAGCCTTTTCTTTCTATCATCTTTATTACTTGGAACCCCAGACAAGTTTTCAGCCTGAAAACCTACACTTTTCACAGCACATACCTTGGACAGCGCTGAAAAAGTGGGGTAAAAAGGCTTCCCAGCTTCGAGCTGCCTGCGTGCCCACTGAATTTGAATAGCAATTGGAATTAATGAAGGCAAGTAGAGAACAGAAACATAAGAGCAGCCCTGGTTTATTGGCAGGCTACTGGAAAAGGAGTCAGCTGCTGGCCAGAACAAATCCAAATAAGTAGCAGCCTCGCGGCTGGATTCTGCTCTTGCTTACACCACCCAGGTAATTGCAGGTCTTGCAGCGGGATTGCTGCAGGCAGAGCTCATGCTGCTGAGCACCTCATGCAGAATAGAGCCCTCCAAGGAGAACTGTGGCTCTGCTTCTCATCGTGCACATGCCCCTCGGGGACTAGAATGAAACGTTCCATACGGAAACAAAACGGCAACTTTTGGCTCAGGTTTTAACTCTGCCCTCCTGCACACTGCTCCAACTGATTTGGAAAGTTACTGCCGTGCCTGGGAGGCATGGGAAGGTAGGAGGAATAAAAAGCCCATTTCTCTGCTATTAATTGCAATTATTGTTACTTGCCAGACTCAAGAATTCAAGGTGATTCACAGCGATGACGGCAGAAAAAGATCAAATAATTTGAACGGGTAATAGCAGTACTAGTTAAGGCCAAGGGATTACAGGTGGCAGTTTTTCATCCCAAAGAATATTTGGCATAGGAAACTATTTTCAGGGCGAAACATGGGAAGCTGCACAGTAGAGAATGATCCCAGGTGCAGATTTACCTCAGTCGCTCTGGAAGGCCCGGGCACCAAAGGTACCCAAGTTGGCTGGCACACAAATGCCCAAGGCCTGGCAGCTTCTTGTGACACACCTACTGTAAACATCAGCTCGTGATCATTCACCTGATGATCCTTTTAGAAAGCAGAGATGGTTCTGGAGTATTTAAAAGGTATGTGGCACTCCAGAAGTTTGATATATTTTTGATTGACTTAAAACCGGGGGCACAGTGTCTTCAATCAGATAAATAATGTTAACCTTGTCTTGTAGAGAAGAGAAAAAATAGCCTATAAATGCACCCATGCACACAGGGATGCTTATCCTTATAGGGAAAGTTGAAGAGAGTTTTCAACCATATTGAGTGTCACCACCACCAAAAAACATCGGGGTGTTTCTTTTCACTACAAAGGCCCAAAGACAGATGATGGGATGGGCCCTTTGAGCACAGGGAGAGTTTGGCAATAGGAGCAAGCCTGCAGATGCTGGCACTAGAGCAGCACATCTGCAAGGCTGCAGCCACTGCCTGCCATCTTAGAGAGCCTCCAAGCATCGAGGAAGTTGAACACAGGCATCCGCTCCTCTCCCTCCTTCTGCACGGAGTGTCTTCCAGGGAAGGGATTGGAACTGTGCGTGGGATCATGTTGCCATCTAGTGACCACAGCGTAGTGAATACCCGAGGCCTAACGCTCCTGCACAAGGACAAACACCACCGTGTATGAAGCAATGGGGTTTGTTTAAACCAGACCTTGGGGCAAGTCTCCCCAAAAGAATTTCTCCTCTCACTTGGGTGACAGGGAACTGAAAACCTGCAGAAGCTGCAGTTTTGAAAGCATCATTTTTGAGCCACTCTTCAGCTCCAGGGCCAACACGGGAGCTCTGCTGGGACAGCAGGCCAGCCCAACCACACCAGTTCCAGTCCCAGCACAGGTACTGAACTGGGCAAGTCTTCCCTGGCTGCCCCTCCGTACCTCAGATTCAGTAGTAGATTTTGTGGAATACAGCAGAAATGCAGCTCTCTCCTATAGCCCTATAGCCCAAATGATGCTGAATCCTGATCCCCAAGATTCACTTTGTTAAATGACCAGAATAAGGGGACAAACAAAGCTAGAGTACTCCACAGAAACGCACTTCTGTACATACCTGGCACTATCTTTAATCCTCTTTTATCAATCTCAGGCCAAGCCACTCAATCACAAAGATACTCAAGTATTTTTCAAAGTTACATTTATGGGGCAGACCTCTTTTGGCACAACTTAAGGAGGCAAACTTTCTATCAAACATGCATGTGCTCTGTCCCCATTTTCATGTAAATAGCTTTACAGCTACATATTTATATATAGCTGTGTGTACATGCAAACACAGCATACTTTCCAGGGTCAAATCATTGCCTCCTGTATAGGGTTTGCTATGCAGGCAGGTGCAAACACTTGGCAAAAGAAAATTAGATGCTGTTACATGTGACTTTTTGTACTGCTTCTTAGAAGTTCAGCCAAGTGCCAGACTTTACTATTTACAGTGTTAGTTACCTGAGAGATTGCTTCTCCCCAGTTTCAGATTTTGTGGAATTTCTGTGTTTACCCCTTGCTGAAGGAAGCTCTTCTGTTTCTACCTTAACAGGCTCATACTTTAAACACAATCAGTATCAGCTTGTTGGTTTGCTAATCCTTTCTATAAAGATAGAAATAGACACAGATTTATAAAAAGCGTTTGTGTGGTTTCTTGTTATTATTTTCAGGGGCATCTCTTCCTTTTGCTCTAGGATCTGAAAAGTCACTATTTGTTTTTATTAAAATATAGGTAAATTTTAGACATACAGTCCTTGATTGAATACAGACAAGGAATGGCTAAATTCAGTATACTCTTCTCCTTAAGCTGTCAGAGGAGTCTCAGTGTGGTTTCCCCAAGAGACACGATACACTCCAGAACTGCTAGCAGATATAATTTACTGGCTCCAATTTATTAGAGATCAAAGAATGAGGAAAACAGGCCTCATCCTTCTTCTTCTGCTTGGCAGTGGAACATCAAGATCTCTTAGAAAACCAAAAGGCAAGAGAAGAAGAAATGATGCATGAAGCTCCACAATTGCTTTGGGGAAAAACTCATGACTGGGTAGAAGACCCAAGAACAGCTTCCAAAAATCCTGGTAATCACGAGATACATAAACCACGTTAGACACATTCACCAAGCACCACGGACCTTCTCTTCAGCAGGGATGAATCAAATCCTAGTATTGATACAGATACATGGAGATTTTCTCCACTGTGCTGATGCTCCAGGGTCTGGGGGTACATTAATTTCCAAGGAACTTTGAAGAGAACAGGCAATTGCAGATTCCTGCCTGGCAAATAATGAAAATGCATTTCTAATTTTTTTCCCCAGCAAAATTCACTAGTTGGTGAAGTCGGCCTCTGACACTGCTGTGAGATTTGCTCAACTTTTCTTGCTGAGCACAAAAAAAAGAAAAGAATGAAGCACAGCCATGTGCAAAATTGCCAGGGTTCTGCCTTATTATAATATATTTATACATTCATGTTGCCTGTTAACTGCCCCTCAAAGATATCTCTCTAGTCAAATAGACTATTCTCTCCTCTTGGAATTCATGTTCCTTAAACAACTCCTTAAAACAGGTCTTCTATTCTTGGTTCCTTTACAGGGAGACCACTCAGAAGAAATTAAGTTCTATAGTTTCTTATTCTTTGAAGGGCTGGGCACAGAGTTCAAGGCCTGTCCTTTCCCAGCCATCAAGGAGTTAATTTGTTGAGCAGCTACTTCGTGATCTGCAGCTCTGTACATACTGATTAGCAGTGGTTGGAATAAGGGACTACAGCCCAAGCAAGGCGGAGCATTCTCAGAAAGAGCAGCCTGGCAAGAAGCTGTCCAGGGAATAGATCCAGAACCCCCAAGAAGAATGAGACTGGGAACGATTAAGGGAAACAGTCCTGTTCTCTACTAAGGGGAAAAAGAGCATCTTTCTAAAGCCTCTGCTGTTGGGTCCTTGGGAAATCCTTTTCATGTGGGGTACAAAAGTGACACTGGAGGGCAAAGAGGCCAGGATATTCATAATCTTAGAGGACAGCAGCAAGTCCTCTTGCAGGGAAGCAGTGGAAAGCCTTCCCCATTATTAGCTCCCTATTGGATATGTCAATGATAGCAGTGCTTCTACAGCTTATTTCTGGGGGTGCGAAGAGTGGAGTGACTGAACAGACAGAATAGCTATTGTTTATCATCACCTAGCTATGCATAACTTCAAGTTGTAAAAGAAAATACTCCACATCCAGTCCCTTCATTCCAGCCTTCAGAGGCTGCTCTGCACTGCTGGACAAAGCTGTCCCAAAAGGAATAAAGTAGGAGCCCATTAACACTCTGATTAGTCTATTGACAGTGCTAACAATTAGCAATGGCTATAGGGAGATGTATGATTGAACTGCCTAACTGATCCACGTCAGCATCCTGATTTATATTGGCACCTGAGTAACCCAATCTAATATAGGCACTTTCTCACTGAATCTCACCCAGGTTCAACTCAAGAAAGCAAAAGGCTTCCCAGAGAAAGATGAAGGACTATATAGATGAAGAATAATCTGTTTCCCTTCCTTTTATTTGGATTTCATGTTGATACTATGAGTTTTCTTCAAAAAAAAAAAATGCTTAAACTATTGTGAATCTGATTACCTTAATTAGCCAGGCAACGAGGGCTACTTCTCTCTGCCTTTTGCTGAGTTTAGGTCCCAATATACTCTACTGGCAAAGGACTTGTACAGCCTAATTACATGTCATGTGAAGATGTCTTACTGCAGAGTGACTGTCAGCCCTTCTGGGAAACAGCAGTTTTGATGTGTGTTCTGTTCCAGAGAGTATTTTTGTGGCCATCTCTGCTTGCTTCTTCCTTCCGTGCGACCTCACAGGACAAGGCTTGGACCTCTGTCACGAGATGAACCACACAATTATCATGCAAAAATTACAACACTAAAGAAAGCTCCCTTGCAAAGCATTCATTAAAACTACTCAAAGAGCATCCTTAAAGATCAGACACCCAACCGGACCCGCATTTCCAGGGCGAATTTAAGGATTTTAAGCGCTCAGACGGACCGCGAGATGGCGCCCGCCCCTCAGGCAGGCGCGGGATGGCGGCAGCGCGGGGTTCCCCGCGGGGCCGGCTCCGCGGCCGCCCCTTCTCCGCTCGCGGAGGGCCAGGCCGGGCTCGGGCTGGCTCCGAGGGCCGCCCGGGGGCTGGCGGCCTCCGGCTGGCGGCGGCCGCCCCGGTCCGGCGGGGGAAGGAGCCATCGGGGAGGCGGCCGCCATGTCATGGAGCCCAGGATGGAGTCACAGCTTCTCGCAGCCGCCCTCCCGCCACCCCCAGCTGTTTGTTTTGGGTCACTCCAGTAATGATTAAATGCGATGGTTTGATGTTCAAATCAATCCCTTGCCTCGGGATGATTGCATCTTTCCGTGGGTCCATCTCTATGTCCTTCTCCCAGGCTGTCACCCTCTGATGGCATCACTGCCTGGCTTAGTGGATGAGGCAGCGTGGGAAAGGCCTCCCTCCTAACCGGCCTCATCCAGGGTTATCCAGTCATCCTGGATGACTTTGCCCATGACATTTCACTTCCTTGCTCCACGCTGTTGCTGTCTGCTGTGTAAAGAGGAGGACTCCATTAAAGAGGAGACAGTAATGGGGAACTGCTGAGATGACCGAGTGGTTTTATCTAAATATTCCCCTTGGAAAGAACATAGAACAACAAAGCTTGGAAAGAACATGGAATAACAAAGCCAAGATTAAGGTTAACTTCCTCTCAAGCACACCAGTAACCCATAATTAGGGGTTCTGGAGGAGCCCCCCAGTCCCACTGCACAAAGCATCTACCACAGCCCAGACCAAGCATGTTAGCACTCCAAGTATTAATAACACAAGGAGTTAGAGAGTTGTATAGAAATTCAATCACCATAAGGAGATAATTAAACCTGGAGCACAGGAAAATCCTATGTAGTTGACTGCCAGGCAGAGGTTTTGCTGACAGCCCTTTCACGGGGAAAATAAAAAGAGTTTAACAACTTCCATTTTCAAAAAGTGATTTTTTTTAAAGAGGAAAATCACACTTCATTAAAAAACTGACTGTATATGCAATGAATTAAAGTTCTAAACAAAATATGCTTCCTTGTTGTCTGTGCTTATACAGATAGGATTTATAGATATAGCACATTCTGAGGAGGTTGTTTTTGTTTCCATGGTAAAGATGATTTTAACTGTGTATGATCAGAATTGCCTCCTCTGTTTGCTCAGTTTTTTTCTACTCCTCCATTTTCCCTTTCTAAATATATAAAGATCAAACTTTTTTCCTCCCCCTCTTCCTGTTGCTCATGTAGGTAAAGGAGCAGCAACCCCTTAAACATACCCAGCAGCGACACCTGTTCATTAACTGGTTTGGAAAAATAACAGCCCTGTTTGTCTAGGTAAATATCAGAGATGAAGCCAAAATTTGTAATAGCTAGAAAGTAAATTGGAGAAGCTGTTGGTGTAGGGTTGTGGATACCAGGGCATAGGGTAAAGATGCATAGGGAGCCAAGCCTCCTTACAGCAGCTGTACCCAGAACAACCATTGCAGGGATGGATGCCCACGTGGTCACAGCCACCTCCAATAATCCAAAGCACAATAATCCTAAACCAATACAAATGATTCTTTTCCCTCAGAATACGCTTTGCCATTCTACCCAAGCAATTTCAGAGGAGTACATAGGGGAAGATTTTCCTCTATAAACTACCGAGCAGGAATATTCTTTATCTTCCATAGCCACTGCCTGCAGACAACCTGTATCATGCCCTTTGCTTCCTGGGTGGGAGCCAGCCCTGCTTGAGCGATGAATCAGGAAGCTCCATAAGGAAAATGGAATGGAGGAGGCTCTTATTCAGTACATTTCTCTTTCATTAATTGTCGCTGTATCTGATCCCAGCCCCCAGCCCTCCCAAACTGCAGGGATAGTGACTCAGCTGCAGAAGCTTACACGCTTGGAGGTGAGAGGAGTCACCCTCCTGGGGAGGATTTCGGGATCCTCTCACAAACGCCATTGCTCCTCAGGCTTGTCTGTCACATACATCCTTCTGTAGGTCTTGCCCATCCCAATGCTGGCTCCTTCTCTTATCCCACACGCTCAAGCAAATGGATAAGGACCAGGACACCAACAGCATCATAGGCCAGCAAGACCATTCAACACGCAGCAAAGCTCACCCCGTACACTAGCACTGCCCAGTCCAATATTGCCATCTGGAGAAACAGCTCTGAACACAGAAGCTCACACTGGGCTCCCAACCCTGCTGCAGAAATACCAGCATCTGGTGGATGGGCAATGCAGACCAAGAAAGGCACTTATTTCTTCAGGAATTGCACTTAAATCCTGTAGTGTGGCTTGTCAGTGGTGAGTAAGCCTTCAAGAAAGCATGTGCCTTCAAGGTATGGTATACATGCTTCAGAGTTGACACCTATTAAGTCAAACTATACATGCAAAACTTGCCATTGCTCTTCCTAGGTAGCAATTACACTAGATGGAAGCTGGACAGAGGGATTTGGATTACCAATAACTAGAAAGAAGGAGCCAAAATAAAGTTAATAAGACTTCTTTTGAGATAACTGCTGGGTCCTCCTCCTCAAAATACATCAAGGCCCCATAGGTAGAAACTGAAGGAAAAAGTTGGTGAATACAAAAAGTGAACAGCAACAGAAAGAGAAACTGGAAGCATGTAATGCCAAGACAGAGCAGACTTTCTATCCTCTGTTAAGGAAAAAGGAAAAGAAAGACAATAACATGGGGATACCTTAAAGAAAAAGCCAGAAAAGGCATTGAAATTTGTTTGGCACAATGCCCTTAAAACAGGAACAAGCTGGTTCTTTGGTATTTGCCCCATAATTTCGGAGGACTGAGGAAAGGTCCAAAACGGTGATACTGCGTGGGTTCAGGGAATTAATAGCGTGTGCCCTGGAAATACTGCACAGCTCTACTGCTTTCCAGACGTAATGAGACCATTTTCATAACTAGGTGTTTACATACAATTATACAGCCACCAAAAAAAGCTGGTGTCAAAAAGAAAACCTGGAAGACAGATGTCTAGAGACATGCTGAAGCCTGTAAGGGTCTGTGTTATAGAACCGGTATTTCCAGGTACATTTATATTGCAAAAAGACCCTGCTCACACCACAGTGACAAAGGGACACTGTTATAATATCACAGCTGGCAGCAAGTCTCCTCTAATGTTTTAGAATGGGTCAGTATTTAAAGTGGATGTTTCAGAGCCACTGGCCACCCACAGTTCCTACAGAGCTGGGGCTCTGGCATCAAAGTTGACACCTGGGTAGCTCTTATTTCCAGCACTGTCAAGGCACAAGGCATTTCCAGTCAAGGCACAAACATCTGGAAGGGAAACTATTGTCAGGAATGTCTTTTTTTACCCCCCATCTCTATCTCTCATTTTAGCCCATTTCCCAGCTAGATTTACTAAGGAACAAGAAAATCAAATGACTTGCACGGAGGTCACAGAGTGAGTCAGCAGCTCAGCCCAGTGACGGTCAAATAATGCTTATTTGTAAAACTATAATTTTATAGTGCTGTACCACATAGCTTTAAAAAATGAATGTATGGGAAAAATACACCCACATATGACAAATGTACTTATACTCTCTCTGCTTTGGGTGGACGTTCTCTTAGTCACAGAGGAGCATCTGTGCAAAGCTTTTTTTGTTGCTGCTTTTTGCTTCTTTAGACATTTCATCAAAATGGTCCCTGAGTCAGAAGAAGTGGGTTTTGCTATTAAAGTCTGTGTGGAGGCTGCATTCCAAAACTGTTGGAGGATTCAAAGATAAATATCCTTACTTTCAGAAAATAAAATAAATCTTTGGTTATAAAAAAAAAAACCCACAACAACAATGATCCAAATTGCATGCACTGCTCATGAAGACAGCAACTAATGATCCTGTCTGTCTGATAGTCATTTGGAACTGAAAAATCAAATTCAGAGGAGTTTCATTAAAGCACAAGTTCCTTTAAAATTGCTCTCCATTGTATAACGTACGTGCCTGCTGCACAAAAAAAAGAGGTATTGATTCATATGGAAACTAATTCCAACAGCAACAAGACACTAGCCAGCAAGCTCCCAGAGCCACCGCGCAAGGAAGCGCGCTCCTCAGAGCGGCATTCGTCCCGGTTCAAGCTCCGTGCTCCTCTGGCATCGTGCTCAGAGCACCCTGGTTGAGCTGGGAGTAAGAAAGGCATTTTCATTCCTCACTCCTTGAGGCTTTACGTCGCGAAGAGCTGGAAGTGTCAGCCTCACCGGGCATTCAGGAGAGGGCTTGGCATGAGGGAGGACTATGAGGCTCTAAAACTGGAGCTTTGGGTGGCTGAGACCACGCTAAGAGGGTGGGAAAAGGGGACACATTGATGTGGATGGCTCTGGCCTCAGCCATGCCTTGCTATTCCAGTCCTGGCCCAGGGAAAAAACTGTCCTCAAGAACTTCTGTTTGGCCTGCTGCACCTCACCTCTGATAGGCAACCAAGGCAGTTACACTCACAGCCAGGAAAAGCCAGGGAGATGAATGAACAGAAATGCTGAAATATTAGATCATCGCTAGAACAATGAAAACCTCAGAAAGATTAAAAAAAATGCAGTAACATTGTTTGTAACTGCAAGCTGAAAACCTGTTTGGGCCAGAATTTCTTTGGAATTGTGCTACTGAATGTGCCTATAGTTTGGAGATAAAAAAAGAGGTGTTAAAGCTGCTGGGAGATGTGATCACCACAATGTGGGACTGGTTGCAGCCTGCAGGAACCTGAAAAGGAACTGGGGAGTGCAGGAGTTTGGAGGCATTGCTATGACAACACAGCAAACCACCCCGACGAGAACAGAAAATATGTGCAGCCATGCCAAGATCATAAGCAAAGAAATGTATATTCCCAGAGGAGGCAAATGAAACAGTGCCTTGGAAAACAAAGCGATGCCCTTAGCGTGATTTCTGCTTCATCCGTAGTATGATTCCTGCTTTATCCATGGCACCGCTTTGTGGGAGGGAAGGAACTTTTCTTAAAGCACCACTTTGTGCAGCCCTTGTGCTTTGGGAGGTAGCAGGAGGATCTACATTCACAGGCTTCAATTTTAGTTCACCCGGGACCCTTTTGAGCAAGTTATCCATAAGGAGGTCTCTGTGCTTTTCTCCCAACTAACACCTACTGAACTTGCAAACCGGTTTAAATCTAGCTTCCTTATATTTCCCCTCCTAATAAGCTTGATGTCATTGAGCAGACAAAGCCTCTCCACTCCCATTCCAAACCTGGATGCTCCACGGAGGGTTAAACCCAGAAATTCCTGCAGCATTCTGCAAGCAAAGGTTTCCGTGCTCTTCTGCAGCTGCAGCTCAGTCATTAAGGGGATCAGCCCAGGCCGCTGTCTGGACCGTGCCGAGCAGAAAGCTCCCCGGTGACACTGATGCTTGATGACAGTCAAGCCTTGAAGTCAGAGCCAGCGGGGATGTTGACATAAAGGCCACAGTTGGAGTGCTCGGGCAGGAGGGGGGAAATCCTCCGGATCCCAAAGTGGAGGATTACATGGGTAGGCTGGGCTGAGAGGGGGTGCTAAGGGACCAGATAGGCCTTGCTACACATGGGAGTGGGCAGCTCCAGACCAAGAGGTCCTGGAACACTGGCCTTGTGGGGGGAATTACACAGGCCCTGCAGGATCAGTCTCTACCTGGGCAGTCTCCCTCCTGGGAGGGAGGTCTGCATCATTTTGCCTGTGATAACATCACATAGATGCAGTTGCACCAGCAAGAAAGCCCCTCATCTTAGAGCCAGACACCCCAAGGTAACAGCCAGGGTTGCTCCATGTTTCCTCAAGAAGCTTCCCAGGAAGACGACTCTCAAAAGCCACTTCCAACGCTGGAATGGAGAACAACCCCAGGCCTCATGTAGCTGGCACTTGCTCACTAGGCTTTGGGCTCCATCCAGTGGGTCCTACCCAGCTTGGCCTCTGCAGCCCCACTGGGTATCACCCTCTAGTAAACATCCCCCTCCGCATCACCCCAACACAATCCAAGTGAGAAGGAGCCCTTACCTCGGCTTGGAGGCATCAGGGATACGTTCCTCTGCAGACAGGGCTGCTCCCTGCTGCCTTCCACCAGCATCAGGCTGGAGGGCAGCTCTGCATCAGGGAGCTCCCAAATCAGCTGGATTAATTTAAAATTCCCTTGTCAGCTCCATAAATGAACATGGTGTCCAGCAGGGATAGCAATTTCACTGCCTCAGTAACATGGTAGCAGTGCCTGGAGAAGACAATGCCTTTAAAAAAAAAAAAATCATTCCCCACTCGCATTAACTTAACAGAAAACAGTAAATAGGTATCTCCTGTAAACAGGAAACACACAATCCCAGAGGAGCAAAAATTCCCGGAGCACGTGGTTCTCTTCCAGAGCAGCCTCTAAATGCAGTGGCATCTGGTGCCTTGGGGCTTCAGCATTATCTCCACCTGGTGTGACTGAGAGGTGTTTCTGTGATCCCAGGAAACAGCAGCTCCTCTTTTCTTTGCCCTCTTTTAATTTAAATCACACCAGGCCCCACCCAACCAAATTGCCACTGTAAGGAGCCTTAAGAAGGTACCTAATTAGCACAATGAGATTGCAAGAGACAGCTAAACATTAGGCAAACAAGCAGCAAGTTTTCCTACTGGGACACCCATTGGAAGGTGCTGTTCATTTCCTGTGGCAAAAGCCGGGTCTAAACCATGCAGGATCTTTGAAGGGATTTGGCTCCTAACATTTTGCTGAAGATCCCTATCTTCAGACGCCAGAGTTTTGAAGCAGCAACTAAGATCAGCGAGTAAATGAGATAGAAAACAGCAGTTTATGATCTGGTTTAGTGTGATCTGGTCCTAACACGGCCCCGCGGCGAGGAGGGAAAGGGAAGGCTGCAGGGAAGGAAACGAAACAACGTAGATGGACGGTGACGGGTGGTTGAACCCTCAGGTTTCACTCGCTCCCTGCTGAAACTTCCCTCTTCCAAATTTTCTCATGAATTGCTCTCCCAACAAGTGTAAAAGGAAATGATTAATTTACCCCTCCCATGCGAGCTGATTGCCGAGACTTCCCTATGTGCCGGGGCTGAGTAATGAATGAGCTTCCTGCCATTATAGCCGGGCACGACACGCGGCGACTGCGGCGCTGCTCGGACCGCCGGGCCCTGCAGGGGGGCAACCGGGCTCAAAACGGGGAGGAAAACCCCTGGGGGCTTCACACGGCATCGCCTGCGCATCCCTCAGCTCCTACATGGAATCCTTGCCTCTTTTCCTGCTGCTTTCCAGGTGGAACTTAGGGAATGGCACTGTCATTCCCCACAGACAAAGCTCAGCTTTGGTGCATTGACCAGCACTCTCCTTCCCCTGGAGGAAAAGGGTTTCTCTGTTAAACTTTCACAACTAAACCTGAAACTCAGTGATGTTTGGTTTGGGTTTCGTTACAAACCTAGAACGCAGGCCAAGTTTCTGGGGGAAAGAAAAAAAAAAAAGAAAAAAAAAAGGGCAAGGTTTCAAGCAAATCAAGAGCCATTGATGGTTTTGAGTGGAAACCATACCCAACTCACCACTTTCACGAGGGTTTGGTCTGAAAACCGGCACACTGGTGTTTGTTTCAGTGTTCAGGTTAAGCCGGGAGGCAAATCCAGCACTTCTGCCCCAGATCCGAGGCTACAGGATCCCTGCAGGAAGGAAGGCAGGATTCGGAGTCACAGACGCCTGCAAAATCCCATAGTTTCACAGCATCACCCAGCATGCCGGGTAAATCAAGAGAGATTTCCAGACAAAACACCGACCTTGTATAATCCAAATTCTGGTCCGTAATTATCCACGCACGGGATTTCTTCCCCTTTAATGTTTTTGTTTTGCTTTGAATCTCTTTGCTCTTTGGCACGGTTGACTTTTTATCAGATCCTAGAGAGAAAAGTCTGGCCGTCCTGTATCAAAGGCCTGAAGTGGCTGCAAAAATGTAGAGTTCTGTTGTGGCCCTGATAGCGACGCACCAATTTTAGCGAGAGATAAAGCCGGGCCTTGCCATGTGCATTCGCTGCATTATCTTGGGCCTTTCTCCCCCCTGCCCAGCACAGATATTTGTGTGCACTTTAGGCCTGCTCACTGCTTTGGATATATTAACCAAAAATGTTTAATTGAAGGAAAATTGGGATTCTGTAAAAAAAAAAGGATGGCAACTGTGGCATTGCTAGACAGGAGTCGGCGTTCCGCAAAGGCAGAAGGAAAGCTGAAGAACGTAGGAGAAATGGATGGCTGAGATGGTTGTTTGCTGAGCCTGGGCCTGGCTTCTGATTATTCCACATCATGGAATGCAGCGTCCTGCAGGCCCCTGCTAGCCCTCCTCTCTCCAAGACCTATTTAGTGCCTTGTTGATGCGTTTCCGTAGCCTTGAGTTGGATCCTTGACCACCGCTCTTTGGAGCCGTGCACGTGTGTGTAATGTGTGTGTAACGTGTGTAATGGGACCTCCCTTCCATGGGATGCGCCACTGGAGACACGAAGCGCATCCTTAAGCCTCTGTGGGACAGGCAGACTCTTCACAAAGGAAACAGATCCTGTTTTGCACATCCACAGCCCCCCCCATCCTAGTCCTGTGCATGGAAATAGCAAATAGTCCAGCACATCCTTTGCCGGGCAGTATGGGCTGCTATTCCTTTCTCCAGCATTCCCAACTTGACAAGGCTGTGCGATCTTTTCAGGCACAAATCACCAGGTTAGCCATGAATTTCTCCATGTTAATAATGGTTGCCCAAGACGCCACCACTCAACTGCGACCACACAGACCAAGATAAGTCCGAGCAGCCCAAATTCCTCCCAAATATAATCCCAGCGAAGGGAAGGGTCTTCCAGTAGGCAGGCATAATCCTTGGCATAAACTTGTTAAATGCGGCTTCCTACTTACATTTGAAGTATCCTCCTTGGAAGCTTAGTGCATTAGGCAACTGTGTGGCCTGCAAAGGTGGGAAAAAATAGGAAGAGAGAAGTATTCCAGCTGATGCACAGCTGGGTAGGTTTTCTCCTTCTTATTATTTGATGCCCTTCGGGATAGAAAGGAAGTTGGTGCTCCCGCCATTGGGCCCCCGGCCGCTTATCAGGAAGGAGCACCCGGCACCGGGAGCTCCGGCTCCAGCTCATCCGCCTCCCTCCTCTTGCTCCTGTGGGAGAAAGTCGCTCAGCGGAAGCCCAAGGAGGCCAAAACAACACAAACGTCGAGGGAAAAGAAAGGAGAAACCCAAAACATGCGATTTTGCAGCTTCCCAAATGAGGGAAACGTGGCAAATGCTTCCAACTGCACCCAAAACATAGGGGGAAAAGACACTTTTTTTTCTTTCTCTAAAATAAATGGTTTCTTTGGAAAATGCTGCGGTGTTTTATTGCAAGGCCTCGTAAGCGCAACCTCTGCTTTGCCATTTTGAAGTGGCACTTTGCATGTAGACCCGAACCCAAAGCAAGTGTGACAAGCAAGAGGGGCAACTAACCCCTCAACAGCCCAGCACACGAAAATGTGATTCAGCCAACCCAAAATAACATGTTTGGCTTCTTCCCATTTCTTTCATTTTCAAAGAAAAGAAAAATGGACATTGGCCTCTCACTTTAACCCAAACCAGCTCTTTTTGTGTTTTCCAGCTCAGCTCCTGACCTGAGGCAAATGTGATTTCCCAGGGCTCTCTGGAGGAGTCTGCTCTGCTTGATGCTGCCCTGCTGGGGTAATGCACGGGGCGCAATAAAACCCACCTTTCTGCTGCTTCAGGGCAAACCCAAACCCCAGGAGCCTCCTTTTTACTCCGTTTCCCCCTTAGAAGACCATCACCATTATCCAGGCTACCTGACTCACCAATTTCAGGAATATCTAAAAAAACTCACCCATCTCCCCCCAAAAAAGCCCTCCAAAGAGGCAGTTTTATGTAAAAGCACAAGGCAGGTGAGGAAGGGCTCTGCAGCAAACCTTCCCTGCCCCTGGTACGGTGCGGACAGGGCAAAGAGCAGGCTCAGGGGCCAAACCCTCTAGGTTCATCTTCGAGGCCACATGTGTCTTTAAAGCAGAGGGATCTCGAGGCTTTCTGGGCTCCCTCCCAGGTGCAGATCCTGGGATTTGGGTGCTGGAAAGCCAGGCCTTGCTCACCTTTAAATTACACATCGCCTTTGGGTGTCTTTCATGTCACAGTATAGGAGGAAGCCCTATAACCAAGGTATTGGTGACCAAGAATCCAAGCTTAATCCTTCATCCAAGTTGCACGTTGGCACAAGTGCGGAGGAAAAGGCTCTCACGTAGTTGCAGAAGAGGTTAGTAAGTGAAAACACTTCTTTGGATGCTGAAAAAACGTGTTTTAATCTGTAGAGTTATTTTAAAACGTGGAAATGAGGATGCAGAGAGGTTTCCTTGGGCGGAAATGCAGGTGGGAGTCTGCTCACTTGAGCCCCAAGACCAGTCGGAGGGAGCAGCTTCCCAGCACAGTTTTGGTCTAACCAAAGCTGCCATGAACTACGAGAAAGGAATAAGCAATGGGGTGCTTAGACTTGAAGCATTTGATTTTGCTCCCAGAGCGTATTCAGTTTGGAAGAATTCTGGTATGGCTCAAAAATCATGCTCTCTCTCTGTCCTGTCTCATAGCAAATTACAGGGGAACGAAGGGCTGGGTGATGTAAAGACCACGTCTAGCCCAGCGATTAGGCAGGGATGAGCAAGCCCAGGGAATCAAGCTCCAGCGAGGCTGTTTCCCTGTTGCAGATGCCTCCCGTGCACTCCACAGGGTCAGAGTTCTCCCAGTGACACGCGGGCATCTGTGACCTCCTCTGCTCCAGAAAAGACTAGCACTTTCTCTGCCTTTACAGAAGGCCATGAAAGGCACTAATGAAAATTGGTATGCAAGATCCTGCCTGATTATACAGATGTGCTAGCTGTATCCAAAAATGCAGAGTATCACTTATTACCTGGGTGACTTTCAAGCTCCTTATGCTCCTCAGTGATTCCTCCTGATGCTGGAAAACTGAGTTTTACAAGATCCCACAGAGGGAAACGCAAGTGTGAGAAGTTTAGGCCGGGTTTGGGGGTGGTTTTGCGTGCCCTCAACCCAAGGCTATTGTGAAGCTTCCACCACACGTGGGTGCAGGAGCCCAACAGGGCTCTGGCTGTGGGCTCAGCAGCAGCACCAAGGACTTCTCCTCACGGATACTCTTCAGGTGCCCTTCTCCAAGCCTCCTATCAGCGGAGGGAATATCTACCTGCAGAGGGGGTAGAGCTGATCCTGCCTTGCTGCGTGCCGGAGAAAATCCCCCGTTTTGTCTCCCCATGGGTTTCCAAGCAAGACAGACATCCGTCCTTCTTTGCAGAAGACAAAGACTTCTCTGGGCTCACCCGAGAGAGGCCAAAATCCAGGGTGCCGTCTCGCCGGCCTTTGATCAGACCTCAAGTCTTCTAGGGCAGCTTGCACGTGTATGAGGTTCTTAGAATCGGAAATGTCAAAGGCAAGATCTAAATCTCTTCACAGCTGAGCAGGAGCTGGTTTCCTAAGGAGCTTTTCATTGTCACACTTATCCACAGCACTTCATGTGGTGATAAATTAGCTAGCGGCAGCATGACGATGCCTTTGGTACAAGGAGCAATATACTGGAATATGCAGGGAATATAATGTACTGGGAAGGCATCCTGTCCACGCGGATGGAGTAACACTGTCGCTACGTGGCCTTTGGGCTGCGCTGCCCAAGACGCAGGAAGATTTCTCCTTGTAGGAGAAAGCAAAAAAATGATGAGCTCGGACTCTGCGATAGGTCTGAGAATGACAAACCAGATGACATTAAAGCCATCAGCTCCCAAACCGCTTCTTTATAAGCTCCCTATTTAAAGAAAACCAAAAAAAAAAAGTGATAAAATGCTTAAGATGACGGATAACACTGTGGAGTTGGGGATATCTAGAGGTAGGTGTTGGGAGATGATCTTGTTATGCCACCAATGGAGAGCAACCAAAAAGCTTTCTGAAGCAGAGCCCGTAACTTTGCAGAGGTTCATGCACAGGTTTAACACCTGTGACCCTCAACATGCACGTGATCCTAGCACGGGTGTCCCTAACGGTGTCAGTGGGACCTCTCCGAGGTGGGAATCCGCGGGCAGCAGTTTGCCATGTGCCACGGAAGGTCCGTTCTGGATATTTAACAGGAAACATCTTTTCTGGATGGAATCGGGCCGTTCCCGTGGAGCTCTGCAGCTGCTCTCAGGCCAGCCAGCCCTCCAGCCATACCCTGTGAAGCTGCTGGCAAGCAGTTATCACAGGTTAAAATCACGTGCAGGACACGGTAAAATTCTCTCCCCAAACACAGCTTTCAGGATGTCCATTTAGGCCTCAGTGCGGAGGATTTTAGACACAGGGAGAAACAAAGAACAGAATCAAAGGCAAATGTTGAGCAGCCTCAGATCCACGTTTCCTTCGGGATCACGGAGACGCAGCCCACAAATCAGCACTTCTGACTTACTGAAGAAGTCTCTTTTCCAGAACGCCTTTATCTTGCTGTTTTCCAGCAAATGTTAAATAATTCTCCCCTACCACCTAAACTTCAGTTCACCCCATACTCCTCCCCATCTGTAATTTTAGCAAGGAGATAGGAAGTGTAGAAGCAACACAAATCCCTGCAGCAGCCACTTCTGCACACCCAGCCTCCCAGCTAGGTTTAACTTACAGCTTTTAAGGCCAGGACACTCACCCAGTAGTAACTGGCCCTGGTTTTGCTCTGAGTCTAGGAAGGCTCCTACGTGGGTTAAAGGAATTTTGTGGTGGGTCTCAAGGAGGAACATTGCAGGGCTCTTTGCTCCTTCCTGCTGCTGGAAGTGCATTTTAATAACCCAGCTCGACGCAGAGCCATCCGTCTTCATTCTCTAGGAGACGGAGCTGGAAAACACACTGGAGTTTATGTGCAGTCCCAAAAGATGTGGTGACTAATTACTTTTCTCTTCAGAAGTGGGCAGGGATGCATAACATGTTCGTGATTACCAGGACATAAAAGGCACAAGCGATGGTTTTCCATGGGAATTCTCGGGAAGAGCGAGGCAAGCGTCTCGGCGGATGGCTGCCTAGGCTATTGCTCGCTGCAGTTCATTAAGTTTTCCTCCTGCTTCCTTGTTACGTGCTGTGACTTACCCCTTTCCGAGCTATCCTCGTGAACCACAAATGAGTCGTTCAGCTTTAGCTCTCACCTCTGAGTCTTCCCAGTGTGCTCCTAAGCTGGGCCATCCGCATGGGCTAGACCTGCTGAGATGGAGTTTTTATAAGGACGTCGAAACAAAGGAAAATATAAGCTTATATAAAATATAATATCAGCTTGGAGAGCTGTTGGTGGACTGTAACCCTATGGGCAGGTCTTTTCTGCCCATAGCTGCATGCTGGTGTCTGCCACAGCCAGGCTGGGCCAGATAGATGTGCTAGTTTAACTAATCAGCTGCCTAACTGGGAGCCTGCAGTTAATGCGAGATGCTGGGGGAGAAACACGGAGCAGTCCAAGAGAACGGGCTCTGCCAAGTGCCCCAGGGAGCAGTTTACCTTGGCACACACTGGGGCTCCCCGGAGAGCCCTATGCTAAAGGGGGTCTCCACGTGCAGAAGGGAGCATCTCTCCGGAGCTTTTATAAAGCTAAGCTGGAGTGCAGCAGCACATCTGGGTTGCTGCAAGGCCGTGTAAAGGCTGGGCCCAAATCAGCTGCTTCCTAAGAAAGGGAAGAAAAGGCCCCATGGTTTTCCCATTTTTAGGGCTACCTGAAGTAGCCTCTTCTCAGACCTCGAAGTGGCCACGAGTAGAGACCAGAGAGCCCAAAATGCATCCTACCTTCTGGCCAGGAAGCTCAGACTTTTCCCAAGTCTGCTTATGTCAGATCCAGGGATTCCTGCTGCATCTGTTCCAACGTTTGGGTGCAAACGTTCCTCCTAAGCAGCTTCTCCTCCTAAGCATTCCTCTAAAAAGAAAAGAAGACAGGAAATGAGTTAGAAAGCAGATGACACCTGCTGCTTGGCCGGTCCACGGGACACCCGGCTCGAGGGCACGTCCAGAAAAGCTGCTCTGCGTGGCCAGGTCGGTGCTCTCGGGAGCAGAGCGCCCGCAAAGGCCCCCGTCATGCGCCTGTGAGATTACGCTTTGGGTTTCTTATCTCCTCCCTGTATCAAAAGGAAGTCGTGCACACAAAGGAAACACCAAACCATCGTGTCAGGAGGGCTGTAAATCACTTTCTGCTGAGTGGCAAGGGGACATCGGAGAGCCCAAGGGGGAAGCCAGGCTTTTGAGACAGCCTCGTTTCCTTGCAACCACTGAGGTTCAAGAAACCCGGCTTTTGTTTGGGGTGAAGGTGGATGGGAACACACGTCACCAACGCAGCAACTAACGGAACCAGATTCCTCCCGCGCGACGCTCCTCGGATCGCTCTGGTTCCTCTTCCCCAACTCCTGACAGAAATACTGGTGACAATCTCTAATCCACACACCGAATCTCCCATTTTGCAGAGAACCGCCCTGCGTTTCCAAGCTCCACAACCTACAGAAATGGGTCAAGGCTGAGAGCTTTCAGACCAGCTGCCAATGGTCCAGGTGGTTCTGCAGCGCTGAATTCCTGAGCTGTTCTAATGGGGAAAATCACGGACGTTATCCCTGCTTTCAGTGCTGCTCCATCAGGATCATGGCGGGAAGGCGATTGTGGGATGATTCAGGATTCCAGTCCCTGCTCACAGGCACCGAGTGACTCAGTGGGAAAGTCATTTAAACCAGCACACTCAACGCGGTCCCCGTATCCATGCCCAGCTTCCTAAGTGGAGAGCATGGAAGGGTTCAGCTCAAGAGCTCATTTAGAGCCCAACGCGAAGGTAACGGCCACATGGCAGTCCTGTGATAAACGCCCTGCTCCACTTAACGCCTTCAGATTCCACTGCTTTTCACCCAAAATGAGCCAAAGCTCTAACCGCGCTTGGCCAAGGCCGCTTTGAGCTCCAGCGTAAGCAGGTTCTCCCAACCTGATAAAACAGAGTTTTGCTCCCAAAGAAAGGCGTGCGAATCATTAGCAGCAGCGCACAGGCTCGTTAATTGTAGGTGCCGCGATGCTCATGTCCCTGCGCAGGCAGCAGCTCCGTGTGCAAACACCGGGATGCACGAGAGCGACGGCACCTCGCAGAGCCTGCTCATTCAGAAAAGCAGCGCCTTGCTAAAGCCCGGCTCGCAAGAACCCCTGCGCTGGCGTCACGGCTGGGAAAACACGGCTCAGCGTTCAGCAGCACGTGCACTATAGTAGCAAGGTTGCACGGGGACGCACGTGATTCCAAGGAGAAATATCTCAGCACCTTCCAAATGAACGTGGCAGCAAGAGCGGAGATCAAATGTGAGATCCTGCAAATGCAGAGGATCGAGAAACGAGACCTAGCAAAGCTCCCAAGGCAAGCGAACCCAGGCTAGGCCAGGCCGGACCCGGCTGAAGAACCCAACCAGCCGAGTTCTGATGGTTCCGGCCCAGCCAAGGGCACTTGATGGTCATGGGCCGAGCCCAAGTTGGGCTGAGTGGAGCTGAAGCGGGCCCAAGACCTGAATCAGACTGAGCTGAACGGGCTTCAAGAACCAAACTGGTCTGGGTTAGGCTGGGTCTGGGTTAGGCTGGGTCAAGCCAGGCTGGGTCACGCCAAGCCAGGCCAAAGAATTAATCCAGGTCGAGTCCAAGCGAGTCAAGCTGGGCTGGGCCAAGCAGAGCCACCGTGGGCTGAGCAGACCCGGATCAGATGGAGCAGGGGCAAATTAAGCCCAGTCAAACGGGTCCAAAGAGCTGAACCAGTCTGGGCTGAGTCAAATGGGTCTGGGCTAAGTCAAACTGGCTTGGCTGAACAGAGCCACAGAGCCCAACTGTGCAGAGTGCAGCTGAGCCGGGCCTAGCAGAGCCGCCGTGGGCCGCAGAGCTGAACTGGGCCGAGCGGAGCCACATCAGATGGAGCAGGGGCAAATGGGCTGGAGCCCAACGGGTCCGAAGGGCTGAACTGGTCCACAACGAGTCAAACTGGTATGGGCTGCGCAGAACCAGTCCGGGCCAAGTCAGGCTGGCTGGGCTAAGCCAAACTATGCCAAAGAACCAAAGCGGGCTGGGCCGAACTGGGCCAAGGGGCTGGCCCAGACTGTGCGGAACCAGGCCAAGAGGCTCCCCTGGGCTGTGCGGAACCGCACCGAGCTGGCCCGGGCTCTGTGGAACCAGAACCGGGCCTAGGGGCCGGCCCAGGCTGTGTGGAACCAGGCCAAGGGGCTGCCCAGACTGGGCCGAACTGGGCAGAGGGGATGTCCCGGGCTGGATGGAACCGGGCCAAGAGGCTTCCCTGGGCTATGCTGATCAAGGCTGAGGGGCTTCCTTGGGCTGGGCCGAACCAGACCAACCTGGGCTATGCGGAACCCGGCCAAGGGGCCACTCTCGGCTGTGTGGAACCGGACTGAGGGGCTGGCCCGGGTTGGGCCGAATTGGGCCGAGGGGCTGCACCGAACTGAACCAAGGGGCCACCCTGGGCTGTATGAAACTGGACCGAGGAGCCGGGCTGGGCTGTGCCAAACCGGGCCAAGGGTCCACCCTGGGCTGTGTGGAGCCAGGCTGAGGGGCTACCCCAGGCTGTGCAGAATCGGGCCGAGGGACCGCCCTGGGCTATGGCGAACCCAACTGAGGGGCCACCCCAGGCTGGGCCGAACCAGGCCGAAGGGCCACCTCGCAGTGTACGGAACTGGGCCGAGGGGCTGGCCTGGGCTGTGCGGAACCGGGCCAAGGGGCTGCCTCGTGGTGTACGGAACCGGTCCAAGGGGCCGACCCAGGCTGTGCGGAACCGGGTTGAGGGGCCACCTCGCATTGTACGGAACTGGGCCAAGGGGCTGCCTCGTGGTGTACAGAACCGGTCCAAGGTGCCGCCTCGCGGTGTACGGAACTGGTCCGAGGGGCCGACCCAGGCTGTGTGGAACCAGGCCGAGGGGCCACCCTGGGCCGGTCCGAACCGAACCAAGGTGCCACCTCGCAGTGTACGGAACCGGTTTGAGGGGCTGCCCCGGGCTGTGCGGAACCCGGCTGAGGGGCCGCCTGGCACTGTATGGAACTGGGCCAAGGTGCCGCCTCGTGGTGTACAGAACCGGTCCAAGGTGCCGCCTCGCGGTGTACGGAACCGGTCCGAGGGGCCGACCCAGGCTGTGCGGAACCAGGCCGAGGGGCCACCCTGGGCCGCTCCGAAACGAACCAAGGTGCCGACTCGCAGTGTACAGAACCGGTCTGAGGGGCCACTTTGGGCTGTGCGGAACTGAACGGAGGGGCTGCCCCGGGCTGGTCCAAACCGGGCCGAGAGGCCGCCTCGCAGTGTACAGAACCGGTCTGAGGGGCCGCCCCGGGCTGTGCGGAACCAAACCGAGGGGCTGCCCCGGGCCGGTCCGAACCGAACCGAGAGGCCGCCTCGCAGTGTTCGGAACCGGTCGGAGGGGCCGGGCCGGCGGTGGCGGCGGGCGGCGCCGGTCCGCGCGCGGCGGGGCCGGGTGGGCCGGGCCGCGG
>JAUBOD010000223.1:98779-119013 GCA_032353885.1 Nothura maculosa | reverse complement strand
CTGGACCCTCTCGAGAAGCTCCACGTCCTTCTTATACTGGGGGGCCCAGAACTGCACACAGTAAATTGTGTACACAATGTGTAAAGTAAATGTAAATATGTAAAGTAAGTCCCAGGGAAGTCATGAGCAGCCTGCCTAGGAGAGCGAGTCTCCTTTGCACATCCCTAGGCTGGTGAGCTGGCAGAAAACCAGAGTGTTTTCTTTGGATGGCTCCAGCAGGAACCGTGTGCCTGATGAACACCTGGTTGAGGTGCCTCTTTTGCAATGCAGTTCATAAAGAGGGTTTAGAAGCGTTTCTCTTGATACCAAAGGTATATATGTAAAAAACGAGAGAAAAATTGGTTTTCTGGAGCGAAGGGGGAATGTGGCTCCCTGGAAGGTGGTCTCACTTGGAGCTCTCCAGGCAGTGTGGAAGCTGCAGTGGTTTGCACTGGAGGAGTTTCTTTGCCTAACAGAATAGAAGAAACTGAAAAAAACTTGTGCACGGTCACAGCTTTGCATGCTCTGGTTGTCTGGCATTTAGCTTGTGCTCAAAGCCCTTGACTTTAAATTTGGGAAGGAAATCCAGATTCTCCAAATACAGTCTTTGTACATTGGTTTTATTTTGGGACAGCTTGCATACGGAAACTTTTTGTAGGAGTGTCATTCACAGCCTAAGCAAGACACGGGATACACTGCCCTCAGCTGCAACTCTGTCAGGGTGGCTTGTTTTGGAAGTCCAAAGGTGGTTGCAACGGGACGGGAGCAAAGCATCGCTGAGGCTCTTCCTCCCCAAACAGGCACCAGGCTGGCACGGCGTTGTGCGGGCGTGCAAGAAGGCTGTTTATCTAAGAGGCTTCTCTTACACAAGGCTCCTCATTGCGGTTTGGAGGAGCCCTCTCGGCGTGTCGGTGCCTGCTCCTGCCACGTGTGGCTGCGCTGGCACAGGCATGCACAGATGGATGCACCGCGCTTGGAGGCGAGCACTTCCCGGGCCAAAGCTGCCTTGTTTGGGGTCTGCCTTGTTCTGTGGGTCTGTGCTACGTGGGGCAAGAGCTGAAATAGTTTTCTGCACAAGGGGTACCACAGACAGACCCCTTAAACCCAGGATAGATTTAGACAATGTTAAGGGTGGTGCAGGCTTCTTGATTGCGTCGCCACGTTGGATTAGGCTGTTCTTGGGTTCAGCTCAAATTCTGCGGGTCCTTTTTGCTGCTTGTCTCTCTTCAGCTTTGCAGAACAGGTATAAATGAGTCAAGCAACATCACATCGTGTCACTGGAGTGTGTGACACGGATCCAGAAAGGCAGGAGTGTGGCAGGATGGCTCTAGTTATTCCAGTGGGGCAATGCGCCGCACGCGTCCCTGCTTTTGGCTAAAATTAACGCCCTCTCCCCACCGCAGGCTGCCTTCCCGCTCCATCCATCCCACTGGGATGGGGTGCCACCATCCCAGGCATGAGAGACATGCAGTGCGGACGGGAGGCTGGGGACGCGCTTCAATTAACTACTAAATTCTTGAGCCTGGTACGTGTCCTAATTACACTGGAAGAGTATGCTCGCCTCAGGTGGAGAGCAAGCCTGCCTTAACAAGCACTGGGACACTAACCAAAAATTACTCCATATCAAAGGAAGAGCTTAAATTAACCTTACAAATCCAAACAACGTGGATCTGGCACCTTTAACAGCCCGTGGACGTGGATTACAGCTTTGCCAGCTGTTAGCACATTAGAGCTAATAAAACTCTGCTCCGCCAAAGTGCCGCTCCCGGGAATCCCGTAAGCGCCCCAAGAGCCGTCGGGACCAGGCCCGTTTCACAGGCTCCTTCATAAAGAAACACGTCGGGTTTTGAGCGAAGGAGCAAAGATCCCAGCTGGAGGGCCTTGGGAAGGACTGCCAAAATAGTGGAGATGATTCCTCGTCAACTGGTTAAAGCCCAGGGTGTGTCCTGGCTCCGCGGAGCCTCCGGAGGAGGCAACTCCTTCATCTTCTGCCTCCCAACAGCTGAAGGGCAGGAGCGCAAAATCCTTTGGCAGAGGCTCGTGAGGGCCGGGAAGCCGCCAGCGCGGGATCCAGGAGGAGGATTGTTGGAATAGTCTCCGTACTGGCGACAGCTGCTCATGGCAGGGCCTCAAGGCCTTGGCCAACCAAGCAGGCCCGTACGCCTACCTTGGCCTCGAGGACGCCAAGGCCATGGGCCGAAGGGGCCATGGAAGTTTGGAAGCTCATCTTTTCTCAAGAGCGGCTTGAGGGGCATCCCAAGGTAGTCCTGGCCACGTGTGGGATTGCATGGGGTATTTTTATGCAATATTCTAATTTCCACAATATTCTTGTGACAGGTACATTTGAGTGCTTCCTTGTGCTCATTCTGGGGACAGCACAGTTAAGGACAGGGAGTCAGCAGTCCTGAGGAAGGTTGTTTCAGGTAAACGCGTGTCTCCCTGAAGTCACCACACACTTTTGGTCTTTCCCTCGCTTTTGAGAGATGATTTTAAGGAAGAGATTCCAAGAGCCAGCCTAGGTGAAGTATCTGGTGTGGTATTGCCAGCTAAAGGAAGAAGAACAGACTCCGTTGTATTTTACTGGCTGGCAGCCTTGGGAGATACCTTAAGTTGAATGGTATTTTAGGGAAGTATCATGCAGTTTTTGTCCTTTGCAATGTTGATGTCTCTCTTAGGTGTTCTTAGTGGGAGGAGAGGTTGTGTTGGAAGGAGGATGGCGAACACTGGGGGTATCATGGAAAGAATGATACCATCCTAGAAAGAATGATACCTCTGACCATCCTGGTATCAGGCCAAGGAGAAAGGGGGTTCCCAAGGCCCTATTCCGTACCTCAGCTCGAAGGCCGAGGAGCTTCCCGTGTCCTCCACTGGGGAAGGGGCAGGGCCGCGGATATGACGTGCCCGGGAGCCTTCCTGTCCCTTGGAGAGCTCAAGGACAGGATGTTAGCAGAGACGCGGCCCTGGTTCCCACCCGCTCCTGCTGCATGTTGGGGGGCTCCTGGAGCTGCCTGGGATCCTGTGTGGGGAGGCTGCATCTGCCCTCCATGGTCCCGGCGCCTTTCCCACCTCACTTGGACACAAGGAACCATCTTGATTTGCACCATGGTGGTCATTGGGAAGCAGGAAATGTCGTCAGCCTCCTGCTAAATAGCAAATTCTCCGCATACAATCCAATATATTAATATGTCCATGAGAATGTTCCATGCAGTAGGCATGTCCACGCGACACATAGTTGCTCATTGTGCTTGTGGTATAGGTGAAATCCAAGGGGGATGCTCGCTTGAGAGTGCTGTGTTTTCTTCGTTAGTGTAGACCGTTTTCCCCATGTTGTTAACTAATACAGCAATTTAATTATATTTCCAAAGTAATCCAGTTGAAACCAGTTATTTCAATGGGCAGACAAAGAAAAAAAAGAGAAACAAACCATCCAACCATGCAGAGTATTAAAGATTGAGGTGACAAGACCATTTCAAAGTTTTTGAAGATTGCATTAAAGTGCATTTCTTCCCATGGTCTGGTCATTCTGAAGTATGTTTGAGCTTAACACTTAAACTGGCATTAAGGACGTGTGGCCAATATTGATTGTAAATGGACTTAATGGTGGTTGTTTTCTCTGCAAGAAGCCCTGGCCACAGGTAGATAAGTTGCTTTAAAAAGTTGCTGGATGAGGATGAGTTGATGCAGTGTCTCCACCTCCCTTCCCTCTGCTCCTTTACAGGGAATAAAAAGAAAAAAACAAAATGTGAGTGGCTGTGAGCAAAGTGGTTGCCTTCTGGGTTTGGGGGTTTGGAGGGTTTTGGGAGGGTTTGTGGCACCAAGGAAGCCCTCTGCGTCCTTGCAGGACACAGTAATTCCCAGTGGCCTTCCCATTACCTTTGTGTGGCCCAAAGCCAAGGAGTGAGCGTGCAAATCGCTTTTCTTGATGGTTTATTTAGTGTCCAGACCTTCATTTCTAACAACATGACTTTAGGTGGGCATTTTGACCTGCTGGATGGAGAGCACAGTGGAGACAACAGGTCCTTGGGTGATGTAATGGCTCTAAATAGTGTGGAAAAGAAAGGAATAGGGAAGGTGGCTAGTTTGTCGTGTGGCCTCCCTGGGCCGGTGGCTCTGGGGCCTGGACGAGGAAGCTCTGCAGCTGCTTTTGTGTAGAAAAGAGTGTGGGACCTGCAGATGGAGGCCTTTGCCAGTGTCTTGAGCTTCGCAAAAACAAATATTCCCTCAAAATAACATTAAAAAAATAAACTTCCACTTCTTCCTGTTTTTATAGTTTGCTTATTTCCTCAGTGTCATGATTTCGTCTCCTGTACAGTAGATTATTAATCTACAGAGGATCAGGACCTTCGTAGTAGTATTTCCTGTACATGTTTATCTGTCTGTTTAACAAATTAGTATCTACTCATTCTTTTCTGAATTTTTGCGAATAGTAGGAAACTCTCCCATAGTAATACCACTATTTTTTTGCTAGAAAAATATCTAAATGAATCATTGCCAGGGGTTAAAGTACTTTTCATATAACTTGGTCAATGGCATCCTTTAGGACATCTGCAAGTAGCCCCAGATTCCAGAGGTCACAGTCTCTGCGTTGCTTTTGGCTTAGCATTGGTTCAACCAAACAGCATTTGCTTGGTCATAAGCACGTCGGGAAGTTGCCCGTGGAAATGTTACCTGGAACACTAGGAAAGGGCTGGAGGTTCAAGAGGACCAAGTATTTGCACGGCGTTCGCTGGTGGGAAGGTGCACACAAGTGAGCACTGCTTTTGCAAACTTTTCTTATTCAGCCCTCCTTGTGAAGGCCATCCCTAAACCCGGGTTGTTGAGTGCTCTGCAACGCGTCCCAATGATGCCAGGGTGCCACAGAGGCTCCCATGCGAGCCCGAGCATAAGGAGTCCACAGCAATCGGGAGAAGATTCCTGAAGCGTTGGTGCAGTTGGGCGAGGGCCATGTTGGGATGAGTAGCTGGCTTCCTGCCTAGGCTTTCTGTTTTGAATGGACCTCTTGTCATCTGCCATGGTAGCTAAGTGCATGGAAGCTGCAGGCCGCTCTCTGATGACTCTGGTGGCCTTTAGCAGTGTCCCCAAGTGTCTCAAGGGCTCGTCTCCACACGCTGCTCCAGGATTCTCCTTGAAGGAGAGACCTGGGCTGGGCAGCATCCGTGCCACGGCGCTCACGCTGCTGGAAGGGCATCCCAGGATGAAGAAGGACTTGCTCACCTCTGCATGCCAAACATCTCCAGCTTCTCCCAGTACTGGGAAGCCTGCTTGGAGATACCAGGTGGACTTTGCTGGGACAGAGGGAGCAGAGAGGGATCCATCACGCACAAGCGTGACCAATGTCTACTTGACCATCAAGCATTTGCTTGCCTCAGTTTAAAGGCGTAACCTTCCACCCACCCCACAGCTTAATCCTGGAAATAGCGCTGGGGACACTGGGAATAGCTTGGCCTCCCGGCTATCCCGTTTCCGCCCGCATCCCGTTCCCAGCAGACAGCCCGGCCTCGCGTGATGCTCTTGGCACGCCGCGCTTCCACGGCCGCCTTGCGTCGGAGCCAAAACATCCTGTTCACGGCCCGGGCATGGGACTCCCATCTGTTTACACCAAGGCACCGCGGTATTTGCGGCACTCGCTGCCACGAGAGCAGCCTTCAGAAAGCTTTTATTTTTTTCCCCCCATTTTGTTTACTTTCCATATTTTGCAGTCTGACGACACTGGTTGCTTCTTTGGGGATGTTTGCTCTTCAGCAGAGCGCTGAGGAATCCGGCTCTTCTGGGCGTCCCCCCGCAGGTTGCTGTGAATTGGGGTGATTCATCCTCATGCTGGTGCCCACCCGTGTCCTCTTAGAGCAGAACGCGCCGTTTTCGGCCTCCCTCCCTGGATTTTCCCCATTTCCAAGACATTCATGGGGCAGGCGCATCCTAAACAAGAAAGCCATCTGTTCATAATCAAATTGGACGATTCCACTTGAAAAACAACCACAACGAAAAGTTAGGGGATTTGGCATCCAGGAAAAATTTTGCAAAACGTTGAATTTCATGTTCTGGATAAACGAGAGTTAAAACCTCACTTAAATCTGGGCTTCAGGCAGGGAGGAAAGGCTAGTTTGAATGGAGATAAACCCTTGTGGTTCCATTATCATGTGCTAAGCATGCAGAGTGGATGTAACACAGCTTGAGAAGCTGAAAAATAGGTGGGAAGTTGAAAAAAGTCCTGGTAAATCATGTTCCCTCCCTCCTAAACATCACCCTGGTGCTGTTCCTGTGGGGGCGGCGGGTGAGGATGAAAGGTGACCACTTGCTCCCACAGCTCCCAAGTTCCAGAAGGATAAAGTTGCTTTTCGTCTGGGCTCAAGAGTGCCAAAATGGAAAAATAAAATAAGCTTTAAGATAAGGGTCTCTTTTTTGTTGTTTTGCTTTGTTTTGTTTTTTCCTGGGGGTTAAAAGCAAACTTAAATGCAGGGTGGTGGCCTGTAGTGCAGACACTCTTGCCTTAGCTGTTGCTAGAAGCTTTCCAACCGGGTGTATTTTCCTTGTCATCTGGTGCTTCTCCTGGCATGTGCTTCTCCAGAGAATTACAATTAGAAATCCAATTACAATTAGAAATCCATAGAATTGCAGGATCTGGGCTGATCCTGCAGAAGGGAATATAAGCTTGCCTATAGGTAAGTGTGGGCTCAACTACTCCCTTTCCACCACCCACGAGCAGAAGTCTCCCTTGCCCACCGTGCATCGAGCACCACCACCATCCGAATTGCCCATGGCTGCAATGGGAATGGAAGTGCTGAAGTGAGGAGGGGGCTGGCAGGAAGCGCCCGGTCCCGGTGCTCCCAAGGCCATCCTGCTCCGGAGGGGACGGAAGGCGGCGGCGTAAACAGGAAAGCCGCGGCAGCGAGCGCGCCCGAGGAAGCGCTGGGAAGCGCCGCGCTCCCCGGCAGCGCTTGGGCCGATTAAAGCACCCAGGGTGGGAAGTAGCCGATGTAAAACGGCCCAGGTCTCCCATTAACAGCAAGTTTAAAAATGCTATTAAAAAAAATAACAAAAAAAAAGCAAAACACGCAAGCCTGGGAGCACTTGCGTAGGGAAAACATCCTCCAAGGGAAAGGGCAGGGGATAATAAGATGGTGGTGGAAGGCAAAAGAGGATTCGGGCTTTAAAAGTGTTTTTTTTAGGAGTGTTGTGGAGTCCTCATTCCTTGAGATCTTCTGTTCCAGAGAAATGCGAATAAAGCATCTGTTAGACTAGACTGGATAGAGCAGAGCTGAAAAGAAGAAGTTTGATTCAGGAGTAAGCAAGCCAAGGTCTTCAACTGTGTTACAGGCAATTCTGTCTTCCTCCAAGGAAGGGTCTCTCTAAGGGGTTGGATCTCTGAGTCCATCTATCCTTGGGCTGATCCGAGCTCAGAGGTGTCAGCACCAGACACAGGGCAAACACAGGATCTCTTGAGTATTTAAGCATTAAAAAATAAGGAAGGAGAAAGGCCTGGTGTTTGTACCAATGGCTGGAAATCCACCCTCTGCCCTCATTTTTAGCTTTCCTGTGTTGTATTACAGCTGTTTGCCTGTACACCAGGCGGGAGCTGCAGAAGAGGAGGGTCCTTGGGGCAGAGCCCAGGAGGCTTTTTCGGTGCCGAGGGTCCTGGTGTGCGTCGCGCGGTTCATTCACCTATAAGAGCCACTTGACTGTTGGAGCCCACGCTTAAGAAAAATAAATGAGTTGTGCAAGTTGTCAGTCGTATTGAAGGGGCCTTCCTGAAGGAACGTATAGATAAATGTCTTGGCTCATGCGGTTGGAAATGGCAAAGAAGAGTTGTAGTCAATGCGCCGTGGTGGGTTAGCATCTCCTTATGGTGGAAAAGGGTTTCACATGCACCAGGACCTGGAGCTGTGCTCATGTAGCCATAATGATCTACAGCAATCGCAGCAGTCCCTGCTGTGTGATCCCCAGAACATCATTAAAGCATAAATCATTCCTGAGCATGAGCTTTTATACCTTTTCCTCCCATTTTTGCAGTGCTCTCCTCTCCCCTGCAGTGCAGCTGGATTCAGGAGGAATTGTTCCCTTCCTGGGATAGTCCCACAGCTACGGTGGGAAGCAGTGAAGTGAAGCAGGTGGTTCTGCTGCTTCTTGATGGAGTGTGTTGTGCTCACACGCTGGTGAGGACCAAAAGCCAGGGCGCGAGCTGCCCAAGCTGTTCTCTATGTGGACCAAGCCCTTGGTAACAGTTAGAACAGTGTCTGTGTATGTCATGATTCTTACAAAAAAAGCTTTTCTCCCTGACTTCCACTGATCCTGGGACACCAGAAACACAGGCAACTTTGCAGAAAAGCATCCCCCATGCAAGCCTGTGTGTCCTAGTGGAGCAGCAGTCCATGGAGCAGTGGGAAGGCACGAAAACACACATACTTTGGAGAGATGCACATGCTGAAGCCACATTTCCGAGATGTGATTTCAGTGTGGTTGATTCATGGATGCTCAAAATGGACTAGTTATTTTTTATTTAACTGGAGTAGGTGTCTTTTATTTAACTTTTCTGGCTGTGACAGCAGGGCTGCTGCCAAGCTTGGAGATGAAAGTGCAGAAGCAAGTTGAGTCCTTGCACATCCAGCCTTGAAGTGGAGCGATATGTTTCTCTTAAATCCTTATTTATGTTCTATTAACTGCCTGGATATCAAGGTACACTGACCACCTAGTGGGTTGTCCAGTGATGACAATTAGATCCATCTCCTCATGGCAGTAGGTCCAGCTCCATGTCCTCGTGCTGCTCGCGGGATGTTGCAATGAGGAGTCCACCATGTTCTCGGCTCTTCCCTTGGGAAGCCCGTGCGTGCGACACGGTGGAGTTTGGGCCTCGGCGGGTCTAGCTCGGGGCTTCGGAACTTCACAGTTGCCCTTTGTGGGAATGGACGTGATTTGGGAAATCCTATGTGCAAAATGTGGCTCCTTCCTCCTCAACAGCCTGTTCCGAAAGGTGACTTCAGCCGCTTTTCCCTCCCCTGAGAAAAAGGGATTTTTGCCTATGGAGCATCCTTAAAACGGTTTGAATTTGAGGAACCAACAGTAGCTAGGCTTATAAGCGCCTAAGTCATCCTCAGGTTTAATCATGAGTGTAAATTAGTTCAGCGATTGGGCAAGTATTTCTAGAAGTTGTACTCTCAGGGTCACAGTATTGCAGGTTCTTGCTCTGAGAGCTGAGGTTGTTCTTGGGTGCCATTTTTGCTTTAAAAACAGGGAATTTGGAGAAGATGGGGTAATGTGAGGAGGAGAAGGATCTGAGGGGACTGTTGGAAAGCCCTTTCGATAGGTAGGAGCTGCTGGAGAGCTCAAGGAAGCCATGGGGACTTTGGCATTGGATGGATTGCTTGCATCCGGATGGATGTGCGTGCGTATACACACATACATCACCACCTATCCCCAGGATATTGTTTTACAAGCCAAATACCGCCGCTAGCAGCGTCCCCGGGGCAAAGAGCAGCCGGGGTTACCCACGGCGTTACCCCTGCTGTCAACTTTGGACCGTTTGAACCGATAAGAGCTGCTGTATCCGAGGGCTCGGCGCGGCTTCCCGCGGCCGGAGCAGCGTGGCTTCTCCGCAAGCCATTTTTAAAGAGCTGCCTTGGGTGTTTATGGCCATCGTAATTATCGTTTTATTTTTTCCTGAGCCTAGAAGCGGGGTGGGGAAGCAGGGATCTTTGGTCAGTTCGTGTGCCTGCGTTGGGAGAAGGAGGATGTTGAAAATGAGTAATGATCCGCCAGGCCTGTAATATGCAGAATAACTGGGGGATGACTCATCCCGTACAATGCAGTATATCCGTCAAGGAGACTGAATCATCCATGGGGGGAAGCCACTTCTCAGCAGCTGGTACTCAGGTCAGCAGAAGACGATCCATTTTATCGGGAGGCTTGCAGTGGCAATAATGGTAAAGCAGAGCGAGACGGGGACAAAATGTAGAGGAAATGGCATCCCCTAGCAGGTATGTGTGCTCGTTTGCTGTGTGTGATCCCGTTTTTTTTTTCATTCTTTCTTTCTTTTTCTCTCCACCACATCCCCCCGTCTGTCTCGGCAGCCCTCCTGAATCCCTCCTAAATCTGCCTGTAATCCATCGGTGGAGGCGAATGGCTTGTGCAGAGCACAGGCTTCCCACGGCATGGGTGTTTTCCTGTTTTCCTTTCCAAAAGCAGTGCCTTTAATGGGCGCCCTTCCTTAAGCCCGGCCTGGAAAATAGACGCTGGCAGGGAAACCATGTCCCTCGTTTGGCTGCGTGTCCCTGCGTGCGGCCGGTCCCCAGCGTGGGTGGGCAGGGGGGCGCTGGCCGCAGAATATGCATGAAAATACCCGGTTTTGAGGCATCTCGGAATGCAGGTTATTTTAAACACGGTTACCTGGCAAAAGATGGAAACGCTTGAGATTTACAAGGCAGAGCACTCCGGGATGAGGAGCTCAAGCCTGTGACCATGCGGTGGCAACTGTGAAGGCCTCGGAGCAGCTGGGCCTTCCTGGGCCCTTCCGAGATCTGGGGCACCCGCAGGGCCCGTTTTGCAGGGATAAAGCAGGAATTTTGAAAGGGATAAAGCTGCTGTGCATGGCCGAGTGGTGCCCAGCACCATCATTCATCAGCTTGCACAGGGCTCCTGGAATGGAGGGTTTCACACCACATGGATGTCACGGGGCAATAAAGCATTAAACCCGGTTGTGTCCTGTGGGGAGTTTGGGTGATTTTTTCCCTTAGTTTTGGTTATTTCTTTGCATAAGTGAATTCAGGATGCGGGTCTCATGCAACTACCTGTTTGGCTGGATGTGCCCTTACACACTTTTTGCTTATCTTGCATGCGTTATAAAACAAATAGCATCTGCCATGCGCTAACAACTTCCTGCCTTTCTATGGTAACTGATAATATTAATTAGTGTTTCTCGCAATTTCTTCATATCTTGTATTCTTACACAGAAGGAAAGTCCCGGGACTTGAGTGTGCAACTTCTCTCTCCGCTACGTGCATGCTTAATGCTCTGCAGGATTCATCTTTCAAATTCATTATCACATTAAATTGGTGGGGTTATTTTTATTTACTCTTTCTTAAAACTTTCCCAGATATATTGTTGCCTGCAACTATAATGATTTATTGCATAATTGCACCAGCAAACAATTTGGAGGAAAGCTTTTTTTAAAAAAAAATATTAATTTACAGTCACCAACAAACACGCTGCCCTGCAAAGCTGATGTGAGACCAGTTCCAAGGCATCTAAGGGGTGTCATTAATCACTGAGGTTCATCATGAATTTAAAGCTTTCCTCATCAAGAGTGATGGTTGCTCATGAAGTGATGATTTTTGCCTGGATCCTCATGATGGATATTGGTGCTGTCCAAGAGCAATTGAGATCCACCAGCCTGTAAAGAATACGCAGGTTTTCTAAAAATATTATCTCTAAGTATTTTTGTCATTACTTTTGCTGTGATTTCCATATCTCTGCATCATGCCCAGTTTCAAGCATGTAGTGCAGCGATGCTTTCAGTGCTGCTAATAGTAACCTCATCTACCTCCGGGTGCAGAATTTAATTCAACACCAGTTGTGTGTTTTCCTGGGAAATCCCTTAAAATCCATGGAATTGAAGCTTCTCCATCAGCCAACCTCGACTTGTCCTGCAGCATATCCGTGCGCTGCCTTCTGAGAGGCTGTTGGTGGGATTATTTGGGGTTATTTGGGGATAGGCACAGCCCATGCCATGGGGTCCTGCTCCTCCCCGGCCATGCACAGCTGGATTTATGGCACAGGGGCCATGACGTGGGAAGGGGGACAGGGAACATCCCTCTTCCATGTCTGTGAAGGGCAAAACGGCCCTGCCAAAGTCTCTCTCCTCTCCGAAGCTGGTGCTTTTGTGTGTGTTGTGGAAAGCACGCGCACACCGAAGCAGCTTTTCCATGTGCTTCCTGGAAGGGCCTGAAATATTTATGGGATTATGAAATCCCATTGGAGCAAATATGATCGAGCTGTTTCTCGTCATCTGAATAAAACCGTGCTTAAATGTTTAGCAAACATTTTGGTGAAAGGATTCCTTTGTTCGTCGCTGCCTTTGCGTTTAAGGGAGATGCGGAGGTGGGTGGCAGGATTGTTGCAGGTGTCCTGGGTTTTTTGCTCTTGGAGAAGCCCTTCCCCTTCTGGAAAACAAACCAACAAGACTACTGTTCATCTCTCCTACTATGGGGCTCGATGAGCTGCCTTTCCGATGATCCTGCAAGCAATTCCAGATGTGCTGGGTGCTGGCGGCCGAGACCCGGAGAACTCGGCCAGTTTCTGTTCTCCATGGGGCTACTCTAGACCAAGGAGGGCATCAAAGAAGGAAAAACAGCAAATTTCTGCTGGGGGCTGGACGCAGTTCTCCTCGTCCTCTTGCCCACAGGTTTTATTCACATCCTGCCTGCGCCTACACGGGGCTATCGCACATGTACATCTTCAATCCATTGGGATTTATGCCTTTTTTTCACTTGCCTTGGCCCTCAGCTGCTGCTGCAGAAGAGCTGGGGCTGATGGAGAGTGGGATCATCACCTCAACCTGCAGGAGGTTTCGGGATGGAGCACAGGGTGCCCTATCTCCCTGTGCAGCCCCTGCACGAGCCAACTACTAGTTGTCTGCAGGGCTGTTCTGGTGCCTTAGTTTCTTCTAAAAGGAAGGAATGTTGAACTGTGTTGGTGTATTTGGATGGCGAGAAGTACTGGAGAGTGAGGAGTAAACCCTAAAATGGTGGATCCGCATAGGGGCTGCCTCTCAGTAGTGTTGTATTAAGGAAAAAAAAAAGAGAAAAACATAGGTTGGATATTCGCTACATCGGAGATCTGTTACAGATGCAGTGTTTTGGTGTTCTAGGGTGTGACATATCTGAGCTCAAGGAAGATGTGAGAGGTTCAAGCCCTTAAATGTTTCCTTTCCCTTTGCCGGTGCTGCCTTATGTGAGCTGAACCATCCCCTGCTGAAATTTGGGAGGGTTTCCTTGGTTTCCTACCTGCTCTGATGTAATATTGGGTTTAGCCAGATGTAATATTGGGTTTAGCCAGTGTCACAGATGCCCTTTGTCTCTTGTTGGTGCTCAATGAGAAAGCTTCAAGCCTGCTAGAAACCTAAATGGTGTCAAACTATCCAACTTTTATTGCACTGTGCTCTTACTTCTTGTGAGTGCAGTCACAATATCAAACTTTATTTCGCTGTGCTCTTACTTATTTGAACGAGTGCTCTTACTAAATTGTGAGTGCCGTTGCACAGAAAAAACACTGTTCATAATTGCAAATATTTCCCTCTTACTAGAGGTTGCAAGAGCCAAGCATCAGGTCAAGGAAAGGGACCCAAAAGAGTTGTAGGTCTTCACGGTTTCCCTCCAAAGGCAGGTGCTTTGTGGCTGCAGGATTGAACTCCTCCAATGTCACTTCCAGCAGTCGCTCAGGCAAGATCAGATTCCTTCCTTAAATATCCCTCCTTGGGATATTTTACTACAATTTGCAGCAGATATTTAACTACAGGCAGCAATTTGTAATTGCACAGTAAGAAAGGAAGGAAAGTGGTGATGGATGGGGTAGAACTGCTCTTTCCTTCACAAAGCTACTGCCTTAAGACTGACTCTGCCTTTTAAGAGCAGTAGTTCTGTGATAAGGAGTGCCCTCACCGTGCCCCGTTGGAAAACTTCCGGAGAGATACGAGTGCTTTTCGATGCCAGCACTTGAGTCCTCGGAAGTCCCAAGAGAGTCTCGAGCTTTAATTAGCAGGGCTGGTCCACAGAGCTTTAATTAGCAGGGCTGGTCTGCGGAGCGGGAAGGGCTTGGTTGGGTGGGAGCACGTGCAGGCTGAGCTGCTTCTTGGGGTAATAACAGCCGTTTTTGGGGAGATGAGGCACTTTCTCATCCCTCTCTCCGTGCACACTCCGAGTGTTTTTCCCACTTTGTTTTGGCACCGGTGAGTAACAAGGACCCCATTGAGGTCCCACTTTTTCATAGGAAAATTCTCAATATCCTTGAGAACAACAGTTACACAAACATGCAACCACGCACGCCTTTACATACGCACATATATATAGATATATATGCATCCATATGCACAGCCAGGAGCTATAACTTTTGGAGGGCTCAGCTTGGCTTCCAATAAGAGCAGGCTGTGGTTTGCAGCGCTCCCTTTGCTCCCCAAGCTCCTTCTGCTTCTTGCTCTGGGAGCGGCCGGCCCACAACCTGCAGCAGCCCTGGAAGGAGCTGGCAGCCTGCCATGCACCTGGAGCATCCGCACGGATCCGCACGGATCCCAGGCTTCCAGCATCGCCCGAGACAAGCCGCAGGCATTAAAACAGCAACGTGTGCCGCTTAAGAGCATAATTAAGGATAGTTTGCATGAGGTGCATGCTATGTCGGCCGTAAACCCAACAATTAGAGCGGTCTTAAAGTTTTAGAAGGCAATAAAATGAGGGGAGCTGCCGGCTCCCTTAGCTGCTCGTTTTAGCTCTGTGAAAGACCTGCAGTTATCTCATCTCCCTCCAATCCGTATGTTATTAATGGGAACGAGCCAGGTATTTTCACATGCTTAATTAGCATTTCTTCTGCTGGGAAGGGGCTGGTTTTAGTGGGGTTGGTTCACTTTGAGGGGAGCGTGCCCTGGTCCCCGCATTGCCGGCCTGGGGATGTGTGGATGGATTTCTTTGGAGCGATGGGGATTCGATGGCTTGCAACTAGTGGGAGCCTTTGTGCGCTCCCATAAAGCCAAATCACAAAGAAAATAAACAGCTCTCGTGCTAAGGAAGCCCGGGCCTTATATGGAGCTCTCGCCGAAGGACTTGAATGCCTCCCAAGTGTTGATCTGTCGGCACGGGCGGGAGGGAAAGCGGCAGTGCTTAGTCCAGGCTTACAGAAGGAGACTGCGGAAAAGATTTTGCCGTAAAATTAAAGGCAGTGGTGGGTAGCATTGAAAATGCGCCTTGCACCATCCTAGTCTAGTGACTCTAGTGACACCACCAATCTATGAAGCTTTTTCTTTAATTTTCACTTCTGTCTTAAGCCCCTCCGCGTCCGTAGCCTGTTGGGAAATGGAGCAGTGTGGCGGGAAGATGCCGGGCTCTCCTGGGATGCGAGGGGAATGGAGGTGATTGCACTTCTTGCTGTGGCGGGAGGAAGGAAACTAGCTCTTCATGCCGTGGTTCAGTCCAAAAAATCCCCTCCTGACTTGTTTTCCACAGCCCCTGAGCCCCTTGGAAGTTATCTTGGCTGTAGGTAGATCCAGCTGCCAAGGCTGATCCCAAACCCATCTGCCTTCTCTCAAAATCTTGGAATGGTTGAAGTTGCAATGGGCCTTTGGACGTCATCCAGTGCAGTCGCCCAGGATGGGGACTCAGGGAGCTTGGACTTGGTGCCCAGGGTGTCCTAAACAAGCCCAGCCAGCCCGATTCTCCCCAAATACCATGCAAAGGTAGGACAGTGTCATTGCAGTTAGTGCCATCTGCCTTTTCCATTAGTAGAGGTTCCAGCAAGTCACGCCAGTGTTGGACACTTGGATAAAATTGCAGATTTTGAGAGGTTATGAGAGGTTATAAAAGAGCAGTAGGTTGAGATACCAACATGAATAGGATAAGGAAATCCTTGTGGCTCCTTGCCCTGCTGCCACATGGCTATAAAGGGCAGGGATAGTAGCTGAAGAACCTGAATTTCAGACCTAGGCGTCCACCAGTGTTCAATTACAAGCCTAGAGAAATCACTGAGGGGTGGAAGAAGCACACAAATAATAAGTAGAAACCCAAAACGTGCCGAGTTGTTGCTGATTTCTTAGCAAAGCGGCTGAAGGTGCCTTGCTGTGTTACCTGTGGGAAAGCCATAGGCTCCAAATGCCTTTGTAAAACGGTATGGTAAATCCCATGGGAAGCTGCAGTGCAAGAGGTAATATTCGGAGGTGCCGGGAGAAGACACTGTGTGTTTGCATGGCTGGCTGCTGTGTTTAGTTGCTCCTGCCTCAGAGAAGAGCTTGGTATTTACTGGAAGTTCTCCAGAAGGCAGTGAATGGAGTTAATATGAAAACCAGCCCAAATAGGAGCTTTTGGAGAAGAAAAAGGTTGGGGCAGCAAGATATAGTGAGCTTTCTTTGTGTTTATCTGTTACTTGCTAATCTTTGAAGAACACATGGAAAAAGTGCATAGGAGAAGAGAACAAAAATTGCCCTGGATGGAAGCAGCTCAATTTGGCACAGCAGGAAATTAGCTGGGGTAATTTGCTTAATTCTGTGTATCTGGAAGCCAAGAGATTAGAGTTGCCACAGGTGAAATGTGGAAATGATTTTTAGTTAGAGAATGAAAGTATAACTGCGCCATTTGTAAGCACACTTCTCTTGGTTAGAGGATATTGTAAAACTTAGAGGATATTCTAAAAACTCAGAGCAAAAATGCACCGAAGAGCCTGGCTTAGCAGTGGGGTGTTTAGCAGCATTCCTTACACCTGTGCAACCTTTATCTGCAAGAGAGATAAGCTCCGTTTTAGGGCATGTCTCCAGTAAGTGCCTTCCTTCTTGTTAGTGCTTTGCCCACCAGAAGCCCTGCCAAAGGAGCCCAAAGGGTTTTCCTCATTTTTCCTTTGTCCCATTTTGCTGCGAGGGCTGGAGGAAGGATCTGTGGTGTCGTGTGTCTGATCCAGGTTACTCTGGCAACTTTAATTAGGAAGGATGAACAGTGAATCCTTAAGCAGAAGGTTAAGGATTAGATGAGCGAGTATTTGGAGTATGTCTGAAGTCTATTTTAAATTTTTTGAAAGGATTTCAAGTGTGTGGGGGGTGTTAAATAGGGGAAGAGCAACGTGTGTCCTGTTTATTCAAAATGCTTTGCCATCTGCGTACCATGAATTGGGATCTGTGCGGCTGCTTTCCTAGCTCATAAAGTATGGTCATATTAGAGAAATAATCATTTGGACTTCAAGTGATAGCGGTTGGATTATAATAGAGGTGCAAAATAATGTTCTGCAACAAGAGGCGGTTCTTCCAAAGTGGGACTTGGTGGCTGTTTGAGGAAGGAAAAGGGATTTTGCTGTTTCTCAGCCTAGAAAAGCCAGCAGGAGCCTGAGCGGCTCTATGGCTGCTAAAATTTTCAGGAAACCAAAGTTAGCCTTTGGGAAGAAGTGTGTCCACATTCACATTTGTTTAGTTCTTGTTTTGTGCCTCTTACTCTTTTGCTTGGGGCTGGTATTGGTGGCAGCGTGCATATTCTTTGGGTCCTTCTGGTAGACCTGCTCAGGATACTCAAATAGCTCTGTGTACATGTGCTTTTCTTGACCCATTTGTTGTACAGTCACCTGGATCATCTTCAGATCCCTCAGTTGCTTCCCGCAGTTTCATGCATGGTTATGATGGGCTCACCAAGCTGCTTTATAGCCACAGTGTGGTCCCAATGCCCGAGCCACTTGCATCTTCATCCAGGTGGAGATGCACGTGCTGCTTTCCTGCAAGGAAAATGGGTGTCCTGCTTGTGGAGGAATTCCTGAGCATTGGTTTCAAGTTATTTCATTGCTAATTCAACGGCAGAAGCTTTGAAATGCTTTGTCCTTGGGCTGCTTGGAGAAACTCTGACAGCATTGCTGCCGTCCAGCACTCATAGGTCATTATGGATTGAAAAGACCTTCAAGATCATTGAGTCCTACTCCTGTTCCCTCTCCGCATCCCGTGGGAGTGCTTAGGGAATGCTGCAAGGCTCACCCCATCCTTTAGGTCCATGTCCCAAACGGAATGAGGGCTTCTGGGGCTGTTAGCAATCCGATTGCCACCTGGATATTTGGATACCCACCTGAGCTGTCCTGCTGCTTGGTGGCTTCCATCCCAGGGAGCGATAAAGACCATCCATTGTGGGAGTGGGCCAACTATGCCCAGCAGAAACTCTGCGCCCGCGTGGCGCTCACCCAAGGTCTTGTTTCGTTGCAGTGACAGCTACATTGTGCGAGTGAAAGCCGTGGTTATGACCCGGGATGACTCCAGCGGCGGATGGCTGCCGCAAGAAGGAGGCGGCCTCAGTAGAGTTGGCGTCTGCAAGGTCACCTACCCGGAGGGCAACGGAAGAAGTGGATTTCTAATCCATGGTGAAAGGCAGAAAGACAAACTGGTAATGGAGCCTAACTCAAACTTTTCTCTCTTCTTATAGTGAGAATAACCCCAAATCTAATTGTGCTCTTGTGCAAGTTGTTTCTGTTATCATTATTGAAAAAATCAGTGCCAGATTGGACAAAACAATCCCACGCGCATCTAGAAGGTTATTGAATTGTCATCTCTTGCTATCTAGGTTGTGGTACCAGGTAAATCGCAGGTAAATGTCCCACCTCCATGTGCAGAGACGCCCTTTTTGATGCCCGCAGAAGGGCCCCGTGTTTTTGGAGGGGTCTGTGAGCAGTGGAGTGGAGTGTGAAGGCTCCTGGAGGCCGCCACGTCGCGCTGAGCGGTGCAGCGCCAGCCCCGAGGAGCGGCGATGAATAATTGATGCCGCCTGCTATTCGGGGCTGGAGCTCGCGGAGGGAGGATGCGAAGACGACGAGTTGTCTCTCTCAAGTTGACGCACTCGCTCGCTTCTGGTGGCTGGTTTCCTAAAAAAGTCACTTTCTTGCAGATGGAATTCACAAAGCCCTTTCCCCATGTCTCGAGCCCGCGGTGGATGTTACGTTTTGCTGCCCGGTTTCATATGTGTGATCCTTCTGAAATTTGCTCATGGCATTGCCTGGTGCTTGCACGGGCATGTACTGCCTGGTGCCTGTCCCAGCTGAGACTTAAATAGTCCTGCTTTTCAAGGCCCGGCCTTTCAAAGCTTGTGTTCACACCGCTCTATTGTTCAAGGTGCTTTTCTGTGGGTGTTACTTATGAACCCTGCTTATGCTTTTTGAGTAAGGGGGTAAGACTAGCAAAGTGTCCCCATTCCCATGAAGGTTTGTTGTCGCCCTAAGAGCGCTTGGTCCGGCGTTCATCACGGCAGCATTGGAAACGAGCACTCAAGGAGGAGGGAAGGTGAGGAGGTGACAGAGCCTTCCAAAGCTGCTGCCAGAGGACAGATTTCCCTCTGTGGAGTGGGATAATGGAGCAAAGAGGTTCTCACCCTGCTTAATTAGTTGGTGTGTGTGCTGGTGGGAGGCGAGCAGGGCCCTACACAACGGGCACCCAAGTGTTGGAGGTGCCACCATCCACCCTCACCACGGGTAGTGGAGATGGCGATGGCAGGACCGTGGCGCAGGGCACCCACGGGCTTCTCCCTCGCAGGTGGTGCTGGAATGCTTCGTGAAGAAGGACCTGGTCTACACCAAGGCCAACCCCACCTTCCACCACTGGAGGGTGGACAACCGCAAGTTCGGGCTGACCTTCCAGAGCCCCGCGGACGCGCGCGCCTTCGACAGGGGCGTGCGCAAGGCCATCGAGGACCTCATCGAAGGTAGGGAGATGGGAACGGAACAAGGGGATTGCAGAGACAGGCCACCAGGAACCCAATTATCCAGTCCCACCATCCCAGTCCATCAGGATCATGTCCCACAGCTCCTGTCTTTGGTGCTTTCTCCATAGACTCACTTTCCATGTGAGGAAGCACCGCTTAAAACAAGACCAGGCTCTCTCAGGCCCCTCCGTGCAGCAAATCTGTTTTCTACCAAGTTTGTTAAATTCAGAGTATGAATTCCTGCACAGGCCTGAAGAAAGCTTTGTTTTGGTTTGTTTTCACAGTAATTGGTTTTGTCTGGGGCAGCTTAGTCAAGCGGCAGTCCTTGAAGACTTTGTTGGAGGGTTGGTCTATTTGTTTGTTTGTTGCTTTTGTTCTTTTTTTCTTTTAATTTTGTGAAAAATGCGTTTGAATTGCCTGTGCTTTGAAGTCATCCTAAGTTTTTCCTTTCCTCATTTCGCGGCAGTCAAGACATCTTGATGCCGCTCTCATTCCGTACTTCTGCTTTCATGAATCCACGTGGGATTTTGCTCCTCCTTTAACCTCTTTATGGGGAGTTGCAAGTGGTCTGAAGCCATTCTCCTCCTCACCCTGAACAACTGGAGTATTTTGATAGGTAGCAATTACCTTTGAGGAATTAAGCATTGAACTTCACTTGCCTTTTTTAAGCAGGCTAGGGTTTTGAATGCCCTGGCCTAGTTTTAACACCTCATTGATAAGCATTTAACCCCTGCATTGCTTCCTGTGGTATCAGAAATGTCCAGGTTTTGTGCACAAATGAAGTAACCCTCTGTAGCTCTGTAGGGAGAACCTGGATCTTGTTTTTATTTGGAAGCTGGTAGAACAAACAGTATGAGG
>JAUBOD010000223.1:57556-90037 GCA_032353885.1 Nothura maculosa | reverse complement strand
TAAAATAAAATAAAATAAAATAAAATAAAATAAAGTAAAATAACATAAAATAAAAAGTAAAATAAAATTAGAATAGAATTAATTTTAAAATAGAATAATTGTTAAAATGGAATTAATTAAAATAGAATTAATTTTAAAATAGACTATAAAATAAAATAAAGTAAAAGAAAGTAAAAGAAAATAAAGTAAAAGAAAATAAAGTAAAAGAAAATAAAGTAAAAGAAAATTAGAATAGAATAAATTTTAAAATAGAATAATTGTTAAAATAGAATTAATTAAAATAGAATTAATTTTAAAGTAGACTATAAAATAAAATAAAATAAAATAAAATAAAATAAAGCAGGGAAACGAGCTCGCTTCTGCCCTTCATACTGGTGTTTGTGTAAACGGGGACTAGGAAGCAGTCCAAGCTTTTGAGAAATTGTAGCCCTCTTTTGGCTTAGAAAATCCGAATCGCTGCTTCTTGTGAGCGTTGTGTGCGGCCGGCTTGTCTTGGAGCTGGGCTGGAATAGGATCAAACGTGAAGCTTTTCCTTGGACTTGCTCTTAAGGCTGGGAACTGCATCCGTCGGAGTGTCGCTGGCATCCGGGAAGCTGCTTTCCTGAAGGACATCCCAGGCTGCAGTATAAATGGTCCGGAGCGACGTAAAGCAGACGGATATCACAGAAGCATTTTCTTTTGTGGATTCTTTTTTCTTCCACACAAATTAAAAGCTTGTGTCCCGCAGGCAGGAGGCTAAAAGCAAAAAGATTCTCCATTAGGAACTTTTTTTTTTTCTTTCTTTTGATATTTAAATGCTCTGGCCTTGTCACATGGGCTATCCAAAATATACAAGGCGCGTAGGGATGGTGTGGAAATGCAAATTATTTCCCTTTTAAATTTCCTCCAGGAGAGAGAAATGGGAGTTTTGAGAGGAGCGCTGGTGTCACCAGCCTTGGGCCGTGCAGAAGTGCTGTGCGTGTCCCTTGGACCTGGAAAAACGGAGCTGGAGGGAGCAAGGGAAGAGCTGGCCTTGCAGGACGCAGCCCAGGGTCATTATTCTGTGCTAAAGACATCATGAGTTTAATTCCCACCCATCCGAAACAGCTCCCAAGCCTCCGTCTCATCCTTAGCAAGCCCCACTTTTTAGACCGCTTCTAGGGCCGTCCCTTGTGGAAGAACTTGCAGGGCCCATCCTGATGCTTTCATTCCTCCTCCTTTTAATGTGACCATTAAAATCCCGTGGGGATTTTTCCCAGGCTGGTCCAGACACTGGGAAGAGGGGCAGATGGACCTTTCCTCTCCACATCTGCCTTTATGCAAGTTGCTTATCCCGGAGTAGGACACGGGCACCAGCCCTTCTCGTGTGACAAATCCATCTCAGGGAGCAGTAAACAGCAGTCAATGATTAACGTAAGATTCTTTACTTTTCTTAATTTAATGACTCAAAATCTGAGGGGAAAAGAGGGAAACCTGTATTTTTTTCTCTAGTGGTCACAGTACAATTATTGGCATGCAGAAACGCAGTGGTTTTTCTCAGAGCTGCTGCATCAAACGTAGTATATATATTTTTGGGGTAGGGATAGCCCACTTGCCAAAGGGAATGTGTGGCACCCGCTTTGGGGAAAGAAATGGTCGTGTTTATTGGTTCTGTTAGTGAAATCACAAGCCTGCGTGAGCACCATAGCAATCCAAAATACCTAACACAGCCACCCAGAACTCCCCAGTTAATGTTGAAGCTCATTTTCGTAGCGGACTCGCTCGGGTTTGGGTTCCTTCACTTGGTTACTGGGCGCATTTTCAGGAGGTTTTCACCAAAATCTTGGAACATTTGAAGGAATCACATTGGCAGGGCCGCAGCAAAGCCTCCCCTGTCTCTCCTTGCCCATGCCATCGTCTCGTGCCTGCATTGGGTTCCTTGGTGATCCGGAGGCATCTGCATCATCCCGGGGCTTTGCCGTGGTGGAAATGTCCTCGCTGAGGTGGGACGGAGGCGACCAGAAGCAATGGTGATGAATGGGCTGCATCAGGAGGTGCCGCAGAGCGTAGCCTGCTGTGTGTCACATGGAGGTGCTCTCCTCACTTGCATCTCTTTGGGCTTGCTGATACACATATATACATATTTATTGATTTTACCATCGCTTTCCCCAGCAATGTGATACTCTTGAGTGTATTTTAGGGCCAGCTCCCATCTACTGATGCCCATGATTACCTGGGTGGCCTCAGAGAACTTTGCCACCTTGTTCTTCTAACTCACAGGGAAGCAAGGAGCATTCCCATCCTTTTTGTCTCCAATCCATCAACCACTCATCCCAGTGCATCGGTTTCGAAGTGTCCCCCTTCAAAGAGACAACCTGCCCTTACAGGCACACGTGTTTAAACCCCAGATGTGACATGCTTATGTCTAACAAAGCACGACGGGTGGCTGGATGCAACCCAAAGGGCCAAAAAACGGTGCCGTTTACACGTCGTGGGTGTCATTAAAGCCTCTTAGGAGATGTTCCACACAAGGAGCACTTGTGGATGTGACAGAGAGATTGGAAAATAGTATTTGTAGGCTGGGTTCTTGACAAGGAGAGGAGGCTTTCAGCTCAAACCAGTGTTCTGGAAAGAGAAATAAAGCTGTGTGAAGGTGCTGGTGGTGGTATTTTGCTACGTGATATCTTGCCCTTTTGCAATTCTTGTTGAGTAATGACATGATTAATTCACCTAAGGAAAAGAGAGCCAGGAATGTATAAAGCTACAGGAAGAACTGGTCATTGCACATTAGAGATTAGTGACCAAGTGAGAAAACACCAAAAGCCCCAGCTTTCAAGGAAAGCTCACTGGCTAAGCGGCTTGGGATGCCCTGGAATGCAGCAAGCGCTTGGCGAGGAGCATGGAAAGGACTTCCCGACTCAATGGGACTCCTGTGGGTTGACAAAATGGGAGAGTTTTGTGATTCCTTGGGCTTTGCTGTTGGGACGCAGTGTCCTCATGAGCGGAGGTGTCACCCGCCAACCAGGCTGGAGCCTCTTCCAAGCGTTTTACGCTTGGAAGCTCCAGGCTGGAGCACATCTGCCTCTTCCAAGCGTTTGACGGGCAGCTTCCCGAAGCTGTTGGGTTCCGGGCGCTGCGGTGCGCGGGATGGGTGCTGGCGGCGGGAGCTGTGACAGCCCTTCCCTCCCTCTGGAACACAGTACGCGACCGACAGCTCCTCCAACTCCTCCCAGAAGAGGGAACAGCCCGTGCGCGCGCTGGCGTCTCCGGCGTCCTGCGAGCACCGACGGATCTGCACGCGGAGCCACCTGCACGACCATTACAGCTCGGACCACTACCACCTCGAACAGGTAAGGTCCCTGCACCAGGAGGACCTGTGGTCCTGGCTTAGGGTATAGAACTCCTGTGCCCTCAACCTCCTCCAAAGGATCCTCTGCCTTCCTCTCCTGCTCCTTCTCAACCAGCTCTAAAAGGCTTTTTGATATTTGTAGATGAATGGATGGATGGATGGATGAATAGATAGATTCATTTGATGTTCCCTGGTGCTTTATGCAATTGTCTGTGGGAGCTCTGTGGTGGTTGCATGGATTGAAACACGGGGTGATGGTCCAGCTGTGCCCAGGAACTGCTGCTACCTTGTACCTGGCTTGTGATTATTGCTTTGTACCCGGGTTGTGGCTGTTGCTCTGGGCCTGTTTTCTCTCAGAAAGCTGGAATACGGGCAAAAGCAGAGCTTGCACCCTGCTCCTGCAGCGCGAGGCACCCTGTGCCATCGCACCGATTCCCTAGTTTTCTCAGTCTCAGCAAAATGAAGCCTAGACGGCCACAAAACACCAGCTTTTTCGTTAAGCCCACGAGCAGAAGGTGATGCCGAGATGAATCCCCGGTGCAGTAACTGATTCTCGGTCTGTTTTCTGCCTTTTGCCTGCGTCCGCAGTCAGTCCCACGGTCCTATCGGCACGTCAACTTCCCGGATGACGACGAGGAGATCGTGCGCATCAACCCCCGGGAGAAGATCTGGATGACCGGCTACGAGGACTATCGCCATGCCCCGGCGCGAGGCAAGAGCTTCGACCCCGACGACGTGGACTCCTACGTCCGCTTTGCCAAAAGCGAGGCCTCCAAGCACGAGTACACCTACCCCTACATAGACAACTCGGACTTCGACCTGGGCGAGGACATCAAGGGTGCTGTGATAAAGACTCAACCTGTCAAGTTCAAGCCCCGGCGGAAGGAGGACGGCGAGCGCTCGCGCTGCGTCTACTGCAGGGACATGTTCAACCACGAGGAGAACCGACGGGGGCAGTGCCAGGATGCTCCCGACCGCGTCAAGACTTGCATCCATCGGGTGAGCTGTATGTGGTGCGCGGACACGATGCTCTATCACTGTATGTCCGACCCAGAAGGAGACTACACGGATCCTTGCTCGTGCGACACCAGTGATGAAATGTTTTGCCTCCGGTGGATGGCCCTTATCGCCTTGTCTTTCATCGCTCCCTGTATGTGCTGTTACTTGCCGCTCCGGGCTTGTTACCACTGTGGGGTTATGTGCAGGTGCTGCGGCGGGAAACACAAAGCTGCTGGATGACTACGGAGGAGCCGAGGTTTGTCCTGTAGCCCGAGGAACACGTTGGATTGGGAGCAGCGAGGCGACGCACTCGGATGTGGCCACTGCGCCCGGCGGCGGCGCGAAGCCGCCGGCGCGGATCCCGTCACCTTGGCCCGCGCCGCCTTGATTTGCTCATCGAGTGTTCTAACTAACTAATCGACAGCATAGACTTTTGTACTATTAATCTGTAATCAAGCAGACTGTCTTGTACATGTTTCTATTATTATTTTTCTTTTCCAGTTAAAGTGAGTTGGAGGGAAGAGCTGCTCGCAGTGGTGGTGGGTCGCAGCACGTCTCCCGCTTGTGTCCGCCCCGAAGATGCTGGAACTTGCAGTCAGGTTGTTGTGTGTCTAGAGGGTGGACTGGTAACAAACTTGTACCACAACACAGTATTTCTGTCACTGGTTTTCTTTCCTTTTTTTTTCCCTCACTTTTTGTCCCGTTTTCAAGCCGAAATAGCCACCTAAGCTGCAGTTTCTCCTTTAGAGTCCATCGTCATTTCCTTCAGCAAACGTTTTAAGTTATTTCTCTGTTCTTCAATGGAAAGCAAGGCTCAGCTACCGTAGTCACGTAACCTTGGGAATCTGGTCGTTCTCCTTACCTGTCATCATTTCAGACCGCCGCTTGAAAGGGAAACGTACAATTTTAGGGTGCTTTTCCCTAAATAGCATTGGGAAAAACAACAAAAAAAAGTGTTTCCGGAGTTCTGCCCAAAAGAGGGGAACTTCTTCGTTAGCCAGTGTAGTGATTTGAGACTAAAACACTAAGATTGCAGAGAGCGACGTCGCCGCGAGGCACCCTCCGCTCGGAAGCCGGGGCAGCTCCGGGGAAATGCTGCATTCCAAGGTGGGAAGGAAAAGACCTACTCCTTTATTGGCTCCAAAACTACCTTCCAGGGAGGGTACGGAATGCAAAGCCGGGCTTTGAGCCCCCGCGGTGCCGGTGCCCGCGCGCGTCCCCGTCGCTCACACGTGTCCCCGCCACGTCAGTGCTCGTGCGCACGGGCTGAGCCTTGCAGGAGCAGAGCCCGGCGCGGCCCCGAGGCGCGGACAGCAGCATCGAAAACACTTTAATTTTTATTTTGTTCTTTAGCTATCATATCGTCTTGTGTACAAGGCTTGTAATTAGCTGGAAAAAGAGTATTTTTCTAATATATTACAAGGAATAGCCAAATAATTTTTATTAAAAAGAGAAATGATCTAGCGCAGTCGAGCTCTAACTAGCATAGTACAATCCGAATCCTTTGAGGCAGCTAGGGATGGGCCTGTCCACGCTGGCACTGCTGTTCCTGCCATAATTCCTTTCTGCAGTAAATTGCCAGTGGGCGCATGTCCTTTCCCTCCCTCTATTGCACATCGACATCAGTCTTAAAAGAGAGGAATTTTTTCGTTGTTTTGGGTTTTTTTTGTCTTTTTTTTTGCCAAATCAATGTAAGGAACGCTTGCCATTCACTCGGGGGGTTCCTCGGAGAGTTAATCTCAGCTTTTTAGTAAAGCCTGACTTCAGCGTGCAAGGTGCTTCTGCACCACGGCGGGCAGGAGGCTTCGTTCGTAGCAGGTGCTGGGGTTTTCTTTTGGATCGGGGGAAAAAAAGCAAAAAGAAAAGGAACGATAATGGAAAAGGGACGGAGCGTTTCGCTCGTGGTGACGTGTCTGGGTGTGTGGAGTGAAATATAAACATTTTGTGCCTAATAGCAGCTGACAAATCTCTCAGTGGTGTCTAGGAGCCATCAAGCCAGCCTCAGAAACACACAACGGAACAACCTTCGCTCTTTAATTTCCAGGTTGGAAACAAATTCCTGTAAGATCTTCTCTCTCGAAAGCACAACACTACAAAAGGATCTTACAGCTTTTTGTCCGCTCTCGAAGTGCCCCTATTTATTTAAGCAAAGCAGACATACTCCAAGCCTTCCCGTATGTCTGAAAACAAGCGTTTTTTTGGATTTTTTTCCCCTTAAAAGCCCCTTTTTCCCCCTCCCTCTCCTCCTGCTCTTGGGTTCTTGCGCCTCGTGCAGGTTTTGCCGCGTGGCGCTGGGTTTGGAGGCAGCGGTGCCCGGGCACAAGGATGGCAGTGGGTGATTCCTGTAAATATTCCTCCATTTCCACACTGCTGCTCAACAGTGTGTAGCGTTCTCCCGGTCAGCTTCGCAATACTGACATCCAGCATTTGAGAGAAATTATTCAGATTTTATTTTTGTATCTGTGGTAACAAAACATTAACCGATTTTTTTTTTTTTTTGTTGCTGTTGTTGTTTCTGTTGTGGAATTATTTTTTTTTTCCAAGCTATTGCTCACATTAACAAATTAAAGTGCCTGAAGCCTCATCATTATTGTATCTATATACTAAAAGTTAAAACCCTGTTGTATTGATTTTTATAAGCCTTTTTACCTCCGTGTAAAAAAAAAAAATATATATACAAGTGTATGATGTACATTTTAGTTCTTAACTTCTTTTTTTATTGTTTCTAATATGTATGATCAGTGTAGCTATTGCTTTACAAATGTACCGTGTAAATAGAAATACACCATATGGAAGCGGTGCCGCTCCCGTTATTTGCCGGCGCGGGAAGCGGAGCAGCAGGGAGACGCGCGGGGTAAATCCCGGGATGCGCCAAAGGCGGAGGAGGGATTTTGAGCATCGGCCTTGCATCCCGCTCAGGGCCACTTGGGAATGGGGCTGGACCCCTTTTCCCATGGGAATGCCTGGGAAAAGCCCTTTTATTGCCTTGTTTTTTAAGCGAGTGTTTCCAGCCGCTTCCCGTGCGCCGCACGCCGATCCCGTGCTCCGGAGCGGGGTTTTCCAGGCTCTCCTCGCGCCCATAGGGAGGCAGCAGGAGCCGTGGCGCTCGGGTCCCCGGCAGGGCTTTGGCACCCGCGCACTTCCCCAGCTCCGCATGCGGAAGCGTCGCCGTCGGAGCCGCCTCCCGCACGTCCTGAGCGGGTCCCACCGGCTGCTCCGCTCGGATGGCACCAACACGGAGAAGAAAAAGCTGGAACCACCAAAACCCATCCCCGGAGCTCAGCTGGCCTTGGTGCTTCTCCCACCTACCCAACAGCCTGATGGGTTCCCAGTGGTTCTCCCGGCTATTTGGCCGAATTTCCCATCCAGGACTGCAGAAGCCTTCCGAGCTGCTGGGAATATCGGCCTCACTGAAGTCCACAGCCAAGTTCCCACCGGCTTCGATCGCATTTCAGCACCTCCCAGAGGCAGAGCCGGGAGGATGATCCTGGAAAGCCCCTTGCTTTGCCCAAAGCTCTTCCATGTCCCTCCGCTTCCTGAAGAGATCCCTCCTGACGAGGTGTCACCAAGCGGAGCCAAGAGCCTGCGCTTCCATCCTGGTCCTGAGTGAGGCCTTGCTTCGGAAAACGCATCCCAGGACTTCCAGTTCCAGCAGGTTCCGGCATCACCGGCAGCCCCCATGGATAACCAGGAGGTAAGGGATGTGCTCCCTCCCGACCAGGGCTAGGTCGGGAATAACGCCCAGGTTTTATTTCCTGCCATCCATGGAGCTGCCGAAGAGCCGGTTCTGCAGCCCGGGACGGTCTTGGTGCGTTCGCTGCCACCACTGTCCTATTGCCAGGAGCATCTTCCCAGCTCTGAAATTAAACTTCAGCAATTCCAGGAGATTTCCTTCAGCTTTTCCTGGCATGACGGGAAGGATTCCCAGGCTCCAAAAAGGCTTAAAGTGGCTGAGTCCTGCTGATAATAACAGCCCGAAGGGACCGGTCCTGCCGCCTGCGTGCCGGCCAGGCTTCATCAATCAGCACGTCGGGATAACGAGGCTTCCGGAGCCTCCGTAACGCAGCCGCCGGCACAGGAGGGATTCCCTGGCTTTGGATTCCCAAGTGCAATGCGCAGATCCGCCTGCATTTATGCGTGGGATTGCTCCAAACCCAAACGGAGCCAACCTCATGCCCACACCTGAATGGGAACAGCAGGTTGCAGCCGTGGCCGTGTCCTCCGTGTGCCAAGTCCTCCCAGTTGCCGCCTGGGATTTTCCAAAGCTGATTTGCAGATAAAGACTATTAAAAATCCATCAGGATTGGGAAAGAAGAGGAAAAACCCTGCAGTCGTGCGGCAGGCTTAGAGGGCTGGCTTGGCTAATGCCGGTGGGGCCAAGCTGGAGCAACCGCGTTAATCCCGGCGCGGGGAGGGTAAATCCGCTCGGGAGCTGCCCGGGCTCTGTGGGCTCGGTTTGGGAGCTGATCCTTGGAAAACTCCCCTTTAGCCAAGGGGGATGTGGGTGTCGGGGCTGCCCCTGTCTCCCCAGCACAAAGGAAAAACCCATTTTGTGCTTAAAATGACTAAGGCCTGGCCTTGGAGGAGCCCTAAACCCCCCCAGGTGCCCTGCGCGGCGCCTGGGCGCTGCTCTTGGACAGATCTTACATCTCATGTTCCCTTTGCTCACATTAACCAAGACTCAAATAGATCCGTGACCATTTCCTTTTACATTTGGCCTTTTTTAGTATTTTTTCCACCCAGTCTTGCCCATCCTGCCCGCTTCCCCGAGGCTCTTTTTTGTTTATCCGCCTCCATTTCCTTCCTTCCTTCCTCTTTGCTTCCCTGGAGCCCCCCTGGCTCCGCAGGGTGCGTGGAGCCTTCCCGGCCCCGCTGCCCAGCGAGGCTGGATGGAGCCTGCAACAACCCGGCTGTTCATTGCCCGGGATCCGGGAAGGAGCCTGGGATTCACCTGTGGATTCGCTGCTCGAGTCCCCTGCGGCTGCTGCCGTCCGCCCGGCTTCGATCTGCTCCTTCCGTACGATCCGCTCCCCGGGACATACGGATCTGCCATCAGGTTGTGTCCGCCGGGAGTGTGTGCATGGAAACGTTTGCTTTTGTACTTTGTTAAAATAAAAGACACAACCCAAAGCCCAGACGATTCTTGCGAATGGATTAAAGACGTTGGCGATTGCTCCGAGGCCGCGGAGCAGCCTCCGTCAGGAGCCACCGCTTCGGCCGAATGCTGCTTAAGTGGAAGGAGCGGCAGCTCTGCCGGCCTTGTCCTGCCTGGAATGCCCTGGGATGAACTGGGATGTACTGGGATGCACGGCCCACAGCTGGAGCACCGGCATCGATCCCAACATGCTGCCACTTTATCCCAGAGCGAGCGCTATCCCAAAGCTACCTGTCTGGAATGGAGAAGCAGCTTCCGAGAGCCAATCCTGCAGCACGATCCCGATCCCGAGGAGCCGCCGTCTTCACTCTGTGGGAGCAGCTCCCATGGAGATGCCGGCAACGGGATGGTTTTAGCCAGTGAAAGGCAAGGAGCTTCCCGGTCTCCGGGTAGGAACAGTCCTTGTTCCCAGCCGTGGTTATGGAGGGTCCCGGCTACAGCCCCTGCCCGCTCGGCCCGGCTTCCCATGTGAAAGGGGAGCAAGGGAGGGTTGGGGACACCAAGGATGGCCTGGAAAAGGGGAGCCAAGCGGAGGTTTTTCCATCCCTTCTCCAGCAGGAATCGCTCGGACACCACAGATGCAAGCGGGACAAGTGTGAGCGTTAAAAGGGACACAATTCCAGGTGGAATTCCCTTTAAAATACCAGGAAACTTGAATGTAACACGTTTACTTGTATGCCAGTGGCCCAGCAGCAGCAGCTGGAATTAGAGGATGCTCCTTGGTTCCGAGTTACCCTTGTCACAAGGGACCTCCAGGTTTATCCACTCCCATGCAGAGCCTGCTCTCCTCAAAGCGCATTCCCGGGCTCAGGAGCATCCCGCTGGGAACAACATTCCCAGGGCTCCCAGCAGCCGGCATAGCTTGTTCCAGCACAGAGCCCGCTCCAAGGATGCAGCTTTGGGTTTTCCTAAGAAACTAGGCTGGGATTCACAGCTACAGAATGCAGCTATTTGGGGGTTTTTTCCTTATTTTTTTCATCCTAAGACAGCCATGGATAGGGAATGCTGCTGTTCCGTCACGTCAGGTTTCCTCAGCACCGGCAGCTCGGGGTGGCTGGTGATGGAAGTGAAGGCAGAGCGGAACTGCCAGAACTGCTTTCCCAAAGGAAACAAGGCAAACGTATCTACTTGGAAAAAAATCCGGTTTTATTTTGTACTGAAAAGACCTGTCACTTTAAATAGCTGTTTATTTCCATTCCTGGTCTCCGCCGGAGCTGCGTGTTAACATTGTTCCGATATGTATAAAAAAGCCGTTTGTGTTACATGGGTTAAGATCCGAGACCACGGCGGCCGGAGCAGAGGGGCGGCTGAAGCAGCTGAACATTGAAACCAGGGCTCGAAACCTCGCAGCCCCGGAGGCACCTGCTATTCCCATCCAATTGCAATCCCAACTCGAGTTATTTGGTCTTGGAAAAAAAAGGAAAAGGAAGCTGAAAGGGGATTAAACTGGCACCGAGCCCCTCCGTACTTGCCTTAAGGGCGACTCTTCCGAATCCAGAGGGTTTCCGCTTGGTGCTGGGTGTTTTGGGTGTTCCTTTGGGTGTACCTAGGCCTGGTTTTAGAGGCAAATCCCGCGCCCTGCAGGGCTGGGCGGCATCTATAGCCCAGGGTAAGGGCGGGGGGTGAAGCATCCCGAGCACAAAGGGCAGATTCCCAAAGTCCCTACCCAAAGCTGGGATGGGGGGACACCCCCGCTGAGCGAGGAAATTCGGGGTTCACCAGCTAGACTTGAAACCGTAGGGCGGACTGTCATTCAAAAAGTCATCGGTTGAGCTCCCTCTTTGGTTTATTTCCATGATTCTCCACCCTGCCCAAAAGGCCTGGAGTGAGGAGAAGCCCCCAGGCAAGCCCGGCGCATTCCCGGGGCTCGGGGATGGATCAGACTCCAGCAATTCCAAGCACCCCTTACATTCACGTCCCCAAACATCTACTAAGTGTGGCAGAGCAGGCGCCGAGGCACGACCGGCATGCCCGGGAATTCCTATTGTTCAAGTTAAGAGCAAATATAGCTGCAAAAATAAGCCCAGGCCTAGAATTAATGCTCGGCACTAGCACGACTAGAGCAACGGTCCTTCCTAAGCACACAGGGAATCCTCCCGGCCCAAAGGAGCTGCCCGGCTCGGCAGGTCGCTCCAGGGACATTTCCACAATCCCAGGGCAAGTTTTCATGTGGAAAAAGGGCATGTGCATGAGCGTATCCCATGCACATGCCAAGGTGCGGAGTCGGGAGAGGATCTTAACTTCCTTAATGTCACAGGAGGCTTGGAAGACTGGAGGGATGTGGTATTTCCATGCAAAGCAGAGCCAATTAATGCTTGCATGGGAATGCTGCTTTCTGCTACGCTTTATGGAGGGCAGATTCGACTGCAAAGATGAATTTTGGGGAGGACTGCACAAAAAATAACAAATTCAGGCGACTCGGCTGGGAGAAGGCTCGGAATCACCAGCGACAACTTCTGGGTTTAGTACAACTTGGCTTTAATGGCCTTTCTGGAAACAGCGCTTTCAGCACTGGGTCTTACTTCCTTCCCCATTCCATAGTGAGTATCCAAAAAAAAAATCCAGAGTGCACAGAATGAACTGGGTATTTAGCAGCCGTCCTCGCATATCCCAATGTTATTTTTAACTGCAACAAATATAGGCCATTCTGGAGCCCCTCCTGCCAGGGGTTGTTTATAAATATCTGCTTGCTGTGATAAACACTGCCGGGGGAAATATCCCTGCGCAGGAGCCTCCTGGCACGAGGGTCATGATTTGTGCGGTTAACAGAAGTGCTTCTGATGGAAGCACTTGAAACGGGAGGCTTTTGCAAAGAACTTGGGGGGATTTTCATGTCCGGAATTGCAGCTTCCACAGGCGTGTTGGAAAGCACTAAGGTCTCCTCAGAAGCTGCGAGGCTCCTGTCCCGGGATCGCCGAGTTGCTCCAGCAGCCCTTGGAAGGCCAGCAGTTATGGGGGGGTCAATGCCACATTCTTGCTCCCTATGCTGAGCCCAGAGGGCACCAACATGGAGCTGCAAAGCCAGGGCTGTTTCTGGCCAGCGCGACCCGCGGGGTTGGTGGGCAGAAAAGCAGCAGGGCACAAACCTCTCCAAGCCTTTCCTGCCCCAACTGGATGCCTAAGGACACAGCCTGACCTTGGCCGGAGCGCGGGGCGGGTTCAGGACTGCGGGATCCAAGCCCCGGATCCTTGAAGGATTCCCATCAACCACCTCCAAAGGCAGTCGGGAAGCCTGTGGCCCTGAAGCCACTCCAGCTAATTTAACTCGTTTCTACCTGTGTTTAATCAAAATTCCTAATTGCACGAAAGAGAAGAGTCGTTAGAGAGAGGCAGGGAGATGCGGAGACAACCACCACAAGGAGCCAATGGCAAAAGCTGCTGTTTTAAGGTTTCCTTATGCTTAAAAAAAAAAGAGAAATAAAAGGCACACAACCCCTTGTGAGCTAGAGACACAAGCCAGCAGCACTACAGCAAGAAACCCCGGAGAGGAAGCCCACCAGAAGCGCCCAGCTGCCTACTGGGGAGGAACAATGAAGTAGACAGGCTGCTCTCGCTCCGTTTTGTTTGCCGGGAAGTGGTCAAATTTAATAGTCAAATTTCGCCACATTAAGAGACATGGAACAAAAGCCACCCCAAGAAACCAGCAGCAGCCCTGCCCCCTGGGGCCGGAGCCCGGGCAGGCCTGTCCTTAGCGTGTAGCCGAGTGAGTTCAGAGATTGGCAATGAGAGGGAGAAGCAGCTCGAGCCGTGGGCGGGGAAGGGGCTCTATCGCACCGTCACGCCGAGCTTCTCCAGCACCCGCACGCCCTTCTCCTGGTACTCCTGCCGGGTCATCCAGAAGTTGTCCTTGTCCTTCATGATGTCCGCCAGGACCGCGCCGCCCAGGAACACCATGTGCTTCCGGCGCGGGGGATCTTCGATGCGGATCTTGAATTTCTAGGAAAGGAAAAGAAGACCCGTGGCGAGGGTTCGTGGAATAGAGCCACTTGGAACACCGACTGTGCTCGCTTTCGAGCGGAACAATGAAATGGGAATTGCTTAGTTGGAAGAATCCAGCGGCAGAAGCACAACCCAAGTCAAATAACTACTTGGTGCTGGAAACTGGAGACAGCTATTCACACTTTCCCCAAAATTATATCCTCAGGATATCCACACAGGAAGGAGGAGAGAAAAAAGCAGGAGGCAGAACACTAAATTAAAGATTGCATTTTGGTATTTCATGAACTGAGTAAGAAACAGTTACTCAGCTTTCATGGCTGAATCGGTTGCAAGGCACCAGATCACCACATCACAAAGTATTTTAGGATTATACCGAGTTTGAGAAAGACGGAACAGATTTTAAGTCTATACAGCTGAGATCAGCTTAACTGATTAAATATTCCCTTAACCTCTTTGATGTTCACTCCCCATTTTCAATAGCAGAAATGAATACAGTCAAATCCACGTGTAAGCTATTGGTGCTCTGGACAAATATTCTATATAGTTACCAAATAGCTGCAGAAGATCTTTAGATAATAGTTTAAGAACTGCCCGAGTTCAGTGCAACTAGAAATTGCACCAAAAAGAATTTTCTCTGCATCTGCTCCTCCGACAGCCATTGCCTCTGTGCTGGGCGCCTGGCTGCTGCCTTTCCCAGGAACTAATGGAAAGGGAACGTTTACTTCCTTGGAACACGTGGGAGAACCCTAGTCTCTGAGTTCCGAGCATCTCAACTAAAATGCATAGCACCCAAACTTTAAAATAATCAAGTAAATAAATGCTCAGTGGGGACTTCCTAGGGCACAACTAAAATTCCCTAGCAACACCAAAGGACATTTTGCACTAACTGACCTGAGGTTTCAGAAATCTTGGCTAGAACAGGTCTGGACTGCAAATCCCCACCAGCAAATCCGCAGCCTGCAGCTGTGCAGGAGGGAGATGCTCCAAGCAGCCCCTCATCCCTGACCTCCTGCTTCCCTCTAGTGGGGATTCACCACAAACACACACAAATCCACGGAGCCCAGGCAGGGAGCGGCCGCTTACCGAGAGCTTTTCCACGTCTCCTTTGAGGACCCGCTCCAGGTAGAGCTGTTTGAGTTCCCGTTCCAGTCGCGAGGGCAGCCCGGGATACATGGTGGAGCCTCCGGACAGCACAATGTGCTTATAGAACTCGGACCTGCTCGGGAAGAGAGGCTTGCAGAGGACACGCGGTGGCACCAGCGAGAGACAGTCCCTACACAGAGCAAGCTTGGCGCTCGCTCAGCCCGTGCTTTGCCAGCAAAGGCTCTGCGCTTCCAAGATTTCAGGCTTGCTCATTCATTCCTAACCAGCCAGGTGCCTATGGAGCCCTGGAGTCGCTGCAGAACGACGTGGAGCAGAGGGGCTCCCGGCAGCGCCCGCTGGGGCCTCGGGCAGAGGCTGCTCCTCTGTCCGACTGCTCTTCCCGCATCGCCCTGCGCCCTGCGCGGGGATTCCAGCGTTTTGCTCCTACCTGGTGTCAATGTCAGCAGCCTGGATGGTGTTGAACAGCAACTCGGCCACCCCGACGCCCTCCACGTTGATTAAGTGAGGCTGGAAGAGAGCCTCGGGGGCCTCGAACCGTTCGCCACCCACTTTGATAATCCTGCCATCGGGGAGCTGGGGAGGACACAACACCATTTAGGAGACTGCTTGGAGCCACTCGCACGCTCAGCCAAGAGCAACTGACCCACATGATCTCCTAACACTGGAAAAAGGGTCACGGGTTGGCAATTATCACCCCTGTAAAGTGTCACCTAGGACTATTAAAAGGAAAATGGATTTTTTTTAATCATTATGTAATTTATTTGCAGAGATCAGGGAGCAGATACACGAATACCTGCAGACCAAGCATATTCTTGCAAAGAGAGTTCCTATTATTTGCTTAAAAGTGTATTTTAAGAGACGCAAAGTTAAACTTTCCCTGCATTTGGGCCTCAAGACAACCAAAGCCGCCCAGAACGCTCACCGTGTAGGACTCCACGAGTACCGTGGTCTCCAGGGCCAGTTTCTGCTCCTGCTCGATGTTGTAGCCCACGTAGCAGAGCTTCTCCTTGATCATGCGCACGGTCTCGAAGTCGGCAGAATGGTTGAAGGCGTAACCTCGCAGCAGGAGCAGCTGCAGGCAACACGGCACGGCTCTTACCAGCACGTTCAAGCACTTGGGGCTTTAGAAGTTGACTCCTCTTTCGTAAGAGGAGACTAAGTATTAAGCCAAGTCTGGTTTTCTTCACTCCAACTTTGAGTGAAGGGAAGAGGAAGATAACCCAAGTAATTCCAGTTTAACCACTGGAGTAGAGGGGCTGATTTACACGGAGGTAAGAACCCCTACATCATTTCAATCCCAAAAAGTCCTTCTGAAAGTAAGGAGCAGATCTGACATAACACAAGCTCATTTTGAATTTCATATATTCAGAAAGTTTTTGGTTTTTTTTTTTTTTCAAATTTTCCTTCCCAAGAGACAAGAAAACATTCCTTCCTACAGGGCTATCATAAAAAAGGAAAATCTCTCAATAATATCCATCATATGTGACTTAGATGAACAAACATAGATTGAAGCAACTCAGAAAATACAGGAGTAATTAAATGCATTAATAAGACAGGGAAAGGCATATGCTGCTTTCATGGTACAAGGGAATTGAAGCTGAAGCAGCCCACCCTGGATACCAGCCTCAACATTAAGGATTCTCGCCAGCTTACCTTAATAAGATACCTAGTGATATCCCTGCCAGCAATGTCTAACCGTCTGGTGAGGTGAGGGAGAGAGAAACCTTCATAAACTGGACAAATGTGAGTTACGCCGTCTCCAGAGTCCACCACAACCCCAGTCAACAACCCTGAAAGAATGGGAAAAAAACACAGCTTGTATTAGTATTTTTGTAAATAGGGCAGAATAGCAGAGAGGCTGAAATTAAAAGGAAATAGCTATTTTCAGGCCAACTCTGCCCCTCAGTCATCATTTTGGGGAAAGCGATCACAATAAAAAGTTATTTCCATTAAAAAAATTAATATATTTATTTCACTATATACTTGATTTTAAATTGAAGGTTTTCATACCAACAAAGGCCTTCTCACACATTTTAAGTGGTATTACATGTATGCCTTCCTACATGCTTACAGCTCTATGGTTCAGAATTTATCCAGTGTTTTGACATCTTAAAATTTCACTCCAATTAAAGAGAATATCATTATTCTAAGACCATTAAATGCTAGGGCATAAATTCCTCAGCAGATTCACCTGATATTAGTTTGGGAAAAAAAAAATGGAGAAACTTGGAAGTATTCAGGCCACAGATTGACCTTTTTGGAATTACTGGGGCTTGTTGTTAATATCAGATCATCAGATTTATTTGTGACCTGGAAAAACTACTGAGATCTGATCTGCTCCATGGAAGGAGCGAGCAGATGAGAAGAGACCACATCTAGTTTTGAAAGACTATCAGTTAGGAATTGCTCAAGAATTTCCTAATTTAAGAATTAGGTTGTGATCTATAAACCCCTTTGCCTTAAAAAGGGGCACACGGGCAGAATTGCAGGAAAGCAAGAGCTAGTTTGGAGAGTTTTAACAGCAGCAACATCACATACTGTGACAAAATGAAGTCTCAGAGTGTAATTTGGCCACTATTTTAGTCTTTAATGCTATTGATTTAAACTGAAAGTTTTACAGGACTTTAGTTTGGTAACACATGATTATAAATTCAACATTTCTTTTCACCTACCTTGAGCATACAAGGTAAGAACAGCCTGAATGGCTACATATACCCCAGAAAACTGGTATGTCTCAAACATAACCTGCAAGACAAAGGCAAAATGAATGGACAAATAAAGACCAATTCTTAAAAGATATCACACAGGCATTTAAAAGAAAACTCTATGGCAATAATGGCATTTTTGCTAAGCAAAAAAATAAACCCAAGCTGTTCCATCACACGAACATTGGGAACCAAGTACATTCAGTTCTATACCTTACTTGTCCATTCACGTCAGAGGAGCAATATGAAGGAGTTAAAGCATTTCCCATCCTTTTAACAACCACATTTAATGCCTCCAAGAAACCTACACACCAATTTGGGTGGCTTTATTAAGCCATTCTGCAAAGCACTTAATGAGTGGGAGGCAGCACTTGCAGAGCAGCCAAGTCCTTCATTACTGAAGGGTGCCCAGGGAACACGACGTTTGCTAAAGGCGTGTGCTCTGATCCTCCCCAAGCTCAGGCTTCTGACAGGCTTTTTAAAACTGGTTTTTGGTCTAATCCGCTGCAGTTGAAGAGATACAGCCCTTTGCAGCCTGGCTTCCACTAGCCCCTCCAGACCAGTGTCAGGGAGGAGAGTTTCAAGCACACAGTGTTTACAGGCTCTTTATAAACACAAGGAAGGCCACGTAAACAAGCCACACTGTACAGCAGTTTTGCCCTCAAAGGGCTTCATTGGGGACAGGAAAAAATGATTAACTTTTATTATTCTAGCACAAACAACTTAGGGCTTTGTTTTGCCAGGGCATCTTGAGCACTTCTGCAAATCTTGGGCTATAAACCAATTAAACGTTCACTACTCCCACTGCTCGAGAAAGAGAGCTAAACATTTTTAAAGAAAAAAGCTGACGCATAACAATTTTAGTTTTCAGAAGGATTTAAAGAAGCTTTTTTGTTAATTAGTGGATTTTAAATGGCCGGCCCCCTCAAAAACAAGATCCTCACAAAGCCAAGTTCATTATTTCATCTTTTTTTAGGTGGCAGGCATAAATAGCCAACTGTGAAGCATGCCAAACAAGTGCAATATTAAATAAGCCCTCTAAGCTGGGCTCGGTTTATTTTGGGTAATGGAATACTTTGCAATAGAAGAAAGAGACAGAAATACTTGGGATTTGTTTGTATCTGCGCTTTGTTGCTGAAGCAGAAGGAAGGGAAGAGGAAAAGAAATGTCACACAAACATCTTGTCTGGGACATTCAGTCCTCTGGAGGGTAATGAGCAACATGCAGCATGGGGAGCCCTGCAGGAGGATCTGCCTTCCTTCCCCTTTCACCAGAGCCACCCCAAATGCTTTGAGGTTTCTTCATTCTACAGCCAGGGTGCCCCATTCCCTTTCAGTAAGTCTGCAGAAAGGAAAACAATCTTCATGTAAGACGCCAAGCCTGGTTTAACTAAACTGTAGTGGGCAGAACAATAAGCAACCTACCAAAAACCTGTGGCAATCAGAGTCATGAGCAGCTAAAGAGCACAGGGAGGCTGCGCTGCAGAACACCTGGCTGCGAGAACAACGTTTTTTGGTAAAACCTCACCAAAAACTGAGTAATCTAAATGGAAATCCGGCACAAATCAGGTAGCTGGTGGCTTCTCTAAGGGCCACCATTTAGCATTGAAGCAGTTCGTGCAGAAACAGAAAGCATGAAGTGTCTGCAGAAGAGGAACAGCTCAAATGGCTGCACTCAAAAACACTGGGAATTTCAGCAGGCATCATCTAAAGCCAGCTCTAACGCAGGGATGGAGAGGACAATCTCACAGGCAACCCGAGTGCTTCCGAAAGGAAAGCAAGAGCTGGATTTGTATCTTTATACAGCAAAGGGAGCATTCAAATGGAATGAGTGCTGCCTCCACACATTACTCCAGAAGTGTCTGCAAAACCCTTTTAACACCTACATGCAGCAGGGCTTCGAGGTCTTTTTTCTTTCCAGAGGCCCAAATCTGCTCTGTCTGGCATGGAAAACATGCCTTAACACAGGACTGACACACTAGCAAGTCTAAGATGCAAATACTGAGCAGAAGATTCTCCTAAAAGGGAGTAGCATTGCTCCAAATGAGTCTAGCAAGGAAGAGCTAACGTTTGGGGAATAAAAGATAAGGAATAAGGAATAAAAGATAAGGAATCCCAGATTAGGATAAGGAGAAGTGACTGTACTAGAGTATCTCTATGGCTACGTCATATACCATAAAAGCCTGGCAGCTCCTGAGCGTATTGCACAATGAGAATGGACCATAAAACCAGACTAAGCAAAAGTGAAGAACAGCTGGCGTCTTCCAAGTGCTACAGACAAAAGTATTTTTAAAATATATATTTTACTCTATAGATATGGCAGGTGGATACTTATTGCTGTTAAAATTAGTTGGGCTTGGATGGAAGACTGAGATAGGGAAAAAGATTCACTGGAAGTCTGGATAAAATACAGCATATATGAATGTATATATAATGTGTTGAGGGTATACACATGCATGGATTTATATATACACACACACACACATTACACATGTACATCATTCTATCTGAAATGGACTCAATGACTAAGCTTTTTTTAAAAAAAATATATCACTATATCACAGAATATCAAAATTACAGGCTTTAAGGAAATCTTAATTCATTCTTCTACTTCATACTGGGGTAGCTCTCCTTTTCAGTATTAAAGCCAGGAAAATACGGAACCTAAACATGATGCAGTTGAAATTAAGTACTCATAGTTCTCACAACACTGTGATCCATTAAAAATGTTCATGAAACTATAATTTTTTTCTCTAACTCAAACATACATCTGCAAAAGTGAATTCTCATTCTCCCTAACCCTGTAGATCACAGCATCCAGGGTCGCTAAATTGGTTTAAAAAAAAAATTTACAGGACATTAAGAGACATATCATAAATTGAAATGGTTTGTATAAAATTACCCAGAAAAGCTAAAAGCAGCCCGTTGTGTTACAGGGGAAAGCAGAAACAAGCACACTATTGTAAACAGCTGAAAAGCAGAGAAGCCTCAACAGGAAATTCAACCATTCCTGCTCCATGGAGGCAGCTCTGCCTGACACACCACAAGTGCCTGCCATGTGAGAGAGGTTGTTGTTAAGGTGGCACCACGTCATGCTGAAGTGGCACCTCCCTCGTGCCCACAATCACCAAGAAATCTTCAAGTTTGAGACAAACTCAAATTGCAGTTTGATTTTTTCCACTGAGGTTTTCCCACCTTTGCTTTACTCATTTTTCTCCCAAGCCATGAAAACGTTAGTGCAAAAATCATTTACTGCCCCTTTGCAGACTGTGTTGCCACGGCTGTGGCAACAAAAGGATTTTAGAGGCAAAGTTTGCAGGAAATGATAAAAGTCTTATTAGACTCATCAACTGAGTTGGGGTGGGGAGGATGATACCAGGACTTGGAGTGTGAAAGTGTAAGTGGATGAGTTTTTTAGAATCTATAACATTTTTGTTATGTTGAATACTTAAAAGAACTGGAAATATCTGACAATTGAGAAAAGGAAAGCCAAACTTTTAGTTCTCCTTACCTATTACTGCTCTTCAGAAGCTAATTTGCCACATGTTATTAAATCTATGCAACGAGCATCCGACACTAAGCTAAGGTTCAGAAGGAAGTTAGGTTGCCCAGGATCTACCTTCTTAGAAAGCTTTCATTAATGATCTCTAATATTAAGCAAAGATGTGTAAATTGCTTGTCATTTGAAGAAACTGCCCGTATCCAAAAGCCAATCTCGGTTCTTGGATCCTCAGAGATAAATATATATTCCCAGTTCTGTGGTTCTTGGGATAGTTCCCTGGAGACAAGAAGCCTGCTTATAACTCTAGAATGAGACAGGCCTGTTTGTGTTTGACCACATGATGACCATTGCTGAGGCAGTTTTGGTTAGAAAATGGGAGAATTGCTTTGCCTCAAACAGCTAAAGATACAACTTTTTAGCCATTCCTCAACAAGAGGAATAACCAGTTCCTATGAGCCACACATACCTCCACAATCTTCTCTCTGTTCTTGGTTGGATTCATGGGTGGTTCTGTGAGTAATATTTTACAATTTTTTGTGTCAATATTAAGTTTTTCTGGTCCAAACGTGTAATCCCAAAGGTGCTTCATATCATCCCAGTTCCGAACGATGCCATTCTCCATTGGATAATTAACTTCCAGCATTGAGCGCAATTCACTCGCTTCATCCCCAACCATGAGGTCCTGTAAAATTGTAACATGGAAACATGTCAGTGCTTTTAGTTCTCTGAACACCAAAATGCTCAAGAATGACAGTGAACAGCTCCAGCTTGTGTCCAACTGTGCTCTTAAACAATGCCCACGTTTTAGAATGGCTTTCAAGCACTTAAGAAATAGAATAGTTTCATACAGTACAGCTGTGACCCATCCCAAACCTTTCCAAAATCAATTTTGGTAATTCCATTCTCTAATTCACCTTGAACATACCAGCAAATCCTGTTACAGCAAGACTCTACGGAGACCTTTATAAGCATAGATGTTTCTCCACTGACACCTCCAAAATGCTGTTATCAAATACTCATTTGAAAAGGCTGAGATGCAAAACAGCACATAAGGGCAGGAGGTGGGATTTGCAGAAGAGTTTTCCATGCATGCTGCAAATTTCTGTGCACATTACCAAAAAAGGAATAATGAGTGGTGCATAAGCATACAGAACAGTAGCAAAAGCAACTAAGGGATTAGAAATTCCACACCAGACATTAAAAGAAACAATGGGTCACATATTAGTCTAGGCCAGGAGGGTGTGAAAAAGAGAGACATCGAAATACAAAATAACCCATCTGGTCCATGCCGAAATTCCCAAGCCAAAAGTCCCAGAAACACATTCTTACACAAATGCAACCAAATAATGCATAGTTTGTATGTTCATCTTATGCTAATTAAGTGCTCCTTTCATCAAAGTTAGTTATGCAAAACACTGCACATTCAAATTAGTAGCACCGTATCTTTTCCTTCCCCACATATTTCCCAAAGGAAGTATGCACAAGAAAATGTAACCTTTGCTCCGCGTTATATCCCATGCTCTTCCAAAGAAGCCTTCGCTGACTTAATCATATTTATACTCTGAGAACACATTTCTAGGCACCAACAGTCCTGCTTCCATTCATCATTCCATTCAAAATCCAAACAAAAAGCCCACAGCTGCCTCACACAACAATATGCCTCCAGCGCCTGCAGTTACTGTGGCACCCGCTTTGAAATGTGGGTTCCTCAACCCACAATTCAATGCTAGGGAAAAAAAGAGAAAAAGATGCACAATGAAAAAATCTAGTTTATATAATGCCTTAAAAAACGTAGTAACATAAAGTTCATTTAAATCATACCATTTGTCTTCTACCTCCTCGCCCTGCCAAGGCTTTTCATTTGCCTTCCCTTGCACAGCAGATCACCCCTTGGCTATCTCAGCTGTACTGAAGGCAGAAGCCAAGGCTACTACATTCTAAAAATCAAATGTACTTTAGCAAAATGCACCATTAAGAGGCCGGGCAGCCACATTACCTCTGAGGATTTTAAAAGAAAGTTCACACTTCCAATAATCCAGAATTTGCTCTACGTACTCTTTTTGAGGCTGCTGAATAGGACGTAAATAGGAAAAGCCACTGTTCTAACGCACAGGGAAAGCTGCACAAATTCTACACGTCCTTTTAAACCCAAGCCACAGGGCAGAAGATTTGGCCCAACAAACAGGCTGCACACTCAGGTAGGTGAAGCTACAGAGAGGAACCAGTGACAGGTCAGTCAGTGTTTCCATCACTTTTGCACTCCCAGTAATATTTGTCTAGTTGCAATTAAAGTTGTTTCAAGCCCTTAGTTTCTAATGGTAAATAAAGCAAGTCCTACTGTTGAAGGCACTGAGCTCACGTTGATCTCGAAGTGTTATTCTTGCGTCTTGCAAAACTACAGGTTATGTAACATTTAGAAGCAATACATCCAATATTCTAATGAATTAGTTGCTAGTAAACCAAAGCAATGAACATCGTCCAAAATAAGTATGTGTTCAAATGTAAAATGTAGGACAAGACAAAACAATAAAAAGCATCAAAAATAACATGACAGCTACCAGGTCCCATCAAGCAAAAATGGTGAACAAACAGCACAGGGGGCACCTCACTTACCATCTTTTTGTTATTCTACTTCAACAGGTCAAGAAAGGTGAAGAAAGAAGGTAGAAGCAAGAAAGTCAGAAAAGGCCTAAATGAAATTCTCAAATTATTTTAAGTACACAGTAGAAATAAGCTGAGAAGAGAGGCATGTACAGCTGGCAATGATCTGAGTTAGGGTAGTTAAGGCCAAGCTATTCTCAGGATCTAAGATTAAAATCTCTCATTAAAGGAAGTTATTGCTACAAGTCCCCAGCATCTCATTTCTATGCATCGTATGCTGCACACAAGACCAGTATATCTGCATCCTTCTAGTAAACAAGATTAGGTCCATAAATATTTAGTAACACTGGAATTTTACCCTGGGCATTGTATTTATCTGAAGTAGACTAGACAGCATAAGGTATTTGACCATAACTAATTCCAATAATTGCTGAACTTAAGTTTTAAATATTCACCCTTAAATACTCCAGAACTGAAAACAATAACATGAAAGCATTTGCCTGTAAACATACTAATCCACATGTCATGAAACAAATACATGGAGAGTAAAAAGATATTTACTTCATTTATGCTATCTAATTTTAGAATGGAAATAAGTGATCATGAAGTGAAGTAGTAACAGTAGCTACTACTGAAAGTCCCTGCCTATAGCAATCTATGGAGGAAGGAAGAAAAAAGAAGCTGGGAAACACTAAGGAACACTGGAAGCAAATGCATCCACACACTGTTCACAGGTTTACTGAGGTCATTTTCACTATTAGTGTGGTTCAGTTAAATCTACCTGGAGTCACTTAGGCTGTTGAAAGCAATACAGCAACTATCAGTTCCATAAAGGTAAAGCTTCTTAATCTACAACTGCTGTTGGAGGAAAAGTGAGCTAGTCTCTCTAGTCTCTACAGCCTTTGCAAAACGATCCTGGTGATAACAGGATTTTTGTGTTTATGTCACATATTGACTGTGGAAAAAGCGAGGTCCCTCATGAGGCTGATGTCTCACTGTCATTTCTCAGGCAATGGCAGAGACCTAAACAGGCCCTGGCCATGCTCACTCAGGTTACCTGTTCCATAGGTGCTTTTGTGGCTATGTAATAAATGAAAATTAGGGAACTAAGGAACATAGGAGAAAAAACACAAACCATATAACAGTATCCCAGTCCAATCACTTCTATAGCAGCAAGAAAATTCTCAATGCCATTGCACTGTGTCGGCATAAGCAGCCCTGACCACTAAGCTGCCCTCAACAAAACTTCCCTGGAATATGAAACCAGAATTTGAAAGTACAAATTGATAAAAGCAACTTGAAACTGATAGTTCAACAGATGGATGATAACCTCTGTTTTCAAAATCTTCTCGATTCTTTTCACAGAGTCTCTGAATTTCACCAAAAAAAGGGGAAAAAAAGCAGCTTTTCCGAGCACTCTAAGCACTTCTGAGCACAACTGGTAATCCTCTTGCCAGCTTCCTTTACTCAGTTTTAAACTTATCCAGCAAGAACTTGCAGTTAGTAGCTAGAATTAAATTCTGGCATAAACCTCATCTGTTTAAATTCTTTTAGGAAATCTACAGGAATCCTACACAGAAAAAAAAAAAAATAACAAGCCTTCTCCTGTATTACCCTACTAGGATACTTGAAATATCTGTGGCACAGATCTGCAGACCAGCTAGTGTAGACAGAAGCTACAACAACTAGGAAGAATTGAGACACAACACTTTATACTCTCTCAAATATATCCAAATGTTCCCATGCTCAAGAAGAAAGAAGACAGTACCTACAAAATTAAGAGACTACTGTGGGTTATAGGTTGTTTGCTTGTTTTTGCATCCATCCCATAGCAATTAGCTACTTCTCCCTCTTATCTTCCTAATCCAACACTGTCATCTTTAATAGTATCAAAATAACTTATTAGCTACGCAAAGGACACCAAAACTGGCAGGGCAGGTTATATCAGATCAGCTAGAAAGAAAATAGATATGACCTCATCAATAAGATTTTGTGCCAGTGAATTTCTCCTGCACTTGCTGCCTTGTTACCACAGCATAACTTCCATAGCACTTTATTGGAACCTGCTTGGCACATCCAGTTCAAGCACATATCTGACAAAACACCTCCGCCTAGGTCTTGCAAGAAAATATGAAGTATTTTTACTCTCTCCACTAATCCTACTGTGGAAGGAAAAAGAGATCTCCATTCTTCCACCCACACCATCCTTGACACAAAGGAAAGGGAACTGCAACATGGGGAGCAGGGGAGGAAGCAGCTTGGAAAAGCCTGATGCTTTTCTTCCTCTCTGCTTATTAAGGCTGCCTTCTGCACTCATATTACCAGCTTTTTAACAGGCAGCAGCTGAGAACAGAAAGTCAAAGTTCTCACATGGAGTTCTGAAAATAATGAGACTGGCCATATAATTTTTCCAGTCAAGCTGTTGCTCAGCTAGCAACAGGTAAGGCACAACTGAAAGCCTGTGGTTCTGCTTCACCATAGCTGGCCTAAGTGACAGCCCCTCTAGTTCCGCATCCCCTCACACTTCTCCTTCAGGTTCCCGGTTCTGCCTTGCCCAACTGTCTAGTGAAGCAGTTAAAGCTTTAACTGACAAAGATATTATTATTTTTCATAAAATTCCTCTTTCTCCGTTGAACTGGCTTTCTAAAGTCACTCATGACATGATGTGGCTCAGCATGAGGTGAGATGTGTGGCTAGGAACAAGGGAGGCTGTGACCATGCAGAGCCAAGATGGAGCTACTGAAGTCTTCATTGCCCAAGCAACTCCTAACAGCTGCAGTATTACTGTGCATTTACAAAGCAGAGAGAGAAATGACAGCTCCTCCAGATCAGTGTTTCCTCCCTAAGCCCAGGCCTGGAATTACACATTAAGATGAAGTCATCAGAAGAGAGGAGCCTCTCCCTTCCCAGCTGGTGTAAAGTACTACGTCTATCATCAGCAGAAACAAAAGAAAACGAGAAAAAAGCAACAATGACATGTAAACACAACTAAGGTTAAACATCTTATACAAGATCACAGATGATCAACTCTGAGCAGTAAGCAAAGGGGATAGGAAGAACTGAAATTTCCAGCTGTTCGGTATTCCGCACTCTCTCGGGAATATTACATTACAGTCAGGCGACCCTTCTGTCAGACTTCTGCCTTTTAATCTTAAATTCATTTATATCCTGGCATTTGGAGTCCCTGTTTGCCCAGAACCACTTGAGCCCTACCTGCTACCTCTTTCATTCCCCTAGCTGAAGGCATCTAGTAGCTTTAGATCACCCTCTCCGTTGCTTTGTGGTTATGTGCTAGGCTAAAATCCAACAGAGAAATGAAACAAGAGATACTGAAACAGCATAAACAGTAATAAAGGGGGAAAAAAAGCTTCCACAAAATTACGTAAGTCAAAGGCTGTCCTATTTTCATCCATTAGAAAGAAATAATAATAAAAAATTACCTTGATTTCAATGTTTCCCACTTTAGCAGTTGATCTTATTATAGGTCTTCCAACCAAAGCTGGAAAAATATGCTCTGGAAAGTTTGAGCCTGCATAGCCACATTTCACAAACTGAAAAGAAACAAAGAATTGGGTTAGAACATGCAGTTTTGTTTGTTTACTACCAGCAACCTGTTTCAGCGTACCAACACGAGGTCCCCCGATTTAAAAGCATGTACCCCACTGGAAAACAGCTGGATTTATGCTTTCCAATCACTTTTGCCCATTTTCAATGTTGTTTCGATCCCTAATACTGAACAGAATGTTTTTTAAAGGAAGCAGTCGAGCCTTGAAGGAGCAGCACCAAAGCTACTAACACAATAAGAGACATAACAGCTTCCAGCATTTGATTTTTGATTCCTTTCTATGTAAACCTTCTCCAGCAAGCTGAAAGGGATCATTTTGGAACAGATCACCTTTTAACAAGCACCCCAGGAGACCAAATTTAGTAAGTCCTGTCATGAGAGGGAAAGGCAGTAGGACACGCATCAGAAAGAAGCACAACCACGTGGATTTAAGTATTAAGCTGTTATATAAAGGGCTCATCAGTGGGGAGTAAGCAGTGAGAATCTCAGAACAATTCAGATTAATTTTTATCAAGAGTTTCAGAATTTGTTTCAAGGGAAAAAAATATGAGTTTACAGTAAACCCTTCCGAAAGGTTCAAGGACAAATGAAACCTTAGCTGACAGTAACTCACAAACAAGGCAGGCTAAAACGCTTTTTGGTACCAAATGCATATGAAAAGCAGAAGTTCTATGTCACTGGGAAAGAGCGAGTGCAAGAAATACACACGTTCAGGTGAGGAAGTTCATGTGTTCTCAAAAACTGCAAGAAGCTACAATTTAAGCTAATGGCAATCAGCAAATTAGCCACTTCAATCATCCCACTTCAATCAATGTATTGCGGTGTGGCAGTCCAGCAGAAGAAAATCATGCAGTCCTGAACCAAACATGATATATTTTGTCCTGAAAAATAACTGAAGCAACTAAGGGCAACAGACTCATAGGATCCCTTGGGCAGCTCTCAAATTCAGCCTCGGGCTCACGTTGCTCTGGGCTTTATCCAGTTAGATGTCAAAGGCCTCTGAGGCCAGAGAAGGGACAATGGCTTTGGGCCCCATCTCAATCACAAATTATCTATTTCAGGTTGCATTAAAAGTCACTTGTTAGAATCTCCAAAATTCTCACTGAATTTTCTGGAGTTCTGGAGGCTTCTGCTGAGGCAATTACCATAGCAAAGGGTACAACTAATTACCCTAGCTAAAACCAGCATGACTTAGTACTTCAGATAACAGATCCTTATTTACTTAAGAGTTTAAGTGTTCAACTTCTTCATCAGCGCCCAGCAGAAAACAAACAATGGTGGAGGAAAGGAAAGAAATGATTCTGCTTTTCGAGGCTTTCATCATTTTCCTCCATTCTGCAACTGCTGTCTCCAAAGGCAGAGCTATTTGGCATATACAGTGAAAGATATTGTATAAAAACCTCATTTCACTTACTCTGGTTCCCGCTGTGTTTTCAGAAAAGGCCAGCACTTATCACCCCTTTGCTACTCATATAGATTTCACTTATGTATTCGAGACTGTGGTGCTGCTATGGAAAACCACAAGCATTTTTGGATCGTACTACCTGCATGTGCCAAAGGACTTTACAGTTGGCCTTTTACATCACAGGAAGCACTTGAGACAGCATGAAGGACTAAGCTGAGCCCAAATAACGGTGCACAGAGTTTTACAACAAATAATCTCCCTTTCAGGCTTGCCAAATTACTGCATGCAGAGCAATCACACAATTTTTATTACTGCTACAACATTGCTATGGTTCAGAATTTCACTGTGCACTGAAATTTGGGTAAGTTAGCAGGAGACCCTGTAAAAGAGCCTGAATGATCATATCCTCTGGTTTAGGGATCCAGGATTCACACGAGCCCAGCTGTGAGCACCTTCAGGCAGCCCAGACACCCAGACAAATCTTTACAACTCGGCCTAGTGGAGCTTGGACTCCAGAAGCTCCGCTCACAACATCAGAATGCTGAATTCCAAACATACCTAGTTAAGCTCTTACAGTATGAACTGGAATAGTAGCTCCTAGTACCTTTCTACGCTCAGCCCTCAGGGATTTGACACACCTTCCCAAAGATTCTGTGATAGCAGCATCCTGACAACAACAAATGCCTCATTTGGAAAACAAATTGTCGTTTGTACAATTTCACAACCAGCCTGTGGAATAAAAACTAGATTTAGTCCATCTGAAATAGGATGAATAAGACTGAGCTTTGGCATTCACAGACCATTCCCTTCCTCTTGCACAATGGAACTAACAACCTTAAAAATGACATTTTTACAAAACTCAGTAGCAAACAGAAAGGGGCAAATTTTACCTCCCCTTGCATAGATTATATTTTTCCCCTAGGCTGCAGAGTTATTTGGTGAAGGTGAGAACAAGTCTAACCTCACGTGTCAGCTTCTTCCGACTCTTTTCCCAGGGCTGGGTTCTTCCTGCCCTTGGATAGATAGATGATATTCAGCTAGTTTAGTAGGTTCCTTAAGACACAACATTGGTTATTATAGGTAAAGACCTAATACTAGCAGTAGCTAATTCATCCAAGGGACAAAAACGTGCCCATAAATAATAGATCCTGGACAGTTTTCATTTTTTTGAAGGAGAATAGGAAAAAAAAATGTTTTCCCTCCTTATCCCCCTTTCCCCCATCCTTGTTCCCCTATCCCCACTTCGTTTAAAGATTATGAACTTAGAGGTTTGTGATATAGCAGGTTTTCATTTTCTAAGGATTCACTGCCCTTTCCACTTGGAATACGAAACCTTTGAACAAAATTTAACCACAGCACACTTATTTCTCTCCCATTCATTATTGGATACCCTCCTTGAAACAATCTTCAGGTAACCTCAGTACAGGGCTTAGTACATATCACGCTTGTAACACTAAAAATGTAGTGAATCTCCTCAAGGAGGCCAAGAGTTCAAAATCATGCATTTTTTCCCAATGTTTGCCCCAGAAGCATTTTAAGAATAGCACTTAAGTTTGCCTGTGTGCAAGACCACGTATGTAAGAGGTTTTACCATATATAGTTTCTTCTGCATTGCACTGTGGTTTGTACTGACTCTTTCACTTCCTACTGAGTCATCAAGCAGTAAGAACTTGTATGTTTAAGTACTCTTTCAAATTAAAAGAATGAGGAAGCTTTCTACATCTGCTCATAAACTTACCACGTGACAAGTCCTAACAGGAATATTTTTATCAGCTATCTCTGCTTGATTGTTTTAATTGAAGGAAATCCTAAACAAAGATCGTTAATATAATGAGAACAAGTGTCCAGGTCATTAAGGAAGTCTCCGTTTGACTTGCACTCAGAAGCCACCTCAATTGCTCTAAATGGCAGCGAGAGGCTTGAGAATACGTGTTGCAAGAACACACTTCTTCATCGCTTGTTCCTCAAAGACTCATCACAGCCTAATGCATTAAAAGCTCATATTCTAGCACAAAATTAACAGTATGCTTTCAGATAAGTCAAATGTTAAAACTGCATCTAAAATTTCTAAAAATATCCTGCACTTTTATTCTTAGCACCAAGCAAGAGATGCAAGGCAGGGTTTAATAAGACATATCATAGGGTATTAGGTAGCTTTCTAACACAAAGCAGCTCTTTTTTATTATGTAACAATATTTACAAAAAAATACAAGGTTGGCAATATAGGACTTGCGAGTCTCAAAATATTCTGATCTTACAAACTGAACCCAATTCGGTGTGAATATTTTAAGTTTACAGCTTCAACACCAATCATGTGCTAACACTTCACACTGCACATAGTTATCTCTGGGGCCAGGGGATGCCCACTCTGCTCAGAGCTAAAACTCAGCCCCAAAAAAACAGAAATTGAAGCAAAACACACCCCTACTCTGTGGATACCGCAGCAGTGTAACAATAACTGTCATATTTATTTGTACCTAGGTGGTACAATTGATGGAGGGGGGGAAAAAAACCCACTTCAGATGTCCCTTTGATTTATAAAGGAATACACATGGTACCCGAACTGGGTCCCAATGACAGCTTGTAAAATTGGATTAAAATAACTGCTTCTGGGCATGTTTTATCCCTCAGATTGACTAGTGTGACACAATGTATGTAGTAACAACTAATTCATTACTAATTCATAAAAACTGTATTAAAGCAACAAATCCAGAAACTCCATTAATTTCTACCGAAGTCAACAGGATATTTAAATACTTTAAAAAATGAAAAGAAAAAACACACAATGCAGCTTCCATATTCATTTGTAAATGAAACAGGATAAATCTCTTTTCCTTCTTTTCACTACAGGGTAGTGTAAAAAAGGCCCAAAGGCATCACGCCCTATTAAAGAGGATTTTTCTACGGGATGACAAACGGAGAGACTTCAGAGCTGTCAAATCTGATATTGGAGCCGCTCAAACCATCTCAGCTGCTTACGGAAAACTCCTTCCGAGATCCAGCCTCCTGCCACTGGAATTAACTGTGACATTCTTTGTCTCGACTATTCAATCTTCAGCTTTAAATATTTCTCTTTACTCAAAAAGAAAAGAGAAAACTTCCTTTTTCTTTGGCCATTCGGGAGTTGCCGACGTGCTGTGGGATTTGTTAGCTCCCCAGAGGGTTTTACAGGAGGAAGAAGCTCAATGACTGAACAAAACCACTAAGGTGGGAGCCTCCTGGAGCACCTTATCCGTCGCCTTTGGAAATGGCCCCTCTGTCACTTCCTGCCGCGGCGCCTCGCAGCAACAAAAGTGCCCGTTTCTCGCGTGGGGGCCCGAGCTCCATGCAGGGCAGCAAAGCGGGGGGAAGAGGAGGAAACCCCCGCGCCCTCTTTATCCCAATTAGGGGGATTTTTGCAGCCCGCCAGGCTCTTAATGAACGGACCCGGCGCCTTTTCACCACGAGCTCTGTGAAAGGTTTCCACAGGAAACCGGTGTATCAGGGCGGGTGAAGCGCAACGAGGCGGATCACCCATCATTTATATTAATAGATAAATATAGAATTTACACCATAGATATAATTTCGGTATGTATCTTGCGGCGGGCGGGCCCGTTTCTCGCTCGGGGGGGAAGCCGTGGGCGCCCCACGCGGGAGCGGAGCACGCGCGTTCCAAGGGCCCCATGGCCCGGTCCGGCCCGGCCCGGTCCCACCTCAGGCCATTCATTCGGTGCCGGCGGCCGCGGCCGGGCCCGGCCGTTGCGGAGGGGGGGGGGGGCGGGCGCGGCCCGGATGCCGGCAGGAAGCCGGGCCGGGCCGGGCCGGGGCGGACATTCTCCCCCGTTGTGGCGCTGCCGAAGCGACTCACCCCGGTGCCGTTGTCGCACACCACGACCTTCCTGCCCAGCGTGTCCATGGCGCCGAGCGACCGCCGCCCCGACCGCCGCCCCAACCGTCACTGCCGCCACCTCCCGCCCCGCCGCGCGCCGGAAGCCGTCACGCCGCCGCGCCGCCCACTCGGCGCCCGCGCCGCGCCGCCAAGGCCCGCCCCTCACCCCCCCGCCGCGTTGCCATGGCGGCGCCCGGCGGCCCGGGCGCTTCCGGGGGCGGGGCCTGTGGCTATAAGGGCTGGGGCCGTGGGGGGGTTATTATTTTATTTTATTTTATTTTATTTTATTTTATTTTATTTTATTTTATTTTATTTTATTTTATTTTATTTTA
>JAUBOD010000223.1:28850-40798 GCA_032353885.1 Nothura maculosa | reverse complement strand
GCCGCCGCGCCGGGCCCGCAGCCCGAACCCCTCCTGCGCTTCCTCGGGAAGCGGGAGAGCGCGGCCGGCTCCCGGAGCGGCCCCACAGAGCGCCGTGGAGCCGCCGATTCCCCCGTCCCGTCAGCACCGGAGCCTGCTCTCAGTATTCCCCTTTCTTGGGAGGCGGCGCCGCTTTGTCCCGGTGTTCCCGCAGCCCTCCTGCCGTCCAGCCCCGCGGTGTTAGCCTGGCGCTCCAGCCGCCGCTGCCCACGGGCTCGCTCTTCCCCCCCAGGCCGGGCCTTGCGCGGTCACGGCCGCTGCTCGTGCTTGCAAACACCCCCATCCGTTAAAGCCTCAAGAGCAAACAGGGCGAGAAGGCCAAGGACCCGCTGGCCACTTGGCGACAGGCGCTGGGAGCCGGCAGGGCCAGCCAGGAACTCGCGTTACGTTCTGGCAGGATTGCACAAGGAGCCTGTTCCCGTGGCTGGGAATGCCCAGGGAGCAGCTGGGGTGCTCGGCGAGGGGAGCTCCAGGGCTGCACCCCACACCCCGCTGCAGAGCAGTGAGTTTCACAGCACGGGGCTGCCTGCACAGTGCCAGGCCACGCTATAGGAAGAACTCCAAGGGTTTCTCGCTGGTAATATCCCAGCTCCAGCTGCCTTTATTGGTATAAACCAATACAGGATGCAGTTTCCTGCGAAGGGGCTTTGCTGGGAAGCTGGAGAGACGCTGTGGAGGAGGCAGCTTGTGGGTGCAGGGAGCTCAGAGCTGCTGACCCCTGGAGGAGGGCAGGCTGTGGCTGGGGGGCAGTCTTGCCGGGTGGAACTGCCACTTCCTGACACGGCTGTGCCTGCAGGATGGGGATAAGAGCAGAGAAGGGCACTGGGGGCTGTTCTGGATCAGCATTGTAACCTCATTCCTTCTAGTTCACCCCAACAGCTCCAGGTGGGCATTGCTTCTTCAGAAAGGACCCTGCCGTGTAACACTCTTGCTTCCTGACTCTTGTTTTAGACAAGGTTGTGGCACTTGCTCCTCTCCCTGGCTGTGCCAGACTTGCCTGGAGGTCTGTGCCTTGGCTGGTTCAGGAATCTGTTAATAAAATCAACGGGGACAAGACCTTCTGTGCCAGGATCCTCATAAAAGGAGGTTGGAGACGTGGGAGCTGCGGGTGTCAGTCTGCAGAGCGCCTTGCTGGGAACCTCCTTGAAGTGGCAGGATGGACCTGATAGTGTGGGGCCTCTCAAAACTCTTGTGGGGCTCCTGCCCTACCCTTGCAGTGCTTAAATAGGCAAAATGTCCCTGTGGAAGCTCTTGGGAGCAGATCGCATGGAGACCTCGCCAGGCGCTGCTTCCTGCCCCTTTGCTGCTCAGATGAAGTAGGCTGAGTGGTGTAGACACATGAGGACCAACTATTGAGCAGCTCGGTGGGTTGAGGGCGTTAATCCTGATGAAAGCCCCACTGTGTCCAGGTGTTGCTCTGGATCCCTCCTTGGAGAGGATGAGGCATTGGAGCGCTTCTGGAGTAACCTCTTTGGGAGGCAACCTCTTCCAGAGGTGTTGGTGAATCCCTCGGTGGCCTTGCAGTCTCCCAGGGTGCAGTGTGGTGAATGTCAGCTCACTGGCAGCTGTTACATTGAGGAAAACACTGCAGGTTGTGTTGTAACCTCTAAACCACAACCCGTGGTGGAGAGGGCAGCGTCCTGTAGACCCTGTTGACTTGCACAAGCAGTGAGCAACCAAGGGAATGGCCACGCTCCTTTCCAGAATTGCTTGGGTGGCAGAACAAAGCCTGGGGCTCGGAGGCTGCAGCGAGTATCTGTTTACAATAAACTCGCTGCTGGCATCAATGATTAAAGACCGGTGGCTGCCTCGTCCTGTGTGGCTCGGGGAAAACCTCGCTGTCATTAGAACATTCCTTGTATCTGCCTCGGCGTGGCCCTTGCGAGGCCTGCGGATCCCGGCAGCCTTGGACAAACAGTCCTCGGCTCAACTTCCTGCTCTTCTGCTGAACTTTGTGCTCGCCGCCTGCTCACGGAAAGCGCTTGTCAGGGAGGCTGCTGTTCCCCGCAAAGCTCCTGTCAAACCCTCAGGCCGTTCAGGATGACTCCTGCTCTTGGAGGCCATTCCAGCCTAGCATATTATCCTTGTTGGTGAGAGCAGGCGACCTTCTCCGTCTCGTGGTGAGAAGGATTTGAAAGCCTCACTCGCTGCTAGCACCTCCCGGCCTTGCTGCAGATGCTCCTGTGGTGTGGTGGCTTTTCTGGGTACTAAACACGACTTGTTTATGTAAATAGAGAGATAGTTGAGTGATAAATCACGATTTGCACCATTTCCAGGTGGCTGGGAGAAGGCTGTGCTGCACAGCTTGCACTCAGCACCCTTGATGAAGGGTTTTTGGAGCTCCAGCGCTAGCGACTTAAACCTTAAAATCAAGGAGCAAAATTCACTGGCCTCAGGAAGAACTGGGTGGCTTTTCAGGGGAGAAGACCGAGATTAACCTGAATGTGGCTTGCTGCAGACACCACGTGCAGCTGAAGCTGTTCACTCGTATTCCAGCAGGCTGGTTCAGCCTTGTTTTTTTACTACTTAGTCTTTGCTTCCTTAGTTTGGGAAGTAAAACTGAAATCAGCAAAACCTTGGAGCTTGTTCTCCTTTTCCTGCAGTTGAGAGGGCCTTACTCTTAAAGCTGAATCTCTCATGGCAGCAGTGTAACAGCTTGTTTTATTTTAATTCTAAAAACTTAATTTTGACTGTATAAGCTTAAATCCCAGTGTTCTACTTAAACCAGGATCAATTCAGGGATTTTAAATTTCAGTCTTTTGGGTCTAGGGAAAGAAGGTTTCATGGCACTCTGCATCTGGTTTTGAGATGCAGTAAACCTAGTGGTTACTTGATAAAACTCGTCTTAGCGATGCCATAACCAGGCTGGCCTTGGCCCCCCTTTTGGGTAAGGCAAGGTGGTTTGAGTTCCATGATCTTTTTTTGATATACCCAAGCCCAAAATGAGGAAAGGTCTCCCCGGCAGAGATACATAAATGAGGCAGCCAGGCTTTTGTTACTAAACTTAAAACAATAGCAGCAGGCAGAAGCCCTTAGCTGTTTGCTTTGGAACAGTAAATGCCTCCATGTAAAATAATGGGAGACTTTGGAGCAGGATGTATCTGCTTGGCAGCTGCTCTTAACCCTAACAGGAACAACCAAGAGGAGGAGAAGGGACCAGTGGTTTTAGGAGGAGCTTAAATCCCCCCTTTGAAGCAAGGGGAGGCTCTTAGGTGAACCCTTAACATGTAGCTGGAGCTTTAGCTGTGCTGGGCAGGGGCTTAGCTTCAAGTGCTGGCGAGGACAATGGAGCTGCAGTACTCCTGGCTTTACCATTCTTAAGGGAATTACAACACGGGGCAAGCTCTGCTGCTTCCAAGTGTATTAATGCTGCTACAGGTACTAAGTTAACTTTAGCATTGCCAAAAACGTTTAGTTTTGCAGGGAACTGAAAGTGGCTGCTTAGCTGTTTACAGCTCAAGCTGATGAGTAAAGGGGGCCCGTTCAGGAGCTGTTGCTGGGGGTGGCAGGGGCGCAGACTGACCCTGCTCTGATGCCCCTTGCACCTCGCCCTCCAGCCCATGCAGTTGGGTAATTAGCAGGGGGTAATTAGCGAGGAAGTGGTTGCAGCGCTCCCCGCTCCGGTCGCGGTGCGGATGGTCTTGCCACCCTGAAGCGGGTTTCCTCCCTCTGCCTTTCCAAACCCTGCTCCTTGGGATAACGGCTACCACGGCAGCAATCCCCTCCTGGCCCGCCTTGCTCCCAGACTTGACACCTGGCTTCTCATGACCTTAAACTGCTCAATGTTCTTGCAGGGCCTTTGGTTTTCCATGGACCTTGATTGCTTTTACTTCCACGCTGTGGCAGCAGCTTGCCTTTCGAAGGATGAGCCCATGAATTGCTCGTCTGCCCCTTTTACCTTGGCTCTGTCCTTGAGGGAAGTGCTGCAGGAACTGGGGAAGGCTTCAGCTGGGCCCGTTCCTGCCCATGAGGCCGGTCACTCCTGCAGGCCCTTGCACAGGGCGAGTGGAAGGAAAACTCTGTGATCTCCAGCTGCAGCGGGATGCAGCTTCCCAGCTGGATCCTGCCCGGCCCTGGCAGCGCTGGGGAGCAGCATGTGGGGATAGGCAGCTGCAGATGTTGATGCTCTGTCTTCTCCCGTGGCCCCAGGGCCTGGGAGCGGCTCCCTGGTGAGCTCCTGCACTTCCATGATCCCGGGGCTTCATCCGGGGCTGCCGGCTGGAGCGGCTTGGCCTCACAAGCAGGGTGACTTACGGAGCCTTTCCCTACTGTTTCTCCTGCTATGTGGTCTGCTGTTAAACTGCCCGATTTGTGCTGTTGTGACTAACACAAAATGTGATGTTTTGCTCATAGCAAAACCCTCAGAGCCCTGCTGAGCAAGCGAGGAGTTTTCCCTCTGCCTGCAGAAGGGATCAGACCCTGGGAAGCAGCAGCTCCAAGCAGGCATTCCCTGCAGGGTGCCCATGCTGCAGCACTGATGGAGGCAGCACTGCCTGCTTTGTAGACAGTCCCTGACCGTGCAGGGAAGGAGCAGCCCACCTGGGAGCCCCTCAGCATTAAGCACAAACCCTGGCATTCCCATCCCTGTGGGAATGATGGGAGAATTCCCAGTTTCCCCCAGCAGCCTCCAACGCATACATGTTTTCCCATCCAGCCATGGCAAGCTTTAGTCTGCCCCCAAAAGGTGAGTGGAGCCACGTGCTCATCCCAGGCTGACAAGCCCATCATTGGGAGGTGAATATTCCTCTTGCTTTAGCAGGCCTCCAAACTTGGGGGCAAATTATCCACCTTTAAACTGTGTTTTACCCCAGAACATAGATTTGGGCTGATTAAACTGATGAAGCTGTTTAGCAAGGCCTGGTATTAGCTATGCCACAGAAGGGCTGTGGTCGGACTGTATTAATCTTGCTGATAGTGGTGTGTCTCCTGTGCAATTTCATACAGTTTCTAGCTTAGAAAAAAAATCTGGAAAATGTCAGTTCTAGAAAAGTGCTGCCTTGAGAACATCTCTATACTTTGCATATAAGGTAATTTAGCTGTCTTGTGAAAGCTTCCAACTGCATAGAGAAGCTCAGTTGCCAGTGACTATTTTCCAGTAGTAAATTCAGCCAGGTCCAAATGTACTAATACATGTAGTTATAATGAATTTGGGTCTCAATGGCAGTGTTCATTAAGTGACATTGAATTTCTTTTCTTCTGCAGTGACTATTTATTCAAGCTACTCCTGATTGGAGACTCCGGTGTTGGGAAATCTTGCCTTCTACTTAGGTTTGCAGTAAGTGAAAACTTCGTGTAGAAAAGCTGTCGAGTATTTAGCAACGGTGCCTTGATTGAAAGAGCTACGTGAGAGAGGGCTCATGTCTGTCAGGAGCTGGTTATATCAGGAATAATTAATATTTCATTAATATTCCACAGCCCTCTGGTCTTGTGCATTTGTTTCCAGATAAAGAATTAGTTCATGAATAATAATGGCAAGAAATAATATCAAGAAAATGTCTGATTAGGCTTAATTCTCACTTGCCTGGTGCTTGAGAACAAGGTGTGTTAATTGAAGCCCCACCATTACCCTGGAGGGGGTGTGTGATTATCTGTAGTAGAAGAACATACTTGAAAACTTTGGGTATCCACTTGTGCTCATCCTCATTCCTCCAAGTGCATCTGGGTAAGGACACCATCAGTTCCGAGTCCCACTGGCTCCATCCGCATCTATTCCCACGCGTGGCTTTGTGCTGCCCTGGGAGCCGGGAAGGAGGGCTGGGATCAAATGCTGCTGCTCCTGCAAAATAGTGACCGTGGGTCATGTGTTAGTTGCTGTAGGTGCCATTGGAAGGGGCCTGTTTTGTTCCACGTCACTAATGCACAGTGTTAAGCAGCTCTATGGGGAGAGGACACGAGGGCTCTGCCCCACTGCCCTGAGCAGAGACGTGGCAGCCCGGCCCCTCTCCCCTGCAGAGACTCCTGTATTAATTCTGACTGCACAAGAATCATCCAGCTCTGGTTTTTTACAACCAGCTTAAGCTTTTGCTTGGTTTATCTGGTGTTTCTTCAGCTAAGTGCCTTTATGCTTTATTAATTTGACTTTCTAACTAAGCAGTTGTACTTTGACATGAGGAATTAGCTGAGCGTTCCCTCACCTGTGTTCTGCCTGCTGCAGGTTAAACCAGGCTTTTCAAGCAAATGCTTTTGAGCATTTAAAGACTAAGGCGGTAATGTCATGTCATTCAGAAAGACTTAGTGTTTAGGCCTATTTGTCCCTAGTCCTTCAGGAAAATGTGTTAACGAAGGTGTTGTCTTCCATTCACAATCCAAGGAAATCCCTTGCTCTCATGGGAGCTGTTGGTTACGTAAAGCTTTGATATATTGTTATCCAAAGCTCTGCCTTGCCCCTCTTGAGGGAATAAATGTCCCTCATGCCCTAGCAAAGACTGAGCCAGACCCTTAAATGTGTAGGGAGCATGAGGACCTCAACACAGGGATCCAGCCAAGCTATAACTCTAAACTTGGGTGCTAACCAGCCGTGGTAGCACAAGATGTGGAATCCAAGTGCCTTATTCCTGCCTTTCTCCTAGGATGACACGTACACAGAAAGTTACATCAGCACAATTGGTGTGGACTTCAAAATCAGAACTATAGAACTAGATGGGAAAACGATCAAGCTTCAAATAGTAAGTAATATTTCCTGGCTCCCGGGTATCTCAACTACTTAGAGCTGAATTTGAATTTCAGTGGGTTATCTTTGTAGTTCTACCCTATCATTAAAACATAGGGAGTATTTTCCAAGCTAAGCAGTTTTTGTGTCTCTGCAAGATGTCTCATGACCTCCCAGCCCTTTAAGGGCATCTGTCAAGACTGTCTCCTTGAAAGGGTAAATTAGCTGCTGAGAGCTTCTTTGGGAAGAAAGCTTCAGCATTTAACAGGCATGTGAGCAGAGAGATGAAGAGGGTGGGGTTCTGTGGGAAACATCTCGACTGGAAACCCAAACTGGTGGAATTCTGCAGTGTTCAACAAGGCTTTGTGAAAAGGGAGGCCATAGCACTGGGTGCCTGAATTCCTCAGCAGCTGGTGCCGGCAACTGGGAAAACTGCCATAAAAGCTGCTTCCACCTGGGCCCTTCCTGCTGCTTTGTGGTTCCCTGTGCTTGTCCCAAGCAGAGGGAGACCTGGCAGCTCCTCTGGAGTCCCAAAGCCCTGCGAGGGCTGACGAGTGTGTGATGAAACCAGAGACCTGGGCAAGGGCCCACAGGCCTCGTCCCCGGCGCTCCCAGCGCGGAGGCTCCGGGCCTCGCGCCGTGACTCAGGGATATTCTGCACTTGGCAGCCAGGAGGCTGCTTCGGAGCCCGCGGACCCATCCCGGAGGCAGAGCGGCCCTCCAGGAATGCTGCTGCTCCTGAAATTCTGCCTGGGAGACTGCTAAAGAGGCAGCCGTAGCCTTCTTCCTGATGTGGCTCCTGGAATAGAAATGGTGTTAAGGAGGCTTAAGCAGGGAAAGGGGAGACTGCCAAGGATTTGGGTGAGCTGCCTGGGGAGGAAGGATGTTCAGCACCAGGGATCCCTGCTGCTGATTCCTGGTGCGGGAAGGGAACAGGGGCCTGCTGCAGGAATGCTGTGTTTGCCCTCCAGAGGCTGTTGCTTTCAAACACTTTGACAGCAGTTCCTGTGCCAAGGAGGGTAAAGGGAGCACAGTTAGACACCTGTACCCTGTGGTGTGCACCTGCTGGTGCAAAAAGGGCTTCTGTTTGGGTCACAACGACTGAAAACTGCTTTCTCCAGGGAAATCTCACATCCATGTCCAAAACTCAACAGACAGCACTTCCTGAAAAGCTCCTACAGTTCTCAGTACCACTTGGCTCCTTGAGCCTCGGCAGTTTCCCCTTGTAGCTGCAGTGCCAGCCCCCTTCCCGTGGATGCAAGGTGGTTGTATTTGTGGGAGCTGACGAGCAGCAACTCACCCTGTTTGTCTTGTAGTGGGACACAGCAGGCCAGGAGAGGTTCCGAACTATCACTTCCAGCTACTATCGAGGAGCTCATGGCATCATCGTCGTGTACGATGTGACGGATCAGGTGAGTGTGGAGCGCGGCCTGCCCGGCTGCCCGTGTCCCACACGTGCAGGACCTGCAGCCTGGTGCCTCTGCACACCCCAGCGTTCAGCACACGGGGCTCCGACTTGATGTTCTCCAAGCTCAACGTGCTGCTTTCTGGGCTGAGCCTAAATACCCAACTCCAGGGACTTGGGGATTTGGGGCTCTGGGACAGCTGCATTGAACCCCAAACCTCTGGGGCGGCCAGTCTGTCTGTCCCATGCGAGCCCTGGTGTGGGTCAGCAGGCAGCCTGAATTCCTGCCCAGAGTTTCAGGAGACTTCTGAAAATATCCCAAGTTAAATTTGGCTTCTGAAATGGAAAATCTTCAGTCCGTGTGCAGGATATAACGGAGCTGGTTTTTCCAGAGGAGGGATTCCTTCCAAGATCCCGTTCTCTTTGGGATCCAGCTTCTTGAATTAATAGTAAAGGATTGAGCAGATGTGGTCCCATGCTCAAGTGTCTGTGTAGTGCAGTGTTTACATTGCTGCATTCCAAGGTTATCCCAGTGTGTCCACAACCAGCGTGTCTTACAGGAGGCTGGAATTCCCGCTCTACTTCCAGCTCCATGGTGCCTTTAGCCCATCCCACAGGAGGGTCCCTGCCTGTGGAGCTGGGCACAGGGCCGGTCTGAGCTCTGGGGCGTTGGGGACAGTGACACCAGCCTCCATGTGCCCCACATGAGGACACGGGGCTCCCGTTCCCTCCGCGCCGCCTTACGCTGCTCTCGCCTCCTAGGAATCCTTTAACAATGTCAAGCAGTGGCTGCAGGAGATCGACCGCTACGCCAGCGAGAACGTCAACAAGCTGCTGGTGGGCAACAAGTGCGACCTGACCACAAAGAAAGTAGTAGACTATACAACAGCAAAGGTACGTGGGGCTCAGCCAGCTCGGGGGAGCCCTGGGGCATCTCGGATGGGCCCTTGGTGGGAGCTCCTCGGAGCTGAGCGCTGGGAGCTGCCACAACCTGGGCCCACGCGGGAATTCACCCTGTGCCCTTTCTCACCCTGCAGGAATTTGCCGATTCTCTCGGAATCCCCTTTTTGGAAACGAGCGCAAAGAACGCCACAAATGTAGAACAGTCTTTCATGACCATGGCTGCCGAGATTAAAAAACGGATGGGCCCGGGAGCCACGGCTGGCGGCGCGGAGAAGTCCAACGTGAAGATCCAGAGCACTCCCGTCAAGCAGTCCAGCGGAGGTTGCTGCTAAAACCTGCCTCCCCCCTTTTGTCTCACAACAATGAATTTGCAATCTGAACCCAAGTGAAAAACAAAAAAAAAAATTGCCTGAATTGTACTGTATGTAGCTGCACTACAACAGATTCTTACCGTCTCCACAAAGGTCAGAGATTGTAAATGGTCAATACTGACTTTTTTTATTCCCTTGACTCAAGACAGCTAACTTCATTTTCAGAACTGTTTTAAACCTTTGTGTGCTGGTTTATAAACGTGTAATCCTTGTTGCTTTTCCTGATACCAGACTGTTTCCTGTGGTTGGTTAGGATGTATTTTTGTTTCGATGTTTCTCTTGGCATGTTTAGATGTCGGGTTTAGTCTTCTGAAGATGAAGTTTAGCCATTTTGTATCAAACAGCACAACGGTGTCTGTCACTTTCCATGCATAAAATTTAGTAAGATACATGTAAGATCTGATTTACTAGTTCCTTCTTGTAGAATTATAAATGGAGAGATCACACTATCTGATTAATAGTTTCTTCATACTCTGCATATAATTTGTGGCTGCAGAATATTGTAATTTGTTGCACAATATGTAACAAAACTGAAGAAATGTTTAATAAATATTGTACTTATTGGAAGTAATATCCCACTGTATGGTGATAAATACTGTCTTGCTGTGTGTGGCCAGGGGGGCAGCGAGGCTCGTGCTGTGCACACACATTCCCGGGCCGCTCTCCCGCCCGCGGAGCACGCGGCAGCCCCTCGCTCCGCCTTGGAATTTAACTTATTTCTCACGGACTCCATGGCAGGGACGGTTGCTCTGTGGTAGGGAGCGCAGTGTTTCCCGAAGGGAAGGGCAGCCCGGGGTAGGTGCCAGCCCATGTCTCCTATCCCTGTTGTTGCTCCCTCGCGGGGCAGCGCGGAGCCGGCTCCATCCCGCATCCCACGCGGATGAACCGGGACGAGGGCTCTGCGTAGCCGCCCCCCGGCAGTGCCAGCTCCGATTCGGACCCAAGCAGCAGCCACGAGGTTGGGACAGTGTGTGTGATTCCTTGTACGGAGCTGAGGGAATCCTTAGTGCCTCATGTGTAGCTCCAAGCCACAGGACAGCCTCTAACACCTCCTCTCCGTGTAAAACTGCTCCGCTTTATCTCCTGCAGCGTCAGCCTCCTCTGTAAATAGCCTCATGTTTGAAAGACCATGTAACATGCCCCCGTAGGAAATACCCCCTGTGATAGTCCAACTCTAGCCTAGGTATGTTGTGAGGTATAACTAAAACTGGTGCAAATATCCTCTTTTATTTTCTTCTTTTGGTTGGGGGGGGACTTTGGCTAACAGCTTTCTTCAACATAGTTGCATCAACCAACAGGCAATTGTAATAATTAACGAAAATACAAAGTATTGTCCTGGTTAAGTCGATCTCTTCCACTTCCCAATAAAGTGATGTGCTTTCCAGTAGCGCTGTGCTTGTGGGTCCCGGTCACCGAGCGCTCGGCCCGCGGCCGCAGGGGCGGGCGGAGGAGCCTCCCTCCGCACAACTGCACAAATGAACTTAAATGTCGAGATGCCTGCTGCGTACTATCCAAAATAATGTTAATATATACAGTAATAAACGCATTGCAAAACCAGCTCGGGCTACGCCACGTGTTCAGTGTTTTGTTGTTGCTGCCGGGCTCGGGGCCGAGGGCTGGGAATTGGAGGCCGGGGGTTTGGGAATGGGAGGCTGGGGGGCTGGAAGCGCAGCCGGGCGCAGGGGCAGCGGCTCCAAGGTGCTGGGCGAGGCGCAGGATCCAGGATCCAGGCGGCTGCATAGGGGATACCGGGGCCTTCCCGATCCGCTGCTGCTGCTGTTCCCTGTCCCCGTGCTGGGTCCCTTCGGTCGAGGGGAGCGACAAACGGGTTCGCTCGGTGCCCAGGAAGCGCCGGCTGCTGCTCTCGGAGCATCCACACCCCAACAGGGAGCGCACGGACGCTCAAGTCCCACCGCTTGGCTCCACGTGGCTGCCGGGTCCTGCTCACCGTGGGCTCCCCACACGCTGCTGCTGCTCCACGTGCCCTGCAGCCGCTCCTACTGCCCGGCCATCAACACCGCGGGGCTTCTAAGGCTGGAAAAGACAACAAAGAACAAAAAGCGGCGGGTGAGGCGGCACTGACGCGATAATCCAGGGGGGCAGCGCCCTGACCGACCCGCAGGCCACGGTGCCCCCGGCTGCCCCACGCACTGGGCGGCGCCGCACGGGGTCCCCAGCTGCCCCACGCACCCGGCAGCACTGCACGGGGTGCCCAGGGTCCACGGATGCCCCACACACCGGGCAGTGCCTCACGAGGTCCCCGGCATCCCCGGCATCCGGCGCCGTCCACCTCTCCGCGGCATCGGCCGCCTTGCGCAGCCAGCAGATCATCTCCTCCAGCTGCCAGCAGAACTGCTACGTAGGGAAGCAAAACGAGAGGCGTCACGGCTCCCATTGCACCCGCACACTGCCCCATGTGAGCAGCCCTCCGGGTGGGAACGTCCCCCAAAGCGGCAGCGTCGCGGGGCTCTGGCCCCAGCGCACCTTGACGCACGGCACCAGCGACGCGCAGGGCTGCGCCGGGGCCCGCCGGCAGCGCCCGCCGCCGTCGCCGCCGCCCGCCTGGCCCTGCCCGTCCGGG
>JAUBOD010000223.1:0-28786 GCA_032353885.1 Nothura maculosa | reverse complement strand
CCGCACGCGCAGGGCCAGCTCGGACAGGCAGCGCGCCAGCCCGTCCAGCTGCGCCAGCCGCGGAGGCAGCCGCAGGAATTCCTCGTCCTCCTCCCACTCGCTGCTCCGCGGCAGCCGCGGCGTGGCCGGCAGGGAGCCGCGGGCGCTGCCGCCCGGCCCGGTGCCCGGCGGGGACGGGGTGTCCATGGCGCAGAGCCACGAATCCCCCGGGATGGCAGCACCGGCTCTGGGCGCCCATGCGGCCTCGTCGGCGGGCGAGGGTCCGTAGGGAGATGCCGAGGCGCAGGGGCGCCGCTCCGCGTGCACGGGCTCCGTGGGGCGGCTGTGCACGTCCAGCCCGGAGTCACGGAGCGCCGGGCGCAGCGGGTAGGCGAAGTCCAGCAGCTCCTCGTATTCCCGGTGCGGGTCCCAGCGCGGGCAGCGGCGGTCGGGCGAGGGCGGCAGCGCCGCGGGGATGGCGCAGGCCCAGAACTCGGCCTCCGCGGAGCGGCCGGACGGCACCAGGCGGCGGCGGCAGCGCCGCGGCGGATCCCGCTCCTGGTCCCGGTCCCAATCCCGGCGCGGGGCGGGAAAGCCGCACGTGGAGCCGCTCTGCGCGGCGCTGCCGGGGCTGCTGGACGGGGCACGGAGCGAGGCCGGGCTCCACAGCTCCCAGACGCCGCTCTCCTCGGCCGGGCTCCGCAGGCCGGCCGCGCTGGACGCCGCCTCCGGGCAGCCCATCCTCATCCGCTCCCTGCGCACGGGAAAGGCGACACGGAAAAGGGATACAAATCATTAACTTTTGCACTTAATTCACCGCGTGCAGTCCCATTCCTAGCGTGCGCCTGCCCACAGCGCCAGAAAATCCCAGCCAAGGGAACCGCGCTGGAATTGGGAGCCGAACTGCTGCTGCCAGGAGCACCCCAAGGATCCATAGGAAGCACTGCTGGGGGGCCCATCCCGAAAACCCAACGGAAACGGAGCCATTTTGTCCATGTCCCTCCGCCCGCAGGCGCTGCTTCCCTTCCTGAGGGAAGCCGATCCCTCCTTCCTTCGGGATGTTCCTGTGTGGAGCGAGCCCCTCTCCTGCTGCTGCTCCCCTGGGAGAGGACACAGATTCCAGGGAGGAATCGGGGCTGATTGTTGCGTTTCGCCCCAAAACGCCCAAGGGGGCGTGAGCGAATCCCAAGCCAAAAGGTTAATTCCAACTTAAGGATTAAGGGCCCGGCGGGGACACATTCGCTCACCTGCCACGGAAAGCAAAGCCTTGGGCGCTTGGCTTCGCTTTTTATTAAAAATATAATAATTTTTAAAACGCTTTTTAGTAAAAACGTTATTTTTTAAATGCTTTCAGACCTACAAATCTGGATTTGGGGATTTTTTTCCTCTTTTTTTTTAGGGTGAGGTTGCGTTCCTTGCATGCTTTTTAACTGTACAAAATAAGCCCCTTTTGCAATTAAAAGTTGCACGAGTAAAAGCCAGCCCCTTCCGGCAAAAATACGAATAAATAAGCGACAAAACAACCAGAAAAGCGGCGCGGGAGCCTTGGCCATTTTGGGGAGGCGGCCCGGGCAGCGAAGCGGCCCCCGGAACGGGCCGGATTTCTGCAAAACGAGCAGAATTTGGGAAAATCTGCGCTCCCCCCGCCCAGCGGATCCGCCATTTGGGGAGCGGGGGGAGAAGCCGCCCCGGGCCCCGTCCTACCTGGGCCGAGTCGGGCCGAGCTGGGCCGAGTCCAGCCGAGTTGTTCCGAGTGGAGCCGAGTTGTTCCGAGTCCAGCCGAGCAGCGGCCCCCGCCGCCCCCGGCCCGCCAAGGCGCGGCCACGCCCCCTCGCCGCCCCAGCCAATGGGAGCGCGGTTGCTACGCGCAGAAGGGCAGCCCGGCGGCCGCTCAGCCAATAGGAGCGGTCCGAGTTTCCAGAGCCCGCGCTCCAGGTTCCCAAGTTGCCGGGCCCAGGCCCGGGGCCTCCGAGCCCCGTTCCCCTCGTGCCCGTAAAAATGTCAACAAAATCAGGTGGAATGTGATCCAAAGGAGCGATTACTGGATAATTCCCGGGAAACATTGCTGATTTTCCCTGGTTGACGCCTGGCTCTCCCAATTAGGAGTTTTGCTGAATACAAACTAGTTTAATTGACCTGTATTCTGCTGTCAGATCCATCCGAACTTCCACCCAAGAGCATGCAAAGGTGGAAGTTTTGCTGCTGATCTGGTATTTCAATATTCTTTTGGACTGTGTTTTCCTGCAAGAAAAAGAAAAAAAGAAAATAGAAAAAAAAAGAAAAAAAAAGAAAAGAGAAAAGAGAAGAAAAGAGAAGAAAAGAGAAGAAAAGAGAAGAAGAAAAGAAAAATATTTAATTCAATCTGTGTATTGGCAGTACTTCAACAATAACCCCAAAATCTACAACATGAACTAATGCTTGCTTCTGATCAGATTGCAAAATGGTCCTTTTCTAATATATGGGAAATTAGGGTGGCCAGTTTGTCAGGTGAAAGAACTTAATTATCCTGCAACATTATCCTGGCAAGAGTCCGTTTTCTTCAAAAATCTCTGTTCCTCAGTGGGAACATGAAGGTTTTTGTGGGAATATGAAGGTATTTGTGGAAACAGGAAGGTTTTTTTGTGGGAATATGAAGGTTTTTGTGAAAACGTGAAGTTTTTTGTGGAAACAGGAAGGTTTTTGTGGGAATATGAAGGTTTTTGTGGGAACATGAAGGTTTTTGTGGGAACAGGAATGTTTTTGTGGGAACAGGAAGGTTTTTGTGGGAACAGGAAGGTTTCTGGTTGGGAATGGCATTCCCAACAACTTACTGCTCTCCAGACGCCGCGTGGCGTTCCCACCTTCCCCCTGTCGCTCCCTTCCTCCTTGAGCTCTCCCGCGGCGCCGGGAAGGCGGACACTGGGAAAGCCGAGGCCGGGACACGCACCACGTGCTCCTGCGTAGCCTCCGCACCACCTTCAGCATCAAATTGCAGCCCAACAACGTCCATGTGCGCCATGGACAAGCCCACACAGCTGCAGCTCTTGGGCCCGACCTGTTTATTCCTCCCCCTCCATGAAATTGCACCAGTGCTGATCTATAAGAAACCTTATTTTTTTTTGGCATGCCAAACAGTCCCAAATTCCTTGTTCCTTAGGCACTTTTTAAGCTTGATGTGAGCACCAGGAATCCTCCTGCAGACACATCCTACTTGGGCATGGTGAGAGGTCACACTTTCTGCTGGTTCCTATTTCTAGGATTCCTTTCCAAAAGCCTGGGAATGGAATGGACTGGACTGGAATGGAATTCTGGGCTGTGGAATGCCAGAACGTACTGCCTGTGAGAGGTTAAACCCACGGAGCGAGGCAGCGTGGCCTGCTCTCCTATGGTTGCAATAAGGATCATTCCGGTACTCACTGAGCTCCCCAGCATGGGGATTGAAGGAGAAACCTCCTCCATCGAGGCAGGATCAGCTCTTCCCATGTCATTCCCTGCACGTCTAACCTTGCCCGAAGAGCCTCCGGTCCCACCAGGCAGCACTGCTCTTATAGTACTAGCTTTAACCTTGCTTTTCCTTGCTGTTATTGAAGATTATCCTTTCTAGTCACTTTACCATTTGCTCTGGGCTTTGTAGCAGCCTTTATGGGCCTCTAAATACACCAATACATTGTCCTCAGCTTTCTCTTCTATAGGAAAATGACCTGTCTTAGAAAAACCCAGTCTTTTCTTCCCCATCTCGACCATTCCCCTTGCTCTACTCTCTTTAGGCCCCATCTGGGTGAAGTTTGGCACCTAAACCCTGTCCAAAGCTGCAGCACAGGCCTAGCTACAGGACTACAAACCAAATATGATGGTCCAGGCTGTGTTCCTGTTGACATATCCTGGTGCAATATCTGCCTTTTCCACAGCGCAGGACACATGGTACCTGCTGAGCTTTGGATTTGCCACAACATCCTGCTCCTTCACCCAGCGTAATTTGTGCCATTAATTACGTGCCGTTAATTATTCTTACCCAGTCTAGTTCTTTGCAGCCCCCGTTTCCCGAACACCTTCACCTGGAGGAGCAGGTTCAGCTCAGCCCTGTTTCTTTAGCTGGTTTATAAAGCCACAAGAGGTCTCATCAAAAGCCTGCAAAACCTTCCCTCAGTCCTATTCTTAATTATTGTAGCTATACAGGAAGTCTTCTCTTTTAAAAAAAGAACCCTTTCCTCTATTTTTCTTCCTGATTCTGGAGAAGAAGTGGAAAATGCGACTTCAGGGCCCCTGAAGCAGCTGATAAATAAAACCCAGAAAGGACAAATGAGGAATAGATAAAAAAAGAGAGGGTATCTATTATAGTGGCAGGCCAAGAGCTGGGCAATTCCACCCCTTTCCCACCTACCTGCTCAGCAGGATGCAACCCAAGAAGCCAACGTGCACAAGCTGCATTTCTGCCTTCTGGCCACACGATGTACCCATCCCTCCACCAACAGCGTGGCCAACAAGCAGTCAAAGAGGCAGGTTTCTGCCTCCCAGTTTTCCTTATTCTCCCCCAAAACATCTTCCTACCTCAGTTCGGGCCAAGCCAGCGCTGTTGTCCATTGGAAAGCGCCCAAGGAGCTGCAGGTTGTAGCACAGGCCAGGATGAGGTGGAAGGATGCCCCAGTCTCCACCTTTCCTCTTGCTTGAGGAGATGAGGTGCCCCTGTGAAACCAAAGGAGACGGTTGGCCATCAAATTTACTTTTTAAATGTGAGGCTTTGCTGTAACATTCAGTAGGGAACATTTAGGGTTAGTAGGGAACATCCTTTAAATTCTGGCAAATATGGGCAATCTGCCTTTTTAACCCATAACTAGAGCTTTTTTAAAAGAAAAAGCGGGAACACCCTCCCCATCTTACATAACGATCATATTTGGAGATTGGAAAGTCTATGGCCAGGTGTCAATGAATCTTAATTAGAACTTTTCCCAACTTTTAATGTTTTATTGAAAGTCTCCTGAGAAGCTGCATCTATTTTGGTTGGGCTCGATTTAGGGTTGACTCATTTCTCATTAAGGACAACAGGCTCTTTCCACAATTTCCACAGGTGACATGAAGCCTCACAGGGTGAGACACTATGGATGTGACGTTCGACCACCACACACCTCAGAAAAATTGGAAAACCTGCTTGTTTTAGGCAGCAGCTGTCTCGTTATCCAAAGCTGGTGACACTCCAACAGATGGAGATGGAGGTGCAGGACCCTCTCTCTGTCTGGAATTCCTCCAGATGGCTCCAGAGAAGACCAAGACACAACCTTGGGATCAGCAGAGCATTTGGAAAACACATTTGCAGCTTCCTAAAACTCACAAACCAAGACACAGCAGCAGTCAGAATTTTTAAGTCATACATGATTAGATCCTTCAAAGAATACTGAGCAAGCATGGAGCAAATTATCTTCACCACCTATCCTTGGAGAAGCAATGCTATCATCCCTACGGGGAAGGAAGGCTAGAAGAAGAGTTAAAGATTGATCTTCTTTATTCTTGTGCTTGAATTCTTGGATCTTGTGCACCTAGGTTTATTAGTTCTGGGACAAGAACATAATGCTTTAAACTACCAAATACATATAGATAGTAGATTGCTTTTCCAGGATTTGTGACATTGTGTTGTGCATTTCGGGATAAACCTGCCCTGCAAAGACATGATGTGTGTCAAGTGCAAACCTCCTGGCCAGCTTTGGATAAAGCCTGGCTGCATGTGTGTTAGGCTTGGAGAAATGCAGGGCTGCTTTGCAGGGATGGGATTAGTGGAGCAAGAGGCAGGAAACCAGTGCAAAGAACCCCATTCAGGCAAGGGGGACTCAGATCCCGCCTTGCTCCCGTTGAGGGACATTCCCAAAGGTGTCACGGAGTGTTTGCTTGGGTGATGGTATCAGGGTCTGAAACCTGGGTCCAGCAGAGCCCGTCCAGCCTAGCTAAACTTGCAGGTTTTCACCAAAGAAAGAGTGAAACATGAATTCCACTTGGAGCGATCTTTATTTCAGATTAAGAAGCTACAGAGACAGATACACATTCCCATGACAGAAGAGGCAAAAGGAAGGACGAAAACGGGATTTGCTGCTCTCCTAACGCCGCGTGTCCGCACGCGGAGCCGCACGGGACCCGTTTTGCCGGCGGGTGCCCCGCTCCGCACGCGGATCGGTGCTGTCCACACCAGGACACACGCCCCGGGCACGGCCATGGGGTCCCTCCTCACGTGTGCACGTACACGTCTGCTCTTGATAGATAATAAAGAGGCCAAAACCCGTAGCTTTCCACCAGGATCAGCTACAGAGGCTGAGCAGGAGCACGATGCCCTGGGTGCGCGGTGGCTGCTCCGCGTGCGTTCGGCACTCGGGTTTATCTACAAGCTGGTACCTACACATCAGTGATGCTGGATCGGGTGGGAGGGAACTTCAAAGCTCATCTGGGTGGCATTTGATTAATTAATCAAATTAGCATTTAAAAATGCGAGAATCCTCCCTCCTAACGACAGCAATTTGTGTTAACATGGAAGGAACAGCACACGCTCATGTCCACACGCCGCAGGCAGAGCAGCTAACAGAGGCTGTAGGATACAGAGCAGACACTGACTTCCCTGTCCCATGGATTGGGCTCTAGTTTTGGCCAGGACAAGACTAGAGGGATCCCCGAATCTCTCCCCTTGGCTGCAGAGCTGTGTTCAAAGGCCAAGCTTTGAGTGTGGCCTTAAGGAACCAGGACAAGGCACCTGTAACAGGAGTAAGGCAGGTTTCCCAGCTCTGCAGCGCAAGGAGGCTCCTCGAGCCTCGGCCATGGTCCTCTGGCCCTCAATCTAGAGGGTTAATCAAAAAGCTGAGGGTTAATCTAAACTTGGTCCTCCCCAGGAGGGGGGTGAGTCACGCTCAGCTGGCAGCACAGGATGCAAATTCAAATGCAAAGAGGAACCTCTCCCAGGCACTGAGGTGCTCACAGCTGGTTTCACTGCTGCCCCTGTCTCCAGCAGCACAGCCCATGCCTTGGGCATGACCCCACACAAGGTAACCCGGACAGCAACACAAGCCCAAATAGGAGCACAGCCTCGAAAGACTCCTTACGCTTGCATTGCTAGCAATTTTTAGGAGCATCAGCTTCCTAAAAAAGGCCCACAGCAACTCCATGCTGTCAGGGGGTATTATCTCCATGACAAATGCATGGGCCTCTGAAAGATCTCACAGTTCTGCTACTGCACAACCATTTTGTGCCAATCTTTCCACTTCTTAAAAACTTGCCATACCTACCTGTTAAGGCTGGGGATATTTCTATGGGTGAGATGAGCCTTTCTATGGGAATGTATTCCAAGAAGTTTCAGGAACGTGCAGACAATTGCAAAACTCCCCTTGCTAATTCATTTGTGTAACGAGTACCAGCAGTTAACTTACACTGTGCCTAGGTGCCATAGGCAGTTCAACCTCCATTGAGGTTGAGCTCGGCCTCTAAACACACGCTTGCAAAGCAGCACTTTGTTTGCTCAGCGTGGTTATCAGGAGAAACAGGCCAAAAATATTCGGAGCATTATCTAACACTGAGTTTCCTGGTCCCTGTGAGCTTTAAAACCAGACCGTTTGCTTTGTGTTGCTGCTGCAAATTCATTTCCTCGTTGACACTGCATTGCTGCTGACACGAGGCAGACTGGGACCTTCAGCAAAAAAAGAAGAGATTTTTGTTTCCAAGCTTCTCTAGTAAGAAAAGCCATTGTAGAAGGGAGGTAACTCTCCTACTTCAACACTTCTCCTTTCCCCTGCCCTCCAAAAATGCAGTGCTGAGTCCGTCTCATTCCTAAGCAGGAAAATGCTCCCTGTGCCACGATACCACTAATAACGTAGTACCAAAACTCAAGCACATTCGTATGACCCCAGGCATTGGGGGTTTGGGCAGGTGATATTAGCTAATGATGGCCTTGGTTGCAAGATGCATGAGGTCTCTCTGGTGACTCCACGTCACTCCAGGAAACACCCTTTCCATTCCTCCCCTGCATCTGCACAGCGGTGCCTGCTGGGCACATAAATGCCTGGAAAGTGCCCAAGTGGGGAACAAACCCTGCCCCAATGAGGGTTAGCTGCCCTAGCAGGTGCTCGGGTGCTGCGGGAGCCAAGGAATGAGCTTGGATGAGTTTTCCTCACACCTAAGATCTAAAATATCCATCAAGTGAGCGTGGCTTCCACCAGCACATTTGCTTTGATACCACCATGACCTTCTTTATTTGTCCTTGCAGCTACGATGCCTTCTTAAGCAGGGCTTTTGTTCCAGCTCTTCCGCTCGGAGCGACGTGGGCCGGTTCCCACTCCGGAATGGTTTGCACTTATTCTGCACCCCTCGTTGCGCCGTCCTCTCGTGCCACCCTGGTGACATTACAGGGCCCCGTGCTCCTCAGCCTGGCCACATCGCATCCCCTCGCTGAGGGAGCAGTCTGAAAATGCCCCATTTCTCCATTGCTAACGGTTTGTCCTTCGTTTTCTGACTTCCCACCTGAGGCCACCCCTTGTGGGAGGCTCCGGAAAGGGGGATGGATCCCAGCGGGAGGCTGTTTTCCCGCAGGAATGTGCCGTGCCAGCCCAGGATCCAGCCCACAGGCCTGCAGAGCCCCAAAGCAGCAGTGTAACCAACACTGCCAGTTTTCACTTAAAAAAAGCTGTGTTTTTGTACCTTAAACAAGCTCTAGAGGACACAGCCTGCAAAGACACCATGGCCTGTGCCAGGACTGCCCATGGAAAAGGGAAAGCAGAGGAGGTTTCACCAGCCAATTTGCTCCTTTTGGTCTGGCTCCACGTAGCCACTATGGAGCCAAAGGTGCCCAACGGTACTAAGGGTGGTGAGGACTTATCCTACCTCCTCTCCTGTATGGAGATGCCACCAGGACCTATTCTGCCTATGAAAGGATGTGACTGGAGCTCCCCTGCTTTATTCCACGTCCAAGATTACGTATGAAAAACATCCCTTAAAAAGAGAAAGAAAGAGGGTGAATTCACCCAAGTGACTCACACCATTAGTGTGAACTGCACCTAAGATATAATCCCCTAAGAAACCTGGAAGAGGAAATGAAGGGAAGAGGAGGCAGGAAAGGCTAAGACATCCCAGTGCCCCCATGGGATGTGGATCCCTTAGGGAGAACCTCAGAAGGAAGAGGATTTCACCCTTCCAAAGACTAAAATCCAAAAGAAAAATGTTATTTCTGAGATGGAATTTACGTTCTCCTCAAAGAAAAGGCAACTGACCGAAGAGGTTTCAGTTTTAGAGGCAAGTTGGGAGAAGTCAAACACACACCCAGCCCAGGAAACGCTGCTTGAAGGACCTGGTGGCAGCAGGTTCATGAGCTCAGAGCAGAGCCGGTACCACTGGCTGCACCTCAGCACCTTCGTAGCCAACTTTGAGTCTCTCATGAGGAGCAGGGAGCCATCCATGTAACACGATGCAGGTCACGAGCTGCACCAGAGCAGCAGAGTGGGAAAAACGCACGTCCTTCCACAGCCTTTGGAGCTCACTCACAGCAGCCTTACCTGCAGACCTCGACCTCTTGAGGTGGCTCCCAACCTCCTCCTGGTTTCACTGGACCTGGTTTCACCGCATTGCGATGGCTGTCAGAACGTACCAACACTTGTATAGTTCATGAGAGTGTAATATGTGACATTGTACATTTGTATTTAAAAACAAAACAAGAAGCACAAGCCGGATGGAGAGCCCATGGAGCCCATGGGGTGGCATGGCCTTCTTAAGGACAGTAACATCACAGGACAACAAGAAATGCATCTTGTGACACAGATGACACAAAAAAGACAAATTCTGACTAGCAATAATTACCCTGCTTCCATGAAAACTTCTCAGTACCTCTTGCTACAAGTAAAACTGGCACCATTGTAAGTCTACAACAGAGGTATTGTGAAAATGCAGGTTTCTTGTCAATTAAGAAGAGTGGTCCTGAATACTCATGGTCCGTAAAAGCCCTACAGCACCTATGGGAGAAGGAGTGTTAAGTTTCCTCGGTTAAACTCAAGCCACAGTAACATAGTGAGCAATCTGAATGTGCCCACTGGAACAAGCTCGACTTGGGACTACGTCTTAAAACCACCTTGACATTCACAGTGACGCAACACATGGCAACCCACGGGGGAAGCATTTTTAAGCAAAGTTCTGTGCTTTTGCATTGCTACTGGCAAATAATGCTAAAAAAAGCTCCAAGGGTATCAGTTTCACTGTGCCATTCCCTAGAATGTGCTGTCAGGGAGCTTCAGAGCCAACAGCGCCGAGGCACAAGCTGCACCACGGGGCAAGCCCAGGCTGGGGGGCGAGAGCATTTGCCTGCAAGTAATGCCCTTTTGGGGGCAAAAAAGCCCAAACTGGGAAATGTTCTGCTCCGAAATCCCCTGGGATTCCTCGTGGGAAGTGTCATTCCGGTGCTCCCGTTGCCAGGAAGAGGCCAGGGCCGGTGCTGAGGAAGAAGCAGCCGAGAGTGAAGGGCTGAGCACCCGCTGGGAGCCAAAACACGGGACCAAACAGCCCCCGGGAACAGCAGCCGTTCCCAGCCCCCTCGGAGCACCATGGAATAGTTATGTCTGCTTAAAGAGACAAAGGGGTCCTGCTGAGACCCGCGTCTTCAGACATCAAAGTGCGTTTTTTTCTCAAAACATCTCCTATTTGTTGACATTTATGGCCAGCTACAAAGCGCGCTTCTGGTTTCCCGAGTTGGGACGGAGGGAGGACTCTAATGGGAGGAAATGCAAGGCTGCAGTGGGTCGTGATCTGCTGGAAAATGCCAAAATAAATACTGAATGTCCCTAGGTTTTTAAGATGAGCCAAGGAATGTCCACCTTTTTTGGATAGGGACATAAATAAACTGGTTGAAAGGAAACTCCACCTGCAGGGAGCTGACTAATCCTTTCCTACCTTGTTTGCATAGCCTGGCTGCACATGGTTTTCCCTCAGAGGTGGCTACATCTCATTCTGAGTGTCTTTTTTTTTGCAAAATTCTTGCTTTACCAGGAAAGAAATGGTTCTGCTACCAGGGAAGATGCTCTGCAAATGAAGGCTCCTGCTGCTATGAAACCTGGAGCTGCCTCTTCCTAGGGCCACGAGCATCAGCATCAACTGGATGTCTTTCCAGGATAACTTCCTCTGAAGTAAGAGAGGAGAAAGAAAAGGGGAAATTTCTCATTGCTTTTTATCAAAGCTAGGTTTAAATATATATCGCTCCGTTAGCAGTGGGCAGACTGACCATATGCAGTCATCTTGCTAAAACCAGCCAAGGAAAAAGGGTTCCAAGTCCAGGCAAACCTTTGCACTTGCACAGCATTCATATTCTAACCATGTGCTTCCCTAAAAGCCAAGAGGAAAGCACAGGAGCTTCACGGGATCAGGTCTGGGGTGCAAATTGAGGATGTATGTAATAAAGAAGGAAAAATAAAGGTGGAGTCAGAATCCAGAAGCATTTGTGTCAGCCTCGAGCAAGAGCCATCTGCCACTAAGCACTACCCTGGCCCAGCACCACCCATGATTCCTAACCAGGAGCTACGGATAGAAGGACAACACTTAAAGCAGGAGCAAGCTCCGAATGGGAGCAGGGATACAGCTGTCCCAGCGCCCAGGGACCACTACAGGGGGTCAGAAACCCACCTTTCTTCTCCTATTATCCGTCCCTACAGGTTGTGTCTGTGGATTTTTTTCCTCCCCAGTTCAAGTGTGCTGGGAAAGGGATATGACTTAATTTGTTTGGACTGAGTTATTTAACTCATGGTAAATAAACATGAACCGGACAAGGTGTGCTAGCAAAGAGCGTGTGTGTTTCCATGATGGGAATTGACTCTCCTTCAGACAAATCTGGGTTGGAACGGACTCCAGCTTGGCCTAAGAAGGGCCAACTTTAACAATAATAAATTTGTGTTTCCTCTGAATCTTTTTTTTTTTTTTTTTTGCTAAATTGCTTGATTAGAGTGGAGGGAAAAATGGTCTTTGATTGTCACTGAGATCTTGTCTGGTCCTAAAATTTGGGAGTTACTCACCAAAAGGCAGGAAAATCACCATGAGCTGCAATGAACTAGGGGAATGAAAGAAGGATCAGATCCCCATAAACTACTAATCCAAAGGCAAAATTTGAGAAAAAAGGGTAATTATCAGCATACATTTGCTGGTTTTATGGTACACGAGAACAGGAGAGGAAAGGAAGTAGGGGGAAAATGTTGCTTCATATTGTTTCTGTAGCTGCCAGCGAGTGTTTGCAGGCAAGAAACTAAATCTAAACAACATTTCCACCCGCTTTGGAGTCTCTAGACCGTATTTCCCTCCAAGCAGCAGCATAGAAAGCCTATTAATTTTCCTCTACGATCAGCACCTACTGGGTTAGACTACTTCCTCACCTCCTATCCATACAGACCTTGAGGAACAGGTTTAACTCTTGTTAAACCCAAAGTCTCCATGGCATTGCGTTCGCATACATATATATGTGTGCATCTGTGTGGCACATATGTATATGTATACATATGAACTTCCAAAATATTATTATAAAGCAAGTGTTTTCTCAGCACCCTCTGCCCTCCCCGCTCCCGTGTCCCCTCCCCAGACCAGTGTGTCTCCAAACAGCCTGGAGCAGGAGGCTGCCAAGGGCCACCAGCCCTTGGTGGCACCGCGGTCGTTGAGGTTTGTTAAGGTTAACATGTCCCCTCTAGGACGCGTGCCGACGGGCGCCTCCAGCTCACAACACCGACTCCTTGGACTCGGGGTCTGCTGTGCTGCTTGTGCTGGGGACTTGGTTTTTGTGAGTTACCAACGGGGACGTTTCCCCCTCCGACTTGCTGTTGGGAACGGCTTCCACGTTGACTTCCTTTAATTCCTGCTCTTTTTCTTTCTTGTCTTTCTCGTTCAGGTAGTGAAGGATACCTGCTCCCAGGGCGTCTCCTTCCACGTTCACAACTGTGGTGGTTCGGTCCCTGGTTGTGATTAAAGAAACAGAAGAGCAGCCTTTTAATTTAAGAGAATTAAAACACAGTATGAGGAGCAAAATTCACCCCCACTGTTTGTTCAATAACATCAGTAGAGTTAAGAGAAGGGACGTGCTGTTATCATTACGATGTTCCACAGCAACATCATCACAAATATGCACGAGAGCTGGTTTAAGGTGGGCTCCACCATTACTGTCAAGTGGTTCACAGCTGATACTGTCATTCCGCAGTTGTGGAAATTCAAGATTGCCCTTAAGACATCCCAACTCCCATGTCTTCTGTGTGACTAGTCCATCCGTACAAGAAGCCTGTTCCTTCCAAAGAGCAGTTCAGAGAGATTATGGAAAACCTAAACCAGGAACTGCCCAGAAATCTGCCAATTCTCAAGAACAGGCGTGTGGCTCACAGTGGGAAGCAGGTCTCTTGATCCTTACTGACCAGTGGTTCCAGGCCACCACTCACCTCCAACCAGCTGTCTTGAAAGCAGATGTTGTCTTTAAGCTATCAGCTCATGTTCACTGTACTCGTGATTGAAATATAGGTGTTAAAGTGAGGCTTTCTGCATCACTGAAATTAGGTGCTATGATTTGAGAGCAGAAAGAGGCTAAACACTCGGTTGTGCTGTAATTCCCGAGTGCTCAAAGAAGTCCTCCCAGTTTGATTTTCTAGTATTTAAAGAAGAGCAGACACAAACAGGCTTGTTTGAGAGGAAGAGCTGACAAACCCACTCCGCAGAGCTCATTTCAGCAGTAAGAAATCACCTGCATGTCACATTTACACTTGTGGCTGGGTCCCCAACACCTAAAATCAATTTTCTAACCCTTTCCTAGGTTAGAAATCCTGGGAAGCCTTTCCTAGGTGCTGATACAGAACCTAAATTTAGGCTTAAACAAGGACATAACCAAGCCGAGAGATGGGACAAATTCTTCCAGACCAAACTGGACAAGGGCTAATACCTCCTGCTCCAAGAAGGGACATGGTTATTGGTGAGAGAAGAAACTGGGCAAAGCTCTGACCTCGCAGCCCTTTCCCAGAGGAGGGCAAGGGAAGGTGTTTGCTCCCGCCCGTAGCTCCAAGCAGCAGTTCTGGCTGCCACGCTACCTGCAGCTGTGACAATTGCTGCGTCCCTCTGTGTCCCCACGGAGGGCACTTCGCTCCGATGCTTCCCTGCTCTGGCTTTTGTTGCTCAGACAATAGCAACCAGCAGCTTTTGGAGATGGCTTCACAGCTCTGGCTCCCAGAAAGCCTTCCCGAACTATTCAGGCTCTTTTCCCTTTCCCTTCCCTTTCCCCTAGCGTCCACCTAGTTTTCTAACCTTGCTGCACAAACTTTTATTTATTCTTACGACGGCAACTGAAGCCAGGAGAAACCTGTTTCAATAAGGGTTGGGTAGAAGAACAAGAGAGGTATTTCAGTGTGCAAACAGAGAGGTATTTTAGCATGCAAACTTCTTTGATTGAAAAAAGGACCTCCCTCTCCATTGTCCTCTATCAGCTGCCACCAAATTCCCTTCCTGCAGGCGGCCACACCTTGTGGGTTCTCATTTCATGTCGTTCCTCTGTTCCTCTGGCTCCGCTGCCCCGGGCTGAGCGCTAAATGCGGTGCCCAGCAGCAGGCACGTGTGGCCGAGGGTACTTACACAATCCAGTCCACCGCTAAAATCAAGGAGAGGTCGTTGGTGGGAAGTCCAATGGCCTCCAGGATGATGGCGATGGTGAGGACGCCGCCAGCCGGGATGCCCGCGGCGCCCACGCTGGATGCGGTGGCCGTCACGCTGCAGGGCAAGGTGTGAACCCCGTTAGCACCAGGCATGGAGCTCCCTCCTACACCTGCAATGTGCTTTGCTCCACCATGGGGATCCCCAGCAAACTCTGCAGTGAGGGGACACGCAGAGCTTCTGCTTCCCAAGCAAATCCCTTCCTGCTAATGCAGGATGGTGGAGGCGATGATGGGGCAAAGTGTGACAACTAAGACGGGGGGATAATGGGGAATTAGTGATACAAAATAGGAGAGGAGAAGTTAAGCAGGGTGTGAGTTAAGCATGAGTATGGAATTGATCCACAAGGAGCTGGGGAGCCAGCAGATATATTTTCTAAGACATCCAGAGGGGAAATCAGGGCAGCTTTCTGGGCAGAGCAGCAGGCCACAATTCCCCAGCTCAGTGGCAAGAGAAGAGAGGTCCTTAAGGAGGGAGAGGAATTCCATGTGAGGAAAAGTTTTAAACAGCTCAAGGCCTGTTCGGAAATCAGTTACCCCTCCCAGGTTCCACCTTTTATTAAATCAAGATTCTGGCAAATCTCATAAAGCTTAAAAGACTCCATGCCTTAATCACCCTGTAATTACGTTTCAGAGCAGCTTGCAAGCTTTAGGTCAGAGATGTGGAATGCAAACTGCTAGCTATTAGCAGAAAGACCACAGGCTTTAACATGTCTGGGGTCCAGAAGGATGTGGTTGTGACTTACAGAATGGTGAAGATCTGCCCAGCATTGAGGTCAACGTTGTTCAGCTGAGCAATAAACACTGCTGCCATGCACTGAAAAATTGCAGCTCCATCCATGTTCACCGTGGCCCCAATAGGAAGGATAAACCTGCTGATCCTCTTGTCAACTCCATTGTTTTCCTCAATGCACTTCATCATTGATGGGAGAGTGGCTGAGCTAGAAGCAGAGAAGAGGGAAAAATCAATCACAAAGCATCGGGGTGCCCTGAATGGAAAGTCACCATCCTGTGGCCACAGTGTTTATTTCTGACTCAAATCAGCATCAAATCCCAGAAAGACTGTCATGAACATGATGCCACTCGGCAGCTCCTTGCTGTCACGACGGCACTGTCCCGCCTTGTTGGTCCTGCCCAGCTTGGTTTATTAATAATCAGCTTATGCCCAGAAATAGCTGATAAGGACTCTAATCTCCCAGGGGCAAGAACTCATGACTTAGCTCTGTATGCAGCCTAACAGGGCTTTGGAATGATGGAGCATCATCATTCAAAACATAAAAACTCTACACTAAATACAAACATACACACGGGTACTGCAACAACAATCTCTTGTTGTTTCAATAGATAAATCAAAAATGATTGCTGGATTTATTTTTTTTGCATTAAAAAATCCTATGAATTTATTCAAAATCCTTCTACTACTATGTGTTTAATTCAGCTCCTGTTGACAGTCATGTAGCCACACTTTTGAAGAGAGTCTGAAAGAACTTTATACAACTGTGATCACTGGTAAGAAACTTGCCCCTTAGGAAAAGTGTAAATGACATGTCTGATAGTGAAGTCCTTGATTATGAGAAATAAGAGCTGATCAAGCCAGACCCTTGAAATCAGTAATGCTATGTCATTTTACACTAGGTGGTCTGCTTTGCTCCTGCAAAATCAGTTTAAATTTGTTGCAGATTCCTCTGAATTTGGAGAAATAAACTTCTCCAGACCAAGTCCCTCACTACTGACCTTGTTACTCAAAACTGAAGGGACAACCAGCAGGATCTTTAAGGCAGACACTTTAACCTTCTGCATGAAAAAAATCCAACTCAGAATCTAAATCTAATCTCAGTCCTAAACCCCACTGCAGTGTGGCGTTAGGATGCAATCAGGAAGACACCCAGGCTGTATTCCCAAGAGAAGCTCACCTGGAGCAAGTGGCAAAAGCAGTGGTAAGTGGTGTGATGAGTCCTAAGAGAAAGCGGTAAGGATTTTGGCGTGTGGATGCAAAATAAATAAGTGGCAGAATGATCCCTCCATGGATGACGTGGCCCAGAATGGAGGCAAAGATGTATTTTCCCAGACTGGTCACCAGCAGCAAAACATCTTCCATCTCCACAATCTTGCTCCCGACAAGGAACATGATGCCAATAGGAACATACCTGCGGAAAGAATTATGGTTGGTCGTTAAGCACAAGAAATAAGCCATGAAAAACACGTTGCTTTCTTTACTACAGATTACATTTTTCCAAAGAATGTGCTGCTCCTGCTGAAGGGCAGCTTTCCTCACCACACACTCATGTTATGTGAATTTGCGAGGCCCTTCCTACACTCTCACTTGGTGGAAGGCAAGTTGCCAGGCTGAGAAACCTCCCACTGTCCCATGGCCTCCAGGAGACCCCGAGGACACAGCAGAAAGGATCCAAATTGGGAGCTGAAATGTTGGCAGAAGCCATCGGGACATGACACTGGCGCGGAGCTTAGTCCATCGGGGCGGGCAAAGACCCAATGCTAAGTAGGTCACTGTTGAAGAGGAGGTTGATAATAGGGAAGAAGCAGGAGCAGTACCATGGCAGCAAGCTGAGCAAGGTACTGAAGATGGGACATTTCAGAGCTCGGGAGCAGCAGCAGTCACTGAAATGACAGATCTGCCACATGCCAACACATTCCATGCGGGAAAGATAAAGTTAGACCCGTAGCGCTGGCAGACAGCTTCATTAAGGCTGTTAAGGCACATGCCAAAGCAAGCAATTACCTCGGCCACTTCTCTAAGAAAGATTAAGCGACTGAGTTTCCAGGGCCTCCCTCAAGCCAAGAGCTGCATTCCTTCCTCTCCTATCTAGGAACACGCGTCTCAGGACGTCAGCATTTGCTTGGGGTTCCTCTCGCGAGGGACGCACGGAGTTTCTCCATTCAAGGGGCAAGTGCCAAAAATGCACCCGGTGTCAACCACATCACAGCACCCAGGGGACAGCCCTGAGGATGGACTAAGGGCCACCAAGTGCTGGAGCCCCCCGTGCTCCTGATAATCCTCAAAGAAGGGATTATGCACCAGCTGATGGGCCCCAAGTGTTAGCGCTGTGATCGGCTGGGCACAAGAAGTGCTGCTTATCAGTATCCAGTATCCCTGGAATTACACTCCGGAGTAAACGGCTTAAGCTGCTTTCAGACTTTAATTTTTCAATCCCTGATGACAGTAACTAACACAGAGGGGCCTGTGTGAAAGGAGGTGGTTTGTTAGAACCTTTATGCTGCACACGGGGAGGGGGAAATCGCAAGAGCAAAAAATGGGAAAATGAGGGGGAAATAACCCTACGTTCATCAAGAAAAGCACAAAGTTTGGAAAAGGGACAGAGAAATGTTATTTATATAGTTAAAATTGTTATAGCTAATTTGTTAAGTGACTGGCTGTATGACTGTTTTCCTAGTATCCTAAAATTCCTAGTATCAGGGAAAGGAAACGGGAGAGAGAGACGTTCCCTGGAAAAGCAAGTCCTAAACAAACAGCTAAACTCTGGGCTAGTAACAATGGTTCCTACTTCACCTGGGAAAACGGGAGGGAGTTTTGAATGGGAGCAGAGATTTTGAAGGGATTTGAAGGGATTTTGAACGGGAGCAGGCAAAGGACAAGATTCCCGAGCCGGACACGACTGTCCCACCAGTTGTGTCTGCACTCCAGCACTTACCACATAATCCAAGTAACCAAGACCATAGTTGCCTCATTGAATGAATTGAAGAAGCGAATCAGATCTTCCCCCTCACGGCCAAGCTTCTTCAGCGCCACTCCTAGAACCAGGGCAAACATCACCAGCCCGAGGATATTCATCCCTTCAATCTCAGAGCCAACAGGGATCTGCGGAGACAAGAAAGCAGCAGGTTTGTTACGTGGGAGACGGGTCCATCTTTTGGATGCTCTCTGATGGATCTGGAATCAGATCTGATGGATCTGATCCATCTGAATTTGGATGCATTGCACGAAGAGAAATCATACAGGAGGAAGACACAGGAGGAAGACACAGTTTCCCCACTGTTTCTCTGCAAGGAAAGGTTGTCTGGAAGAGACTGCAGGTTCCAACAGCAGCTGCTGGTGATACAAATTGCCAAATCCAGTGATTCCAGCAAATTTACTTGCGTGCACTATGATCTTCCAGCTCCTAAAACAAACCATAGGCGCAAGCTGCTTTCAGTGGTCTGGCCCCAAGCACAGCTAACACAGCATCTGACTGGAATCTGCTCTCAGAAACTGCCAGCCCCCTCGCTTTAATGGAAAAATAAACAGTGTTGTTAAGTGGAAAGAGGAAAGAAAAAGATGGCAAACTGAAACTCATGGGAACTAATTCATCTCTTCGCATCAGCCATGGCAGAAACGGGGAGAAGAGGTGAAATACCTGCTCCCCATCCTAAAAACTGTGTGACTAAATGGTACCAGTAAGAGGATAAACCCAGGATCGTCCCATCGTGCTGAGGAGGCTGCGCTCCTGCTCCCTTCTCCAAAGTGCTGGAGTTTGTTTGGCAGAGCCATGTCACAGGCACTGGGCGAGCATTCTTGTGGCTGCATAAAAATACAATTGTTTAGACAAACCTCGTTTCCCCCCCTAACTTGACCGTACGAACCCAGCGTGCCAAAGCTGTGTTTTCTTTGGAAGGGCTTCTCCAACAGATTAGGTCTGCGGACAAGTCTGGGCCTTGTAGCTAGTCTGAGCAGACGCTAGCTCACCACGAGCAAGTGAAAAGACATCCTGAGCTAAAAGTCTAAAATGAGCATTGACTAAAGGCCCCAGGGCACAGATCCACTGTTTCTGAGATAGTGTTTTTATCTAGGAGTAAACTGCTGACCTGAATTGCCCCTTCCTCATGACGTGTGGAGGCAAAGAGCTGCATAGAAGAGGTTAAAACATACATTACACTGAGAAGAAAAACAACCACATTATGGGGGTTAACAAAAGTGTTCACGAGGATGAAAGCAATGAAGCTTCCAGCCTTTTTAATTGTTAGCTGCAAAATAATTAGATAGAAAATGTTCCTTTTTTCACGGTAGTTGTTTGTTCTGGGCTAAATTCTTCTCATTTCTTTCATTTCTCTCTGCTAGAGTTCACAGTGAAAGACCTGGAAGTATAGACAGGATATTAACAACGGAACTCAGTTTATCTCCAAGTAAATCTGAAGAAATAGGCTTCTTTCTTCACATACAGCAAGGCTTTTCTGTCTGGATGGTTTCATCTTTACTCTTATTTTTGTGGCTGAAAACCCTAGACTCTTCTTTTTCTACTGCTTTGTTTTTTCTGCTTTTCACTTCACTTAGTAAAACCTCTCCAGGATAGGAAATAAATTCAAGTCAGTCTTATTTCAAAAGTAAAAAAGACACAGAGTTTCAGTGAGGATTTACCAGTATGACATACATACCAGAAACAACCCAGGTGGGTTCTCAAGCTCTGTGATGAATTCACTAGCAGGAAGCAAGAAAATGTCTACTAAAATAATGCTGTTTGAAAATTTTCTGCCAGGTCATGTCACTTAAATCAAAATTTCCCTTCAGAAATGTCAACTTGGTCAAAATGTAAATATTTTTACACAAGAGATAAACAGACTCCATGCAGAGACCCTGAAAATTCCTTAGCTGTTCCCCTCTTCCCATTTTACCATCACCACAGACTCCGGTGGCGAGGGAGCAGGAACCTATTCCAGGGAATTGGCCCGTTGATTTGCAGGGAGCAACCTTGAGCGTTCACGGGATTTTACCTCCTTGCAGCAAAACATGGACAAAGTCAAGCATTAAATCCTCAGCGGAAGATCCTCTCAATCCCGGTCTCTAAAACTGGCAGATGCTGAACAGCCTTTTTGTGCTCCAACAGAAGAGTGCATCACCCCCAGGGAGCTGCCAAACCAAGCAGCATTGTGGACACTGCACAAAACCAGCTTTGACGAGAGCTTTTCTCCCGGGTAAGTGACAGGACACGTTATTATTTTGCTTGACATTGTGTGTCCCGGGAGGAAGATTCATGGATCTCTTCTGGTCCCTGAATCTCTGTGAAGAATCTGTTGGTTTTTGGCTCTTGAAGCAAAATGCTTACGCAGGACACAACTGCTGACAGCAGGTAGCTGAAAGGGAAATGGAGCCACGTGTAGTCCCTGGTGTGGTTATTGTCACTGCTGGCACATGAGGACCCAGGAATCCCTTACAAGCTCCCTTAGCTGCAGAGGAGCAACTAAGACAGCCCTTTCTCCAGGAAACAGGCTGCCCGAGACTCGGGGAGGATGCAGCCATCAAAGCTGGGTAAACAGGAGGGAGAGTATGAAACAATACAGCAAATGTGCCCCACTGCTCACAGGGTCAGCACGAGAAGCCAGAGCCTACTAAGCAGTGGGAAAACATCAGTGGAAACTTTTGTTCTCCACTACTCACAGCAAAAGCAGAAGAAAAACATTTCTCCTCTTCAATCAAATGCTCTGCTGACGAAAGAAAACATGAGAGAGCTTTCTATCATTATGGTATTTATACTATGGATTATCCAAAAATCATAGTCTTCTGTTCCAAACTGAACCCTCATCTGTCCATAAATAATATGGTCAGGTCGGTATTGAAAGTGAGCTAGCAAAGCTCAGATGATGCCTCCTTTTAGCTGGACCTGCTCCTCCCTTGAGACGACAGGGCGTCTTCTGGCACTGAAGAAGTTCAGCTCTTGCTTGGTTCCAACAACTGAAAACCATTTTGGGAAAGTAATTGGAGAAACAGCCTTTATTTCATGGCCACTGGCAAAAACAGACACCAGTGACAAATTCCCAATGTGGGTTTTTTTGTAGTATTTCATCAAACTCTGATAAGTCAGAAAGAAAATAGGAAAAAGCTCACAATTTAACTTGTCAAAGAAAAACAAAATCCATCCTTACCGCTCGAGGAAGAATGATGGCCTGGAAAGAGCATTTGAAAGTGCACATTGCAGCTGGCGCCTGTTTCCAATGGCTGTGGTGAGCCCTGACCTGTACCTGCTTGCCACGCAGCTCCTAAATGATTCCACATTAGGCATGAGTAAGAAAGACCTGGCTTGCACCTCACTGAGAATGAGGACTATGAAATGAAGACTAATTCCACACTGCTGGGCCGCCCTGGCCTTTCATGTTGACTTGTTCCTGGCAGCGCGAGGCTGCACGGGCATGTCCTACCCGGGGAGATCAGCGGCATCAGAGCAGCAATTCCCTCCTGGTTCCCGTGGTTCTCCTGCACTCGTGTCCGTGTTCACCACGTGGTGGGTGCAGATGGGGGCGAATTCAACCCTACAAGTGGGGGCAGGTCCTGGGTGGATGGGGCCTCCTTCCTCCTCGTGAAACCGCTCATGGTGTGTGAGCGGGCTGAGTTCTCCTGCTCCATCCAAGCCACTTCCTGCCCTCCTGGCCTGGGGAAAGTCCAGTCCATGAGCCAAAAAGGAAACGGACCCTTCTGCACCACATGCATGTGCAGAGCAGAAGGCAACAGGACCAGGAGCTGCTCCAGTCCTCCCAGCTGGAGGCACATGAACTGCCTTTCATTTGTTCATTTTACACAGACTAGTGCAACCACCAGCCCTGGCTGAGCTTTTCTATAACAAACCAACCAGTCTCTTGCCCTTGGGACATATAAATCACATTAAAAAATATTAACCCGACTTACAGTCCTCATCCCAGGAAGTCAGAATGAGCCTGAGAAATATAAAACAACGCTGAAGGCCATTCCTGGCATGAGACCTGCCTTCCCGAAATCACATGGGATAATTTATTTGGAATAAGATGACACGCTGCAGTTGAGTCTCTCCAGTTCATAATGTGCTGACTCTAAGGAGACTCTGATTCTTGCTAGGCCCATAAAATAAAGACATCTGACAGCCCCACACAGCACAAGAGTTTCAGAGGAACACAGGCCAAACACAGCCTTCCACCTCAGCAACATCTGCAGATAAAGTTCTGGTGTGGCCACATTGCACAGGGGCTATCTGCAACTTTCTGCTTGCAACTCCCACCCCTGCTTTCAAGTCTAAATTTCAGCAAGGTAACTAGAAAAGAAGCCCAGCTGACTTCTTTTCCTTTCAAGAATACAGACAGGGGACAAAACTCATGCTCTCCTAATTGGAATGGAGAATAAGGTCTAAGGAACACACGCAGGACAGCCTGATTGTCACTTAATTCCAAGTCTACAGAAAATCTTTTGAAATACTGGGCAGAGTGACAAATCAAATTTAGGACAAGTGATACCAGGCCTAAGCAAGCAAGGCCTAAACGCAAGCTATCAAGGGTGAGCTCAGTTGATTTTAACTCTTTCCACCACAGCTTACTTGTGTGCCTAAGGACTACTCCAGTGTGTGTCCCAGCTGGACGAGGATGGCAGCACTTGCTTCCTTCCAGTGAGTGCTGGTAGAGTCAAAAATTGTGGTAACAAAGACTGTATATAACACAAGAACAGGTGGCCTTACCTTTTCCAGAGTGACATTTCCAGAGGTAGTGTTTCTCTTCACGATCCTGTAGCCTGTCGCATACTGCAGGTAAGAAAAAAATAACACAATGTTTGCTAAGCAGATTGCCAAGAGGACCGTGTCACTTAGCATTTCACCAGGACTGTCAGGAAGGCTTTTTCCTTTTGATTTAATGGATCAGAAAGCTTTTCTGCAGCTACAGTCCCGACAGTTTCTCTCTGCAGCTGTGATGGAAGGAGCTGACACACACGCTGCACAGATCAGAAAAGCCTTGCACCTTGAACCCATCAAGAGCAAGACGTGTGAGGACCATCTGAGACAATGCAGAGGACACGACCAAGGTGAAGGTGAAGCTGTTGATGAACCATGAAGGGATTCACAGGGACACAGGGATTGGAGATGGCAGTGGGGAAGCTGCTGAGCTCATCCCGCGTGCGGAGAGGCATGGAGAGCGGATGCAGCTCCGTCACTATGAGGAGCTCCTTCACTATGAGGAGCCCTGCGCTGCCTCCACCTTCTTAGGTAACGCTGCCTGCGTAACTGTTCCGAGCTCCGAGTGATTTCCCTGCTCCTGTATCAAAAACAATGTTTCTGTCCCACAGCAGAATCTGAATAATGCCTATCCCTGGTGCTGAAAACAGCAGTGAGAAATGAATCCAAACCCTCCCTGAGCGTCAGAGCTCCCGTGCATAAGTTCACACCATCTCCCAGTGATGCTATCTGAAAATTCCCCATTTTGGGATTTTGCAGCCCATTTTTCCGGGTGTTTTCTGGGAAGGCACGCCGAGCGACGCAGCCCACGTGCAGAACGCCGCCCACAACTCACCGTGCGGAAAGCTGCAGTCACGAGGTTCGCAGGGAACAGGTTTCTGTGGAAACAAAAAGCAAGAGGAGGGAATATTCCTGGGTGAGCTCCGGGAAGCAACGCGCCACGGTGGCTTTCGGGATGATTCTGCCAAGGGAAAGGCCCTGGCACAACGAGATCCGCGTCTCGGCACCACGGGTGGACGCTTTGCTCTGCATCCCGCATCCACTGGGAGCAAGCCAAAGGGATGCAGGTTACGGAGCCAGGGCTACGGACAGCGCCTCAGCAGCAGCTCACACCCAGGGAGACTTTAACACCCCTCATGTGATTACGTTTTGCTCGCTGCAGGAACACGAGGGGCAATCCAATCAGCAAAATCCCTTCAGGAGAAGGGCTCAGGCTCCATCGCAGCTGGGATGACTTCCTTGTGGGGCGGGAACAGCGCGGACGGGGATGGTTGGAAAAGGTTGGAAATTCCGGGTACAGAAATGCAAGCAAGGGGCAAGCTGAGAGGACAGAGCACAGGAGGATAAAGGATAAAGAGGGCAGGGAAGTTCGGGACAGCACAGGCTGGTGACAGCACCCGGGATGAACATGAGTTCCTAGGAAAAGGAAGAGAAAGGGCTTCCAGAGAATGGCAGAAAGAGCCTGGGCAGCTGCTCCCTGTCCTCTGCTCCCTGCACGGTGCTGAAAGGGGCCCAGAAGCAGCCCCGCTTCCCTTTCACCTGCTTTGCTTTAGTAATCCTGGTGTATTCGCTTTTAAACCAGGCTTTTCCCCGCCATCGCTCCCGGAGAGCGGCGAATCCAAAGCACGCGGAGCAAAGGAGCAGCAGAGTGCAATCTTTGCAAGCAAAAGCACCAGGGGCTCCTTAAAGATTAAGATATGCCCTGATAAGGGCCTTTTCTTTCGCGTAGCTGGGTTATCCTGCCGCACACCGGGTGTTTTCCCACAGCCTTGGCTGCGTTTTCCAGCACGGAGCCCTTGCCGAGGCCGCTGCGAGCTCCCTGCTGCATTACAAGTGCCCTGGGAGGAAGCTGTGCAAGCCAAATTGCTCCAGGAATAAAGTGACTCCCAGCCCCATGTTCCACCGAGCACGAGAAAGGGCAACTTTTTCTCCTCGGAGCTACCTAAAAAAGAGCAGAAATAGCTCAAACTCTGCAAAGAGGCTTAAAAATCAGTGGGTAATTCAAAGGGAAGAGCTAATACACGTCAGCTCTTTCACAATGCAAGTTTCTGATAGATACAAAGCTCGCTTAGAGCAAGAGCAAACTCCTGTCAAAGGAAAATGTTGTGTTTTGGAAAGGGCAGAGCTCAGCGCATTGCATTTATCCAAAAGAAAGGAAAAGGAAAATAAACTAAGTTGGTGGGAAAATCCGAACATTTCAAGTTTTCATTTCTGGGGGATTACCCCTTTTTTTAGAAAAAATGACTGGATTCTGAAGAAACGGGAAAACAAGATATTGAAAAATGCTCAGAAATCGAATTATTAAAAACAAAATTTTAAAAATCAGCTTTCCTGTCCTGGCAAGAGGATCCAAAGGAAGGCACCTAACTCCAACACAACGGGCACCTGCAGGGCTCAGATCCGCTCAGGAAACCCAGACCTAGCCAGGGCCCTGCTAAACCAGCCCTAACCGAGAGCTCAAACCCTTAAGCCCAGGGCTGGGCGCTGCCACAGCGCTCCTGCGGCACCAGAAAAGGCAGGATTTTGCCCCAAACTGAAGCAGAATTCCCCTCTTCCTCTCCCTATGTCTCCAGAGCTGTGGGAAAAGCAGGAAGGGAAATCTTAAAATCCCACACGTTCCCCTTCCCATGCTCCTCACTAAAACATCCCACTCCGGAGGCCCCAGATGTTGCCGCTGGAAAACACACATTTTTTGGATGCCTGGGCCACGTGTCTGAAGGTTAGAAATAATGTTTGGGGTTGGGTTATCTCTGCTCTCAATGAAGTTACTCTGAGCTGGGCATTCCTGGAAGGAATTTGCTTTTGCATGTGTCTGTGGATACACAGGAGACATCCCCTCACACAGATGCATTACAACGTGTACGGTGGTCAACCCACAGAAACTCAAATGTGCAATTATTTATAGCAGATACTCGATATTTTGGGGTCTGAACAGTCAGCACTGTCAGTAAAAAGCCCAAAAGACAGGAGCAGGGAGAATTCCAAGATTCCCACCAGGATGATGCTTCCTCGCTCCCTTCCAGGGCTGTTCCAGCCAGAGCCAGACAGAAAAACAGAATTCCCTTCCCACATCCAGTCCTATCAAAACATGTTTTCATCCCCAAACAGGGCAAAGAAAGCCAATGCCTCAGACTTTGTTTTTCACTGAAAAATACCAAAATATTTTGTTGAGATGTTTCTTTTTGGTGAACGAAGTTTCCTGCTTGGTCTTTTCTCTGACATGACAGCCAAACCCTGACCTCACTGAAATGCAATTCCAGCCTCATCTGCCGTCGGAAACTTCGGCAGAGTCAACAGGTTGCAGTGAAACTGCCCAATTCGGTTTCATTGGCAAATGCGGATCAGAGACACGGCAAAACCGAAGCGGGTGGTGTGATAAGTGCCGGCAAAAGGTGCAAATTGAAAGATTCCTTCAAAAAATTCCCCTCTTGGTGCCCTGCACCGGCCCCTGCGATTCCCAAACCGTGATCCCTGCTGCCTCCGTGCTCCTCATGGCTGATCCTAGCGGGATCAGGCGCCTTTGGCTGGTGCTCCGGAGAACATTGGGCTGCTCCAAGGCGGGACGGGCAGGTCGGGCCCGCGGGCGGCTGTCACGGGATGGAACAAGGTGCCTCCTTATCCCGTGAGTCACCGCTTGTTTGCCAACGGCGCCCGGAGCGAATCCCTTCTCCGGAGGCTGGCGCAGACCTGTGCTCGCGTGCAAGCCCCACGCTGGGAACGGGAAGCGCGGCCAAGGAGCAACGACCTCGGCACAACGGTGCTGCGGCGAGGACGGGCAGCGCGTCCCAACCATGAACTTCCCGGCAGCAGGAGGGCTCCGCATCCCGGGAAAGGATCTTCCTGGTGTCCGCGCGGCGTTTCCACGGGCAGGATTCTGCACGAGCCCCTGTGATGAGGGCTCAGCGGCTCCCACATTCCCGAGGGTGGTAATAGGGAAAGAGGCCTCGGCCACCTGGCTCCGTCCGGCAGGGCAGGGAGCAGCTGCAGGGCTCAAACCACAACACCTGCAACCCCAAAAACCACTCAAATAAGGCAAGAAAGGGCGAAAGCGAGAGAGAGGAGGGTGCGGGGAGGCCGTTGCCTCTGTCCTGCGCCCGTCACGGACCTGGATGAACACAGGGAATGCGAGAGGCGCCGGCACACGGGACACAGCGAGCGCTGTGTCCAAACCCATCTCTTCCCAAGCGGATTCCACTGCTGGAGCGCCCACAGCTCCCGGGAAAGCCGCAGAATCCGCCTCAGGGAGAGCCCCGCAGCCTCCAAAGGGGCCTCCGCCTTGGGCACCACCTTTTCCCACCACAACTCACTGCTCCCGGCTCCCGGACACCGCAGGGATGCGAGCGGCTTCCGCAGCCGGACACACACGGCTCCCACCCACCGCTGCACCGACTCCTTCTTCCCGAATTTCCCTTCATCTGCCCAAACTTCATAGGGATCCCAAGCCATCCTCACCCCCAGAGGGGCTGCTCCCATGGCCACTTGTTGTTTCTCCCGGCAAATTGTCCCGCTGGGAGCGAAGCACAAAGGGCTGCCATCGGCCCCGGGGCGTTTGCAAGGGCGCGCGGCTTTAAAAACATAAGCGCTTCCATCCTCTCCATGCAGAAACAATAAAGCATAATAAAAAAATAATAATAAAAAGCCCTAGGCACATAAAACAAAGCAAAACAAACAGGCAAATTGCAAGAAAAACGGCAGTCACCAAGACACTTGCCATGCACAAACCAGCTGTTGAAGAGAATGCAGATTTTTGCTCTTAATCTCCTCATATTTGGTCACAACTACCCGGGCTCTGAAGTTGGGGTAAATATCCATGCTCGTTCCTGCTACTGCATCCCATCCCATCCGATCCCTCCTCTGCTCGGCACGCTGGAATTCCCCAGTTTTCCCTCACTCTCCTGCAGCACCCCAGGAAGGGGGTTTGGGAAAGGGGCAGGGAGAGATCCCGGGCAGCTGCACACGTGGGCCCTGCGCACTTGGGGTGCTGCACCGAGATTCCCCAAAGCGGGAAAGGCCGCCGGTATAATTTTAGGGAAGGAGAGTTCAGCCACGGATGGGGCACCGGGGGCATCCCGGAGGGAAGATGCTCAGGAAGCTCCTGCATCCTGCAGGAATCCTCACACCGGACAAGGTGCGGGGAGTATCCCAGAGGGAAGGTGCTCGGGAAGCTCCTGCATTCACAAGACACCTTTGTGCTGGATGGGATGCAGAGAAAATGCTTGGGAAGCTCCTGCACCCACAGGACACCCTTGTTCCAGACACAGGGAGCACCCCTGAGGGAAGCTGCTCAGGAAGCTTCTGCATCCACAGGACACTCTTATGTGGGATGGAGCACAGGGAAGGTGCTTGGGAAGCTCCCACATCCAGCGGCCACCCTTATTCCGGACACAGGCAGCACCCTGAGGGAAGGTGCTCGGGAAGCTCCTGCATCCACAGGACACTTTTATGTGGGATGGAGCACAGGGAAAACGCTTGGGAAGCGCCCGCATCCACAGGACACCCTCATGCTGGACAGAGCACAGGGAAGATGCTTGGGAAGCTCCCACATCCACAGGACACCCTTGTTCCAGACACAGGGAGCATCCCTGAGGGAAGATGCTCGGGAAGCTCCCGCATCCAGCGGCCACCCTTATTCCCGACACAGGCAGCACCCTGAAGGGGGGCGCTCAGGAAGGGCGCCCCAGGGGTTGGGATGAGGAGCACGAAGAGGGGATAAAAACAGAGCAGCGAAGACACAAAGCGGCGGACGGGGGG
>JAUBOD010000222.1:6033673-6049859 GCA_032353885.1 Nothura maculosa | reverse complement strand
GCGTTGGGCTGGAAAAGAGGCAGCAGGATGGACCCGGCCCGGCGGGGGGCGCTGCCGCTGCGGGCCCCACGCGCTGCGGTGCTCGGTGCGGGCCCTGCAGGTCGGTTCGTGCCGCGGCCCCGGCCCCGCCCGGGCAGCCCCGCCCGGCGCCGCCTCCTTCCTCCGGGGCTCCCCGGGGCGGGTCGGGCTGTCCCAGGTTGGGGCCGCCCGGGTTCCATCCCCTGGGGCCTGGGGCCCGCCTGGAACCTCTGTCTTGCCCCTTTATTCCTGAGGTTTTCGTAGCCTTTACACCCTACGTTGGTCAGATCTATCCTGGTGTCTGTGCCCAGGCCGAGCGGTTGGCAGCTCTTGCCGAGAGCAGAGCTTATGTGACTTGTGCAGCGTCATCGCCCTGCAGGCTCCGCTCCGGAGCCCGAGCAAACGGGTCCCCGCAGGTGCTCCCAGGGCACCGGGTCCGGCCTTTCCTAAGGATCTATGGAGCATCCAAGAGATCCGCCAGCACCATCCTGCTGGTGGCTGCAACTGTTCTCAATTCCATGTTGTCCGTGTTCCTGCAGCTCTGTGTTCCCAACCCGTGGAAGCTGCTTGAGCTGGTTGTCAATTTGAGAGAGGAGGTGTCTGCAGTCGGCTGAAGACGTCCCGTGTCTGGCACTAGAGCACCTGGTCACGGCGGGCGTTAGGGGGTGGTTATTGCGTGTGGGTTATTGTAGGTGTTAGGATGGGCTTCGTTTTTATGGGCTTTGCAGGGGCAGCCTCGAGTCTGTGAGGGCCGGTGCCCTGGAGGCTGCGGCGGCGCCTGTCACCGGCCCTGCCGGAGCCGCTGGGGGTCTCGTGCCCCTCCGCCTCCCAAGGGACTCGGCGAGTCCTGGCTTTGCGGAAGGCGCCCAAGCCCTTCAGCTCGAGGGCCACGCGCGGGCGCTTGGCAGGAGCCGGGGCAGCGCTACGGGCAGCGCCACGGGCAGGGCGCTCTGCAGAGCTTGACGCCTCTGGGCAGCTTCCCGTGGCGCTGGGCAGGGCTGCCTCGCTGCTGCCACGTCCAGGAACAGGGTTTGGCCAGAGAATTTCCTCCCTAATGGGGCAGTTTGGGAGGTGCTCGCGGGCAGCGTCATGGCTGAGCCGCCCTGCAGGGGCTGGGTGACCCCCAGGCCTGGCCCTCGGCAGCAGATGCCGTCCTGGAGGTTTCCCTGGCTCTTCGGGAGAGGAGCGCCCGGGCGTGGAGGGGCTGGAGCTGCTCCTCTCCAGGACGGGTCTCAACCTTGTTCTGCGACAAGACCTGCCCATCCCTGAGCCCTCCCTGCCCATCCGTTACCTGCTGCCTTGGCCGCCTCTGCACACGGAACAGCGTCCACGAGAGGGAGTCGCGTTCCCAGCACCCTGGGACTCTGCGTTTACCGCACTGAACCCAGCCCTCCTTTTCCAGCTGGAGCTTCCCGAGGCCCCCGGGGAGGCAGGAAGGGCCCTCGCTGCGGTGGCGCTGGTCGCTCGGGGCGCTTGGCTGCGGTGCCCGAGCTGGGCAGCGTGGGTGGCACCGGCCACGCGGTCCCGCTCCTGCACAGGAAGCCCCAGGCATCCGCCGCCTTGGCGGGGTCGTGTGGTTCCTCCTTGCCAAGGCAGACCGGCCATAAGTTAAAGGCAAAGCATCTATAAATTTATACGTGTTTGTTTATTTTACTAATGTACTATAGTCTTTGTGCAAAACTGGAATGGGAACCCATAGGAATAAAGGGATAAGTGGAAAAAGGCTGTGATTGGCCTTTATCTGGTTTTATGGGATTCTGGCATCACAATTCAAAGCACTTTCATAGCCTTAAATCTGGAAGGTTTGGAGATGTGCAGCAGGCAGGAGCACTTGTGTGGGCGACCGGTGAAAACAGCAGCGCGAGGCCTAGAGCAGCAGCCCGGCCTGGCGGCAGAGCCGAACGTGGCCAGGCAGGAATTAGCGCTTCCCCGCCCAGGGCTGCCCCTTTCCCTGCGTCCAGAATCCTTGGCCAGACTGGCTGGAATCACTGGGCACATGGCACTGTTCTTCTCTTCTCTCTTCCTACACTGCAGTCTTGCTTGGTCAGGCCAGGATTCTTTTTCTTTAGTCTTACCCTAAATAACTTGTAATCTCACTAAAAAGAAGTCTCTTATCCCTCCTTTACAGAGAGGGAACTGCAGTTTGGGCTTGGCCTGAGGATCCCCCGTTTAGCAGTGCCCAGGGCTGAACGCAGCACCAATTACCGCTAGCAGGTGTCGTTAGGAACCTTCTTCACATCTGTGTCTTGGTTCTCTCTGCGTTTTTCAAAACAAAGAGTATCTAGGAAAAGAAACAGTGCTTTGGTACTTTATTCCAGACAAAAATGTTTTAATAATAATGTTTAATAATGTTTCAGTTTACATAGAATGTCTCTAGGCTTAGTTGTCTTAAGATAATAACATGAGTATGTCTGGAATTTCTCAAAGTTTTCTAACTTTGATGTCTTTTTTTCTCCCCATAAAGGAAGATGTAGATTCCTTTATGAAGCAGCCTGGGAATGAGACGGCAGATATAGTCCTTAAGAAGTTGGATGAGCAGTATCAGAAGTATAAATTTATGGAACTTAATCTTGCTCAAAAGAAAAGGAGGTAAGTTGTGACTTTTGTTATGGGGAAATATGTAGCATTGATCTGTTTTTAAAATAGGATCTAGCTAATTAAATAGCAAAAAAAATATTATTAGAAGAACTGCTCCTTGCAGTGCTCTCAGAAAGTCACAGAGCCTTCCCTTCTCCCCAGGGGTTCTTTGCAAAGGTTTGCAGTGTTGCTAACCTGCTCCTTAGCCATTCAGATCAAAAAGATTGTTATTCTCTCTGATGTGATTTTTGTCTCTGTTTCTTCTGGGGTTTCCCACCACTCTGTTGACAGCAGAAATAGGCAAAAAGGTGCCATTTTGGCAAAGAGACTTAAGTTATGGTAATGAATGTTTGTTGAATTTTGAAAGCTGTATGTTCTGCTGCTGCTTTGTTAATGACAGAAGCTTGTTCAGTCTCAAGTATGATAAGAAGCACGTGAGGCTGTAGAAGAGATGTTTTACCTGCTATTACATATCGTGTCATAGCTTTAAATTTTCTATTTTTAAGTCTGAAAAGCTGCTAGAATTTCAAGTTTAAAATGGAAGTTGGGTTATGTAATAAAGCTGATCACTTGTTTAGGAAACTTGTGTCTGTGTAAAATAATAAATTATGACTGTTGTTAATTCACAGGCTAAAAAGTCAGATTCCTGAAATTAAACAGACATTAGAAATTTTAAAACACATGCAGAAGAAAAAGGTAAATTATTTTGAATATCTAAAGAGTATGAGTAAAGCTAACTGCCTTTCCACCCTAACAGAACACTTTGCAAGAAATGTTTTGGAGAGCACACTTAATATGCCTTTAAAAATAAGAGAATTGTTTTAAAGGTATGTGGTTCTTTTTGAAAGCTAGTTCAAAAAATAGTGCTTGTAATGGAGACTTCACATTTAAGAGTGTATAAATTGCAACTAAGCTTGGGTTTAGTCTATATTGGGTTCTATATTGTTTTTAAATGTGTATTTTTAAAATGCTTTAGTCTTTTGATTCTGATTTTTATGTTGAAGTAAATTATGTACAGTTCCACAGAAGTTAATATCATATCAATGGTAAAAGCAGGGAAGTGTGCTCTTTACTGTGGTTTTTATGTCTCTGACATAAGATTACAATGAAAAGAGTAATTTTAAATTGTTTCATTTGTCTTTAGGAATCCACAAATCCAATGGAAACCAGATTTTTATTGGCAGATAATCTGTATTGCAAAGCTTCAGTTCCTCCTACAGACAAAGTGTGTTTGTGGTTGGGGGTAAGTGCAACGCGGCGCGTCCTGCACTCTGTGCTGCTGGCTCGTCTCGTCCCTTCCAGGACGCTGTTTGTTCCTGTGTGTGGTAGAGCCACGTTAGGGCAGTGGTGCAACCTCAACAGACAACTTGAATGTGTTAGTAGAGGTTTCCTCTGATGCTTTACTTGGTGTCTATACAGAACATAATCATAAAACTTTTAGAACATTATAACTTCTGATTTTTTTTTGGACAAACACATTTGTAAACCTTCCTTATCACGTTTGCTATCCACCAGTCCTTGGGATGGGCATGTCCAACCCAACAAATTGCTTTGGCATCTACCTTGCCCTTTTCTGTAGCTGTTACTTGTACTTAACATCTTGCTGCCCTTTTCACGTACCTTTTGGGAAGCTGTGCTTGCTTCTTCCTCACGGCATTTGTGTCTTTCCGCCTTACCAGTATGCAGAGTTATTACTAAAGTTTGGTGGGATCACAGCTCCAAACTCAGATTTCTGCATACTTAAGTGATATCAGGTTGGGATAGTCCCTATTTGGAGGCTTCCTTATCTGTAGAGATAACCAGTGTTTATTTTGAGGCTTCTAAATCCCCGATGCAGTTGGCTGCCAAACAAAGCTCCAGCCAAGACAAAAGCCATGTTGATAAATGCGGCAGTCGATGCTGCCCGATTCGGCAGTAGCTCCCAAACTCGTGTCCAACTTTTTGTCCTGAAATAAGTGGAGATTTCTGTCCGCCTCGTTGCGTTCAAGGAACTGCAGAATTTCCTGCCTGACTTCGTGGCGTCGTTGCAGGTTTGATTCACCACAGCGTGTTGGAGGCAGTTTATCCTCCTGATGGCTTACACAGAGAAGCATCACAAAACAGCACAAGCAGTTTTTAATGTTTAGGTGTTCTTTGGCTTTCTGCCTTTTCCTTGAGGCTAAGTCTGTCTCAGTTGGACTATGTGGTTTCATTTTATCAAGGAAACTACAGTCTCCAGTTACCTACAATGGGAAAAGAGAAAAGGCTTCAGCTCTGCTCAGCGTCCCTGGAGCAGTGTCTGGTTAAGCAGAGATAGTCCAAGGCTCTGCTCAGTGCCCAGTCTCTGACCAGGACAGGCCTGCATGGGCGCAGCTTGACCCAGCCCTGCTTGTTTCTCTCTCCACACGGTAGCTCCTCGTGGAAATGAAGAAAGCCCCTGCGGGTTGAGATAGGGCTGTCATACACCCTGTGTTTTGGAATACCTGTAGTAATTTATTATTGACTTCTTGAACTAACTGTGTTGGGAATTTGCCAGTGTCCCAGGTAGGGAGTTCCTAAGGTTAAATTTGAATGTGGCAAAAATTGTTTTAAAAATCACTTAACTGCTAAGAAATGTTAGGAGGTTTATGAAGAAGATGGAAGGTGAGATGCTGATGCATCAAAGGGACAGTGCAGCCCGCAGAGAGCAGCAGCCCTAGTTGCTCAGCAAGGAGAATTGCTTTTTCATGTCACTAGAGTTTTGTCTCTTAGCTACTCAAGTTGAGGAGGCCCCAGGAGAATTCAGACTTTGCTCTCCCTGGATCTTGCCAGTCTTGGTGTAACAGGGCACGTTTCTGGTAATGCGATGAGTTAGAAACAGGCTGAAATACTCCTGCCAGGGCCTATTTCTTGTAAAAAGAAGAGTGAAAGCCTTTTTTTTTTTTAATGCTTAAAATATTTCTTCTCTTTAGGCCAATGTGATGCTTGAATATGATATTGATGAAGCTCAGGCCCTGTTAGAGAAGAACTTGTCAACAGCCACGAGAAACCTTGATTCTTTAGAGGAAGACCTGGATTTTCTTAGAGACCAGTTTACCACTACAGAAGTCAGTATCCTTTTTCTGCATGCTTGCTTGTTTTTATTTGCAGGACAGGCAGTAGACATGCTGGGTAACCCCTGGGAATTTATTAATTTTCAGACTTTCTTATCTTAACCTCGTGTGGTTCAAGTTCTGTAGCTCCAGGACGTTCTCGGCAGTGACACTGGATATGGCGTGTCCAGTGCCCGGGTGAGGATGGCAGCTTTGACAGGGCCAAGTTGGGGCCCTGTGAAAACAACCCCAATGCCTGGGAATGACTGGCAGGTTTGGCGCGGTGTCGGAGCCCACAGCGCCCGCGCTGCTGTAGCCGCTGGTGCAGCACTTTTCTGACTTCTCCACAGTATCATGAACCCCCTCCAGGAACTCCAGGAATTGAGGTGTTTTTTTTTTTCTTTTTTTTAAACTCTTTAGCCAGGAGCACAGGTTTCAACAGAAGCATTAGATGATGCGGTAGAGGAAGGCACTGGTTTTTAGTGTTGATATTTAAGATAGGTAGCGATTCAGGGTGAATGCCTGAAATGGGCAACCGTGACTGATAGGAGGCAGGTTGGGCAGGTGACTGAAGGCAGAAGAGGGGAGCAGTAAGAAAAGCTGCTTTTTTGTTGTTGTTTGGATTGTTAATAATATCATTATTAGAGAGTTAAATATAGATGCTACAGATATTAGCGGTAACAAATTCTATATTATTATTCTACATATTATTATATATTATAATTCTATATTATCTGTATATACAGATATTAACAGTAACAAATTCTATATGTCTGTATTGACTGTCATGAGTAAGTGAAATGAGTTATGGGCAGCCAGCTAATAACTTACTTGTCCTTTCATTTCTTTCTCCCTCTTTCCTTAATTCTATACCTCCAGATATGGCTAGAGTTTATAATTGGGATGTAAAGAGAAGAAACAAGGAAGACCCTTCCAAAAATAAAGCATAGTTTTGGCAATTTTAAATGTGTTTTCAATTTCCAAATATTTTTTATTTAAACACCCCAAAGTTCATTCCTAAGGGACTGAGTTACTTTAATCATTTCAGCAAATGGTAAAATAAATTCAAAAAAAAAGATGGTGAGCACCATTTTATTTATTTGTAAACTCGAAGCTTGGGTTCATGCATGCCTCATGAAATTACGAATTATTTGAAAAGACACCGCAGAGTCTAGCCAAGGACGCAGCGTTTTGATGAGACTAATCTCTCCTAAGTAAATTTATACCTGAAAATTTGGAAATGCAAGATGAAAGTATGAAATGGGTCCGACACTTTGAGCAGGTTACCGTAGTGCAGGAGTTTACTCTTCCCTCTCTGTGATGTGCAGTTGGTGGAGGTGCAGCCACCCAGGGCTGGGAGGACGTGCAGTTAGTGTTGTAGTAAACAGAACAAGTACAGTGAGGTCTTAGATTTTGTTGCACTCAGTTACTTCTCTGGCAGCATAAACCTACGAGCATTCCTGGATATCTATCCACTTGGGATAAACTTGACTTTCATAATTACTGGTTCCCTGTCTGTCACTGAACTCACAGCACTTTACCTGCCACAGTTTGTGACTTGTCTTTGGAGAAGGGTGATGAAAGGAGCAAAGAGCACAAGCTACGTCGAGACTGCAGGTGATCTCCCCCCGTTCTTCTTCATACGTGTGCACACGCTGCTTGTTTTTGCCAATGTGTTGACCGAGGACATGAAAATGCTGGCAGCCTGTAAACAAGAGCCCCCATGTACAATCCCTTAGACAGATATCCAGTTCAAATGTCTTAACACTCTCAGCCTCCTAAGTAGTGAAACCTGTATTAAACATGGATGGTCTGCTGCAGTACTTCATGGGTTATTTTGAAGCCTTGCAAAATTGTTGCCTTTTTCCTCTGCAGTTTCTTTCTAAAATGAAATGCTCAGTGGTGATGTCAGTGGCTAGTATACACACGCTGTGACTGAGAAGGCAGGTTTCTCTACAGAATAAATGCAGATGTTACCTGTTGAATCTTCATGTAATAAACAATATACCTGTAAAGTTTTTGTACTTTTATTTCATGATATTAAAATAGTACAACTAAACAGTTGTGACAAACGCCTCTCTTTCTTTGTGAATCCCTTATTTTTTGTGGGGGAAAGGCACAATGCTCATGCATTTCCTGCTTAAAGGCTAGTAGGGAGTGAAGAAATGTGCCTGAAGTAACACCGTGAAAAGAGTATTTGCAGAACACAAGCAGAGCAAGATGGGGGGCAACACACCTGGATTTGTGAACACAGACTGTTCTGACACCGCTATGATTGTAAAAGAGTAAGAAAGAGCTGCAGGAATGGAAGTAATGGTAAGTTCTTAACATGGGTAACAAGTACTTGGAAAAATCTTATTCAAATGGAAAGATGGAGCTGTGATAGTTCCAACTGAACTCAAGAGCAGGAAACATTGAGGAAAAAAACAAGCAATTCCTAGGGATGGCATCTTCACAGGGAGCCCTGGGTAAAAGTGAACTACCACCTGCAAGAGGCAGCAGCCTCTGTTCCTGAGCGTGGCAGAGGCTTATGACTTGCTTGTATTATTAAGGCAATTACTTGCTTGTTATTGCGTAACAGTGTCTTTCCCCTTTTCATCTATTCTAGCAGTTTCATTAGGATTTGTTAATTGTATGTCCTGGATTGTGGCCTTAGTATGAAGGAGTCAAGAGAAGATTGGGCATCTCGGTGGCTGCTGTGAGGACTGGGCCCCTAGGGAAGCGTTGCTCTCATCTGTGAATTCACGTGGGTGCTGCTGGGGTTTGGCTCTGCTGCATCTCTTCTGCAGGATGATACCGCTGTTGCAGTGTTTCTGATTTTAGCGGAGTAAATAGGAATGTATCTAGCAGCTAATGTATTGTTAAGTAACAGCGACCTGCACTGGCTCTACTAGCCTGAAGCTGGGACTACCCAAACTGCAGCTTCTTCCTTCACTTGCTTTTTTAACAGTATCAGCAATGAAGGGAAAGGCAGTTGCAGACAAGTCTTCATCTCTCTTGCTATTTTCTGTTTGGGTTATGTTGTGCACAATGAAGTGATGAGTTAAGCACCTAGTGCGAGCAAAAGTGCTGCCCTGATTACTACTGACCTATCACTTTGTGTTAGAGCAAGAGCAGCTGAGCTGGAGTTGGCCAGTAGGTGCAAAAGCACCTGGGGTTGAAGTATTTGGGGGTTGGGATGGCAGGAGAAAGGGCGATTATATAATTACAGAAGGCTTGTATTATTGGACATCACAAAAGAAAAAGACAAGAACAAGCCTGCAGATGGTGGAGCTCTGTCCAGTGTTGATCTATCTTCACAGTTAAAGCTTCACTCCTGTAGAACACGAGGTCAGTGTGGTCAGTGCAGAAGCGGTGCTGCCCCTGTGACACTGAGAAAGCTGCTTTAAGACGTGACCAGAGAGCCTTTCGAGGAAAAATGTACAGCGGCTACTGTTGCAAAGAGCATCTGCTGTTTATTGTTGAGCTAGTCCATGTCAGGTTAAGGTTGCTGCAGTACCGGTACTAGGTGGCTACTGATAAAGAAGGGGGAGGGGTGAAAAAAAAAAAACCACCAAAGTTTCTTTACAAGTTTTGAATTTCACATTATCACAGTAACCATTATGCTAAATACAAGCATATTTTCAGTCACGTACAGCTAAATACAGCATTATTTTCACATTTCATTACAGTGCATAACAGAAAGCGAGGAAAGGCGAATAGTATAGTTTTACTCTGGAGATTCTGAGCAACTTCAGTCATCTAACATGCAGCTTGTTTTTATGGGTGGTAAAGACCACAAAGTTAGCTATTTTAATCTTTTTTTTTTCTTTTTTTTTGTCCTAGAGTAAAAGAGCTCCTGAACTTTATCCTGTGAAAGGTGTCACCTTCTGACTTCCCTAAATCCTTCTTGCGCTAGAAGTCAAAGCATTAAAACCAGTTATTAGAAAAGAATTCTTAGCATAGCCTTTAAGTTCTTCATCTTAAAAAAACACCTGAAATTTTGTACAGATGAATCTACATTTCCTGTATTTTTAAATAAGCTGTCTAGAAAATGCAAGGAGTTAGAAAAAGATGTATATAATGATTTCTCTATCATTTAATATAATGATTTATTACATCTAAGTAGTTAAAACTGCATACCTTTTCTTCTGCACTGTTCCAGTTTAGAATTAAGATGCTTGTATTACAAATTCAAGATTTACTCTTAAGGCCTGGATGCACTTACTCATTTAGGCGCTCTGGAACTTCTCTGGGAGCAGGAAAGAGCCAATGTCCCAAACCCATTAAACAAAGTCTTGATAGTTACAGCACACAGGATAGAAGCTGGGCTCCCCCCTGCTCCCCCCACCCCTTGGCCAGGCTTATGAAATGTCAGTATTGCTAAAACTCTGCTAGACCCCAAAGTTTTACTGTCTTTAATGCAGCACTCAAGCTCAGCCTTTAGGCCAGCATCTGCCTTCAGCTGGGCAATCCAAAAGAAACCTCTTGAGCAGAGCCGCACCCTGAGAGGTTGAAGTGGTTGTTTGCCTACCTTTCATTCAAGGAGTTAAGGAACTGACCCTTTTCTACCTGCTTGTCCTGGCATTAGTCTAAACAAGACTAATGGTCCTGATTCGAAGAGACCTTGTGCTCTCCACTGGCAGCAGCAGAAGGTGCAGGCAGAGAGCCCACGGTAGCCAAGCTCTCGTGGCCCTCTCTGCATCAATCTTCTCCAGCTTTGCTTACCTAGAAAGAGATTTTTTTTGTAAAGAGATTTTCTTCTTTTTTTTTTGTATCTTCTGGACATTGAACCCAACCACCACTCATTCTGCCTCAAATTTGATGGATGTTAGTGCAGGGTTTTTCTATGTGTTTATAGCCAATTTCAGATCTGACTAGGGGTGCTTGGTGGTCACAAGTTTCCCAAAATGTGCTGGACTGTTGCCACTCTTTCCTGGTCCTGCTTTGCTATCAATGCCCTCCCAGCAGGTACAACTCTGCAGCTTGCCCATATAGTCCAGAAAGCAAAACTACTTCCTGAACACAGAATTTTTTTTTTTTTTTAGCGCTTGTTTAACTGGTCTAACCCCAGCTATTGTCCAAAAAAAGATCCACACAAGTGCTGCAAACCATGGGAAGAGAGAGAAATGGACAGCTGAGTAGCAACCACGAAAGCCCACACTTCCATGACAGTGTAGCTTACAGAAGCAAGTACTTTACTCTCACCTACCAAAAGGCCTGACACAAAGCACCAGATACGTCCTGGGGTTTCACCTACTCGCTCCCTCTAAGCAGTGCGAGGTGACAGCTTGCAAGTGTGACTAAATGTCCAGGTTTTGTTGCTTGTTCCATAGGTTAAACTTCCCAGGTTTGTTCTGGGGCTGGGTTACCCTGATGCACTTCAGAAAGTTAAGTGAAAGCTAAGCAGGAGCAAAGCTCAAGTGGTGGTGTTCCAGAAAGCAGCACCTGTGCAGAGCCCTTGTTACTCAGCTACCCACTCATGATAACCAACCTGAAAGGGGTCTTCCTCGTCAAAAAAAACACAAAGGAAAACAATTTTTCCTCTTATTGTGTCTCTCGTGGCTTTCCTTCTCACCCGCTCAGCCACTTCTGTCCTGTGCTCCTCCTTCCCCGTTCTAGAGCTCTTCTTCCACTGATGCCAAGAAAGAAAACAACACTTTAACAGCAGAAAGCACGGAGGGAAGCTGCTGCTTTCCATTCTATTTAACATCTTTAGAAGCAAATCTCACCTTTGAGGATGGCTGGGACACCTGAGTTACGCTTCACGAGTTTTTTTTGTTTTTTTTGTTTTTTTTTTCCCTCTCCATATCGCCTTGGGGCCTTGGCTGGTAGACACCTGAGAGGGTCAGTGACACACAGATGGCGAGACAGAACTGCTGGTGTGGCCTGCCTGGCTGCAACACCCTAGCCTTGAGATGCAGAGTATGAGGACATGTTTTTGGCTTCATGCTCCTTATCACTTAACTCTATTGGCTAGCCCTGAACTCTGGATATTTTCAAGTTATTCATCTAGACAGTTAATACTTAAATAGTCACCAAATAATTACAATTGGAGCAGCAGCTGCCACTTAGAATCCCAGTTCAGCAAGGACAATGCAATTGGGGAGGTGTATTTAAATTTAATTACCAATTAACTAGCTATTATTTTCCCCTTTAAATCTCTCATAATAGTGTTTAGTATATTGAACCAGGTTCAAAAACATAAAAAAGAATTCAGAAATATGTATATCCTTTCAGTAAACTCTTTCTGTGGCACTAGTCTTATGAGGAAATATTTCAGCTGCCATTACATCTTCTTGGTAATAAATAAACAAAACAGCTGCCATAAACCAGGATGTCCTCTTTCCTTCTTTCTTTCTCTCTCTGCCAGTGTGTCATGCTACTGATGTATCTTCGCTGTGGCCTCAATAGATAGCATGGAGCTATAGCTTATTTAAAAGAGGACATCGTGCAGTTCCCTGGCGTGCGCCACCTCACTGAGAGCTGCTTGCGCGGACACTCGCTCTGGCTCCCTCTCCCTTCTGCTTCCTGGCTCCTTACAACATACACATGCACCCTCTCACTCATGCTCGGTTGGGTTTGTCGCTCCCAGTTCAGAAAGGTTATTTGGAACAGAACATTTCTTTCCTGGGTCTGTTCTCCTGGTGTCCAAAGCAACGTGGGAGGCTGTTCGCAATGGGAGGGTTACTCTCCCTTCTGTCACACTGAGTTCACTTAATAGAATACAGGTGGTTAGTAGAGTTCATCACCACTTTTCTCACTAGAGGAGATCAGCACAAGCATCGCCTATCTGATTTCACCACTTCTTCCGAAGAGTGCACTACATTTGGGACAAACCCACTCTTAACCCCTTCCCATCCCTCCTGGATTGAAATGTCCCCCCTTTTAACAAGCTCATATATATCTCGAGTCAGATCAGTGAAGGCCTTCTCCACATTAATGGCATCCCGAGCTGAGGTCTCAATGTACTTCATACCATATGCAGCAGCCAGTTTCTCAGCCTCGTGCCGCGTGACCTGCCGATGGGTGTCGAGGTCGCACTTGTGACCTACCAAAACAAAGACAATCTGGTACGGCTGGACGTGCACTTTTGTCTCCTCCAGCCACTCATGGACGTTCTGGAAGGACCTGCGGTTTGTAATGTCAAAGAGGAGGAGTCCGCCAACCGAGTTCCTGTAGTAGGCTCTGGTGATGGACCTAGGAAGAAGGAGCCACAGGAGATGTCTGAGTTACAGCTATCTGGGAGGAATGCAGAGTGAACTCTGCATATTTTTGCCTGCTTATTTTGAAAATTTTTTTCTTAATCCAAATGTTGCAGTTAGAGCACACCCTGAAGAATACCAGTGAGAGAATTTCATTCAGTAATGTCTTCTTACCACTTCTGCTTGTGCTCTGTACAACTTCTCTTTCAGCAAGCCAGCTAATTTTGGATTAAAGACTTCAGGCAATGTGTCTCTGTCTTGGGTAACATTCCCTGTTTAAAATCCCTCTCTTTGTCCTCCAACATTTTTGGTCTCAATTTTTCTAGCTCAGATTTCCATATGCCCTCCACTGTTAACACTATGCAGCCCTCCCCTCGTGTAAATGCTTTGACAAACCCATTTGTTTAGAAGCACTGTAACAAAATAAAAGTTTTTTCCTCTGGTCCCATGCAGGCTGGGTTTGAGAGGCCCTGTAAAAGGCAAAGAGGGAGATGCAGAGCTGGAAGGCGGAGGCTGCAGCTGTCGGCTCCCCCAGCCCTGCCCACAGCTCCACGCTCCCGCTGCGGCTCCCATCACCCCAGCTCCACCGCAGGGAGAGCAACCACCCTCATTGCTAACAAACGCACCCAGCAAAGCCGGGCCCAGCTCCCGCCCAAAAGCCACATGAGGCAACAGCACCTACGGGGGAGTTGTGTTACCACTGAGCATGTTCCTCATTGAAATCATTAAGCAAAATGCCCCAAGCCACTGGCTGGGAATGGGACAGCATCTTCTACAAGGCATCTTCTAGATGGGAACTGAGTAAAAATCTTCTGAGCAAGGGCTGTTTTTTTTAGGACAACATGAAAGAGCAAATGAAATGAGCTAAGAGGCTGTGGAAGGCAGGCTCAGCAAAGTTCGGGGCCTTCTACACTTAGAAAAGCCAAAAAGCTGTAAAATTGCAGTCTTGCTTTGTGCAGTCATGGATTAGTTCTAAATCCAGAAGCACTGATTGATTTCCATCTCTGGAGGATTTTATACCAGGACCTTGCTTGGAAATGTAAGCATTGCACCATTTCTGCCCTGGGACCAGTACTTTCTGCTCAAGCAAGACTCTTGTTACAGGTTAGTCAGTCTTGCAGTGTTTGTGTATCTGGAGAAACTGCCTCAAAGAGTAGTATCTGAAGTTCTCAAAATTTGCTTTCTCAAAGGGCGTGCAGAACAGCAGAGTGTGATGGAGAAAAACCCACAGGCAAACCCTGCAGAAGGCCAGGAGAGGGGCAAGGGATACGCTGTGTGCATATGGATGAGTGCTCCTCTCCCAGCTATCTGGCTCAGTGACAACAGTAACTCTGCAGATTTGGCACTGAGGGAATTAGATCTGCCTTGCCAGCTGCAAAAAGATATCGTTGCTTGCCTGCACCCCACACTAACACTGCTTCTCCCTCGCGCATCAGCCTGGCTCCCCTTGCCAGCACAAGCGATGCCTCAGGTACTTCTGAAATACATGACAGGATCTGAGCACTGCACTGAGGTAAAGCCAGGTGAAGGTCTCAGTGCCTTTTCTTAAAGGCTTTTCCACACGCCGCTCTCCTCCCTGGCCACAGCCAGCAACCTACACAGGCTGCTCCTCGCTGCCCACCGCCTTTGCCCAGCTGGTACCGCTCCCTCCACGTGTGCACAAGCTGCACTCAGAAAAGCGCTGCTTCCACAAGCCGAGCAGCAGAGGGGCTCACACCTGTTCTGAGCAAGTCTGAGCAAAGCTTCTGCCTCCTCCTGGGAGCTCTCCTGTGCTCTGTTACGCACTCGTGTGCCGGGGCTCCTGTGCTGCTTGTTGGAGCCCTCCCCACAGCGCAGGGGCTGCGGGCTGCAGAAGGCAGCTCATGGGCAGCTCGCAGGGGTACCGGCACATGCGCAGGCTGCGCTGGCTCCTCTCTGCTCTGCGCTACACAGCAGCTCCTTGGAGACACGCAAAGCAACCAGGGCACGACAACTTGCCCAATTTAGGAAGAACTGGACCCCGTTCTCCTACTGCTTCAACACAGCCTCAAAGCTAGCCCAAAAGAGCATGTGTTTGACCTGGCACAACAAGCACATGCTCAATTATCATTTATGCCTAACTGCAAGGAAATTGCTTCTCATTTATGCAGAATGAGAGAGCTCACAGCAAGAGTCAGGAAGAGTAAAATATCCCAGCTCAAAGCAGAGGATGCCAGCAAGGTGTCTCAGGACGCCTGACACCCCTTCCTTCCTCGTGCAGCAGCTGTCAAACCACTGCAGAGCAGATGGGAAACGCAGGGCTCCACACAGGAAGCACTGTCAGACGGCGCCTTTCAGAGATACTCTCTGCACTACAACAAAAAAGAAAGTTTGAGGGTGCTGCAGGACACAAGCACCACCGAGTCTCCTGCTAGGGCCCGTGCACATGAGGGCCTCTGCTTATTTCAGCAGTAACTCGCTGTTTACCAAGGCAAAACACGTAACAGAAACCCTACAGCTTCTACAGTTAAAACCATCTATGGCAGTGTAAAACTGATGTGTATGGGCACAACTTCTCACCGTGCTGAGGATGCCTTGGAAGATAGGAACACAAGACCAGAATTTTTTTGCCTGACCTGGTCACAATGTCAGATACACCACGGGGGTGACAAGGCTTGCTCACGTTCCTGCTATCCTTTGACCTGGCGGGTTCAACCCGCGCTTCAGCTAGAGTGTTTCAACGTGTGAGCGTCCCTGGCACTTGGGCCGCCTCAGCCGCCCTGTCCTTGTCACCGGAGCCCTGGGCCCGGCAGCTCCGCGGAGCGACGCGGCCTCCCCGGCCCCACGCACCTCCCCTCGCCCTCGTTCCAAGCCGGGAACCGGCGCCAACCCCGGGCTTCTGCTCCGTGCAGAGGCAGGGCCGGCACGGCGGGAGCCGGGGCGCGGGCACCGCAGCCCCCGTGCACCACGAGGGGGTGCCCCGCTCTGCCGGGATGGGGGGGTCACTCGTGGCCGCCCGCACCCCGCGCCCCCAGCGCTCGGGCATCGGCCCCTCTTTGTCTCGCGCGGGTCCCGCCGCAGCCCCCGGGCCGGGCCGGGCCGCAGGCCCCGCGCAGGCCGCGTCCTCACCGGAACCGCTCCTGCCCGGCCGTGTCCCAGATCTGCAGCTTGATGCGCTTGCCCGGCTCGATCTCCACGAGGCGCGAGAAGAAGTCCACGCCCACGGTGGGGTCGGAGATCTGGGCGAAGCGGCCCTCGGTGAAGCGCCGGATGAGGCACGACTTGCCCACCGTGGAGTCGCCGATGACGATGAGGCGGAACTGGTACAGCCAGATGGCCTCCATGCTGCCGCCGCCCCGCTCAGCGCCGCCGCCGCCCCGCGCCGCCCATGCCCGGCCC
>JAUBOD010000222.1:6021844-6033539 GCA_032353885.1 Nothura maculosa | reverse complement strand
CCGCTGCAGCGGGGGGCGGTGTCCGCGCGCTCTCAGGCGGCCTCCATTTTGTGGCGCCGGCCCTGGCGCCGCAGCCCTTCCCGCCGCCGCTGCCCTGCCCGCCGCCGGTTGCGGGGCGCGGGCCGAGCTCAGAGGGTCCCCGCGAGGGCCGCGGCGGGCGCCGAGGGGCTCCGCAAGGGCCGCGGCTCCCCCTGCGCGAGCGGCGGGCGCGGAGAGGGAGGCGCCGTGAGGCAATGGCGGCTGCGCCGCGCGCTACCGCACTGCCTCGAAGAGCGGCACCCCCGAAACGCGCCGCCGCCAGCGCCGGGGCGGGGCTGCGGGCCCGCGCTCCTGCTGCCCCAGGAGCCTCCCGCCTTGCGGGGGATCCCCGCGTGTCCTGCGGGAAGGGAGCGGGATGCTCAGGGTGGTGGTCACATCCTGGGGCATTTACCTAGGTCCGTGCTAGCCCTAGAGCATGCTTAGTCTCGGGGTGACATCCAGCACCGTCTAAAATGTAGAATGTTTTTTAAAGAAAATAAACTTGTGAATGCAGCTCCGCACTGGAGTGTAAACCAGTGAGGGAACTGGAGAACACTGTTAGACCCTTAAACCTGCACTATGAGCCCATTAAGTGATGGTCTGTCACCAGAGAGTCCTTGCAGGGAGCTGCTGCCTTTACCTCGATGTCCGAGTACTTCAGTCCCTCAGAACTGTGGTGTCTCCTCATAGTTTTCCCACACACACTGCGCCCCCTTGTCTCCGTGATGCAAAGTGGGGGCAAAACCTCCCTAAAAGTCACAGTGGTTCTGCCCTGAGCACTACTTTGGGGTGGTTTTAGGGGATTTGAAGAGCAGAGGGACTGCTGGCAGCAGAGGGAGTGCAAGGCCTGGGGTCACTAAGGCCCCGGCGGGGCACCATCCCACCCTCCCTGGGGGAATGCAGTGCCTCAGTGATCCCAGGGAAAGCCATGGCTTTCCTGGAGCAGCTAGGGGCTGCTCCCGCACAGGATCCCACATGGGATCCCACCCACAGGTAGTACTTTCATCTCCAGACATGTGTGGCCAGAACATGAGCTGCATGATGAGGCAACCACACTGTTAATTAGCAGCAGCTGGGGAGGAGGGAGAAAACAAGCTCCTGGGAGAGCGTCTTTCTGCTGGTGCCCTGCCAGTGTGTGCCCTGAACCACCACAGACCCACACTGTGTAGTGCAGGCCTCACACTGGTGTGAGGCAGGCGGTGACAGCGGGGCAGGCCAACTACACATAGCAAGCGATTTATTAGCTAGGGTCCAAAGACAATCCCTGTTAAATTAGGCATGTCTAGGAGCTATGACGCCCAGACAGATTACAGTGTTGACAAGGAAGCACATACACAAAGTGCTAGCTGGTGCATGCCGCTGTAAAACCCGGCAACAGAGGGCAGGCATTAATGTTGATTATTTAGATGCTGCCCGCAGTTTGTCAGGGCGACGCAGACAAGCAGAAAGCCACAGGCTCTGTGGCACGCTCAGGAGCTGACAGCCCTGCTGACAGCAGGCACTGGGAGGGTAATTTAGGGCTCCTCTGCTCTGAGGTGACAGCTCTACAAGCCTCCAAAGGCAGAGGCACAGGGAAAGCACAGACTGGCATGGGGCCAGGAGACACTTGGGCTGCTGCTGTCCCTCCCTGGCTTTTGGCTGGGCTCAGACACCCTTCATCGTGGCAGGCTTTAGTAGCAGACTGGCAGCCAAGGACAGCCCCTGTCCCTGGAAAATGTGTCTGACCTCTCCCCAGTCCAAACTCTAACCTGCCTATAGTGAGCAGTGGTGCCTACGACCCCAAGGTAGCTCCAAGCACACTGGCCAGACCTGCCACAGAGGGGTCACTGTCCCCCAAGTGTCACATTGTGTTCAGATCTGAGGCAGTAAGGCAGACACATGCCTTGCAGATAGAGTCATGTCTGAGTGATGCTGGCTTTATAGTAGTGGTCATATTAATTCAGGAACACATTATCTGAACATCTCTTCTAAACTCTCTAAAAGTGTTTAAGTTCCTTCTGGAGCCAACAAAGAGAAGCAGGGACAGCTTCAGAGCTATATGGTAGGTCTATTACAGCTGTAGCTATTCGCATCTTCCCAGGAAGAGGAACAGGATCTGCTTAGAGCAAGTAACAGCCATTACACTCAGGATAAATTAGTAATAGTGAGTGGGAGAGGTAGGAGGAAAGGAAAAGAGGTTATTGCCATTCCTTTTCCTACAGAGTGGGTGTCTGAGCTACACTACCAGAAAGCAGGGCCTTGATTCCCTTCTGAGACCAGAGCTCAGATTGCTCCATCAGAGCTCAAGAGCTTGTGACTGTTAACCATGAGCAGGATGGCACTATGGGCTGCCTGACCAATTCCGACTGGTTCCTAGTGGTGGCATCTTGAGTTTAGTGGCAGTACAGACAGGCCTGTAGGGGAGTTAAGACATGATGCACTTGTCTCAGTAAATAGAAGCTTCTTTTTTTTAATCAGAAGCTGCAGTACCTGTTGAGGACTAACTGGAGGGCTTGGGGGTTTTTCCAGGGGTAAGGCTCTATGGCTTTGTGTTTCAGTATATTTTCCATTTTGTAAAATAGAGGATGCCAAGTAATTTGCTAAATCCTAACTGCAGCCTTGCCAAAAATAAATAAATAATCTGAAAATAGGCCAGCAGAAGCATCTTCATAGCCAGATGATGTTAAAGGAGGGCTGGTCTACCTACTTCCAGCACACACTAGAGGCCGTACTGCCACAGCCCAGAGACAAGCCCTGCCACGATGTGATCTTACCGCTTTGCAAGAAGCGCCTACCTCTCAGGAAGCACCTACTCCAGTCGCAGCCCTCGGATAAGGCTGTTTGCCGCTCGCCGGGAAGGGGCTCCTGCTGCAGGCACTTTCCTGCCAGCTGGCGGCACCCACCTGGCAGCAGCTTCAGCACGAGCTCCCCGGCGTCCTGCCCTCCGGCGAGCGCCGCAGCAACGTGCACAGCCCCTGCTCCAGGGCCAGCAGGACACTAGGGCACCTGCGGGATGCAAAGCAGCATGCTGAGAAAAAAGATAGTAGGCAACAAAAGATGCTGATGTACAAAACAGCCAAATAAAACCAACCAACTAAATGCTGAATACACACACTCTTTGTTATCAGGAACCAAAGTGTGTTTGTTTATTCAGTTTTATTCATATGCTGGTTTATTCGATACATTTTTTTCCAGTTAATTTAGCAAGCCTGCAAAAATACAGCAATTTTATTTCATTAAACTGTGATAATACATGGATTTATTTAGCTAGCAGTTCTAGTACTTTTCTCCCTGAATCTCTACAGTACTTATTTTTTTTCCACTTTCAGTGTTGCTGAAGGATAGAGCTGAGCAAATATTTAGTAATGGGTAATTAATTCAGCCACTTCTTTTCCTGTTGCCTCCGAGACATCCACTGGATGTTGTTCAAGGGTCAGCAATCCTTTCTTTAGTCACACTTCTAAACTATTTTTGATGGTTTCAGACAGTTGCAGTGTGAGCAATTCGGAATGCACATAGACCACATGCTATAAATGCCCAAATTGGTCCCAGGGATGCATTGGTGCTGGCAGGGATCGGATCTCTGCCCAGGGAGCTGCCACTGGCATCAAGGCCACATGCATCTCCCACGGGCTTCCCTTGCTCATACTGGGCACCCAATATCCATGAGCTCCCTCAGCTCTCCTCATGGTATTGATAATAAAGTGCCTTTTTTTTTTCTTCTCATAAAGTGCTTTTACATATAAAGTCACACATACAGCATCTCAAGTTTTATCGCCTCAAATACAACTCCATTACAAATGTGACTGTGGTTTGGCAGTGTAATCTTTTACTCTGATAAACTATTAAATGCCAAAGAAAGCTTCTTAAGTTAATCAGGGTTTAATTTAAGTAAACAAGCCGCTGAAAGATTAACCAAAATCCTCAACAGAATCTGAATGCAAGAATACTCTGTTCACAAAGCCTCAGGCCAAATCCACACAACTGAATACTTGAGGAGGAAATTGGCCTGCTGGCACCCTTTCCCCCCCTTTATTTGCACCTCTAACTAATGAGGAGGTTAGTTTTCTGAAACACTAACACAGACATCTCCAGCTCCACTGGCAGCAACAGTAGCTTTGGCAAAAGCTTGGTGCTAAAGCAGCACGTGAGGAGGAGCTGGCAGGTAACTCCAGGTTTGCCACGAGGAGGAACCGAGCAGAACCCTCCCAAGGTGAGTTCTGTGTGACCATGCAGAGCCTCCTCACCTGTCATGGGCTGTGGACAAAGTCCCCAGACTGGGGAGCATCCCACGGGCCGGGGGCGCTTGGGGCGAGAGCAGCCATCCTGCCGGCAGCCTCGTTACAGCAACTGCCCTCTCCGATGAGCGGGGCTCCCAGCAGGAGGTAAGTTATTTGTATAGATAAATACACACGTTCTGCATCTAAAAGGGTAAAGCTAGCTAAAAACTCTCACCTTAGGCCCAATGTTGCTTTTGATTCCAATCTGCAATATTATCCCACAGGGGTAATAAATGACCAAACCTTGGTGACTAAAACATCCCAGACTAGAGCCAATAAAAAGCATCTTTGGGTTGACAAGCTATATATGTCTTGTAATTGGTTAGTCATTATTTAACTCTGGTGTTCCAAAGACAGTTCTCCTGGTACTTTTAGTAGTAGAACAGGTACATATTCAAGAATAACATATATATATATATATTTTTACCATCACAAAAATATCTTATTTCTTTATTTCTCCCCTACAAAAGCTGTCGATTATCTTCCAAACTTCTTCATTCAAAAAAAGAAACCAATTTTGTTACGTTTATCATACATGTTTGCATTTTACGACCATCTTTGCTAAGCTGAAGATCTATGCTGCATTTTGGTTAAAAAATAAAATCAATACATTAAAGAAGAATATCAAAATATTCACAGAACCAAAATCTAAGCTAAGATAGCTACAAAAAATATTTCTCCACAATATTTCACATACCCTTGAGAAAAAAAAATCATTTTGACATGACAACAACATCTAACACCTCTCTTGTTTGCTTTTTTGTTACTCAGAACAAGCTAAAGATAGGTTTAAGAAGACAGGCAGATGACTAAGGGAAAACATTCTATTTAATCACAGTATGTACATTTAAAGAGGAAATTACAGAGCTACACTTCATAATGCAACTCTGTTACTAATAACGTGTCAGAGGCAAAATTCTTGCAAGCTACTGCCAAAAAAGATAATTCCAACTGACCAGCACGGAGTGAAGAGAAGACCAGAGGGGCAATGAGATCCGTGAGGGACAGGAGAAGCCCAGTCCTTGTAGCTCTGTCAGCTCCACTTTGCATGATTCACTCCCTGCTACCTCTGCCACGATCTCCTGGGTTCTCATGTACCCGAGACCTTCCCTTCCTCATCCACAGTGCCAGGCTAACATGAGACTGTTTCCTATATCATTTTTTTCATAGTAAAATGTTTTGCACGCAAGGCATTTCAGAGGTGCCGTTTGGCACATCAGTAATGTAACCATACTTTACATTTGGGCAAGTGTGTTAGTTTATATTGCACTGAAACTGTCCTTTAATTGAGGAACTTGCCTGAAGTCACTGAGGAATTCTGTGTGAAAGCTAGGAAAACAGCCCTTGGCTGCAAAATCCCACTAGCTAAAGGACCACAACTTCTCTCTTTCATTGAAGAGCAGAAAGGAATTAATACATTGAATTTCTCCTCAGATTGCTTCATTTTCTGCTTCAAAAGTCCTTTCTTTCTTTAGATTCACCTTGGTTCTCAATTTTCCTCACATTACAGATGCATTATCACCAGTGACAAACGGAAAGCTTCCATTCTCAGAAAGTGCTGGCTGGTGACTTGGAGCAATCCTACATCAAGTACAAACTGTACCACTCGCAGGGAAGTATGAATAATACCATGCTGCAGCTTTAGCACAACTACATCTCTGCACAGGAAAAAAAATGGCACATGAAACAGTAAAAAAATAAAAATATCTATACCTGCTCTTCCCTGACAGCATTCCCAGAGCTTAATGTAATTCAAAGATACTGCTTATAAAGGATAAAACAAAAAGGCAAATAAAGTTCGTCCTTGATCAAAATCAAGCATAGTGTCAGTCTAGTATCAACAGGTCCTCTGTTGGCAAATCAGTACTTAACAGGTCCAAAGGGCTGTCCATCATTGCCTAATTAACCTGATACTTGTCGGGCTCACAGACGGGCTCCATCACCTCTGTGCAAGCAGTTAATTCTAACCAACACGTTCAGCCTTTCTGGAGCACAGATGGGGGTTATTTCAGCTTTTTCCTCCCTGCCAACGAGCGCAGTGGCAGCAATCCATCAATCCATTCATTGGCAGCTGACATCATCTCCTGCCAAAAGGCCACCTCCTCTTGCGTGGAGTCCATCCAGTCCACGGAGATGCCATAGCTCAGACCTTAGGGAGAATAAGGAGACAGTAGAGTTGGGAGCAGAACATGCAGTTTTTACTTTTTATACAAAAATATTCAAAAGGATGTGACTGCTGCAGGTAAGGCCATAACCCAAAAGGTCTTGAGTGCTGCTCAGCAAGGTGCACCTTTCTGCTCCTGTGTTCTGCTAAGGACCTGTACTATATATGAGAGTTCAGAATTAAGTCAACGGAAAAGCCCCAAATCACTAGAATTTTAAATGTGGTCTGCCAGGAGAAGTAATGTTGGGCTCAAGCTCTGCCTTGCTTCTTTCGGCGTGCTATAAAGCTTGCCTTTCCCCTTAACAGATTTTGTTGTGGACACAGAGGGAGTTCTATCAAAATTATCTTGTTCCACATTTCATTTATTTAAGAATCAAACATCTGACATTGTAAAAGTATGCACATTTAATTCCAATTTGATTATTCAACCACTTCTTTTCATGGGCCTACTACTTGTCAACTAGATAAATGTCTAAATTTGATTCACAGCTATCTGGGAGTTGGTATTTTTATATCTGCCTCATAAGCTTATTCCTGTTGCCACTTCACAATGGATAGTTCACAACACTCCTGGTGACAGCTAGAGACTGAAAACAGAGAACATAAAAGCAAAGCCAACAAACTTCAGTGCACCTGCAAGGGAGACCTTCCAGCTACTACAGGCCCTTCCCACATACCCTCAGGGACAGTTATCCTTTATCTCACTAAACTCTACAAGCTAAGCACAGGTCTAAGTCCTCCTCTGAACTGGAATTTCATGCTATAAACTCTAGGAGACAGAGACTGTCTCCCAAGGAAGCAAAGGGCACCTCAGCCAAGGTCTTTCAACACCAAAAAAAAAAAAACAACAACAACAACAAAAAAAACCTCCTCTTTTTTAAAATTGTGCTTTACTTCCATTTTCTGTAGTCTCAGTGTTGTGCCTCTACCAGATCAAATATCCAGCCCTGTTTTTCACGTAGTAGTTAGCCCTATTAAAGCCTTTTAAGGGAGGAGGTGACATGAACAGAGTCACCAGGTGGTGCTGTTCATTTTCCTCTGTGAACACTCTTCACTCGTGGAAGTAGTAATACAAGAATAAGACAGTCTCTTTGGGAAGGGTTAACAGCCATAAAGCAATCTGTCATCATCTTCTGGACCCAAGGCTTAAATTCTTGAGTTTTGCCACATCTGGGAATTGATATTGGCTGGAATTGCTGGAACAGGGGGTTGCCATCACAGTACTGGGTCTGCTTCATCCCAGACCAACAGGAACAGTAGAAGTAGCAAGACCAACAAAAAGTATTGAGACTTTCCATGCACTGCAGATGCTCTGTAACTTACCATTATTATATCATGTGGCTCATCAATATGGTACCAGCATCCATTTAAAACATAAAGAAAATTGTTTACCTGTCCCAAGGCCCAGCCTGATTCCTCCAAGGAAATGGTTGGTTAGTTTTTCATGATCCCACACAGTCAGTTCAACACAAGCATCCTTCAGATCCTCTGTGTGAAATCCGTCATACACAATAGTGTGATTGAAAACAGGGTTTGTGTCTCTTTTTATAACTCGGGTCTTCTGGTAACTCTTCTTACTGGTGTCTGGAAGCACGTAGCTTGAAGAAGAGAAAATAACAGAGCATGTGGTACGAAATATCACTGTTTGAATTGTTCCTACAAAATTCTAAACATGGGTCTAAACCTGTTTCAGCTGTAAAATAAGAAAGTAGGTCTCAAAACACAGTAAGTCTTTGTATATTTAATAAAAAATGTTCAAAAATCCTTGACCGTACTTTTTTTTTTCCAAAGACCATCCATTTTTTAAGCAAATGTTTTCAGAAAAAAAAGGTACAAGATCTTGAATTTTCGGGAATATTTGCAGCAGAACTTCTCTCTAGGGCTGCAGAGAGCATTCACACACTGAATGCTGGAAAAGACCAAAGCTGGCTCTAACTGCCTATATATCTGTCCCAGTGAATTCCTAACATACTCCCAAACTTTGCACACAAGTCTGTATCACAGTAACATGCCCAATTTTACATGAGTACACTGAGATGAGGCACAGTGCCTCCACATTTCTTCCTGTAAGAGATTATTGAGGCAAAATCACTTAGTGATTCATAGACATCAGTGGACCAAGAGCTTTATCACAGCAACTATTTCCCTACCTCAGGCTCAAGTGAATAACAGGTGCAATTCTCCAGCCCTACAGAACACAAGGCAACATGCAGGCTTTACAGTATAGAAGTGCTACTAAGTGAGCCCGAGAAAAGAAAAACATCACTGCTTTTTACATCCAACCTCTCCCTGGAGACACAGACCCAACATCAAGCCCAGCCCATGCTCATGCACTTACCATTTCACAAAGGCGTCAACTCCAGAAGGACGCAACTGCAGTAGGTCTTTGACATCTTTGACCCAAATGTGAACTTCGCCAGAGGGAGGACTCTTGGGACCTGCCATTTAGAAGACACAGACTCTAGGGCTTAAAGGGCTTAAAGTTGCTAGCAAGAAGACAGGCTTCCTCCCTAGGTCTCTAAGGGGGCAGAAACATGACCTCTTTGTGCATTCACTTCCTTGGGAGCTCTGCATTCCTCTCCCTGGCTCCCATATTGTTACTGCCCTCCACTCTTGAAGCTGCAGAGATCAGTGCTGCTCTGAAGCAGCAAAGGAGAAGAACTGCTGAGCAAACTCAAGCTCAGGCCTGCCCCATGATAAGAGGGGCTGCATGTTGCTGCCCTCACATCACAGCAATGCCTATGGTGATTGTAATAGCTGCTGAGGTTCAAGTTGTTGAACTCTTCCTCTTTTCCCCCAGTTTCCAAAAAAATCTGGATCTGCAAATCATATACAGTCTGCAGATGGTGCTATGGAACACCAGTGGTTGTGCCACTTCACTGATCTCAAAGCTCTTGCTCTAAGGAGATTAGTCTTTAGCCAGCTGCTAGAGAGAAGGGGCATTGCAAGCTGCATGTCTATGAACAGGCAACACTTCTTCATGTATGAAATATATTTTACCTAGACTTCCTGGTGGGACATACTTAATAGACAAATTCATCACTCCTCGATGATCCGCACCATTAATGGCAGAAAGACTCTGAAACAGAAACAGTTATGACTGACCAAACAAGAGCTTGTGTCAACAGCATAGGGCAAGTAGCTTTTGAGTATTTAGGAGCACAAACAGATAACCTCTGATCTTGCATGGCTGAGACAGCCCATTCTCTGGGTACCTTACTTTGTGGTTTTGTTTTCAACTCAGTCCCTCAGAACTAAAAGCATGAGGATTCAGAACAAGACTGCCCTTCCAGATAGGTCCAGATAAAAGCTAAATATCCTTCATTTTCTGAAAAGGCATCTCAGATCAGACCTCAGAACCCAGAAGCATGCAAGGTGCTGTAAAAGCTTTATGAAGTCTGGCACCTGAATATTTACCTCTTAAGTCATGTCCAATTGCATCACCTAGTACTCTACTGTCTGTTTTTTAAGGAATATTCTTTGAGTGCCTAGAGAGAGGCAGAGTCACGTCAGTGTTTCTGTTGATCAGTGTCAGATCACATTTATGATTCTGATTATCCTCAGACAGCAGTCACAAAATGAGACCCAAGGTCTGTGTTCAGAGTAATGCAAATATTGCACTAGCATGACAAGTGCTTCAGGGGCGTTTCACTCCCCTGGGTGTAATTCAGACTGTTTGGGCCCACCTCAAAGATCTCAGAGGAGTCTTTCCTTCATGCAGGAAATTCACTGCCACGGTTCACTGCAAAGCAGCTGTCTACAGGGCTTTCTCCTAGGGACAGTTGGGGCTCAGCAGGACAAGCCCTGAGCTAACGCAGCGCTGCCCAAGTAGACAGGGCTTTGTGGTTGGGCTAGGAAGCAGGACTGCAGCAGCTGCACTTACCCGAGGCTTCAGCATGTACCAGTTGAGTTTCCTGTTGCTCCAGTCCCAGCTGGCCAAGTCTACTTCAATCTCTCCCAAGAAACTGTTACGTCCCAGAGGGTCGTTGTGCCAAACAGAGAGATTTAACTTTTGGATCAGCAATACCATTTTCTCTATTTTATACTAGAGCAAGAAAGAGAAGCCAGGTTGTTCAAACACATATGTTTTTAGGTTCAGAATTTAAATTTTCAATAATTGCCTCCAGAATTGGAAATAAACTATCAAAAGCTTGAGTTAGCTGTGACTGACAGAGTCACAAGCTCCTTCCAGTGCTCTTAGGGACTGGCCTTACTCTGAACATCTCTTAAGTGCTGCAGTGATCCGCACTCGCACTTCTCCCACCCTCCCACCCCCAATAAAGCTCTTCTGCTGAGCACAGGGAAATCTGGTGCTCCTTTCTTCTTAAGATGAAAGCCATTATTCTTTTAAGAATTATTAATATAGGTCTGGACATCTGTCTTGATAGTCTCCTCCTTTATGACCACAAGCCAAGGAAGGTAGAAGAAGTAAATGGCAGAAACTATTGTATGAGCATTCAGAAGTTCCTTCACTTCCATGCAATTCTTGCACAAATTCAAATTCTTGCAGGATTCAGAAAACATAAACAAATCCTGAAGCCCAGGTATCAAAAGTTCTGAGTCTGACTCATAATGTGGGACTTTAAGTAATATATTTAGGGATTCTCTTTTATTTGCCCTCTGCTTCTGAGCCTTTAGCACTCATACACTCACACTTAGAGCTGTGAGATCAGAAGACTATCACAGGAGCTTATGGAAAGTCTAGTTATTAGAAGCACTGGCAAAAATCAAGTCTCCTGTTTTTAATACATTGCAAGGTAACTCCTGCCTGATTTGGTTTGCTTGTTTTCACACTGCAGTTCTTACAAAAAGATTGAAAACATCAGTCAAGCCAGTATGAATTACTGATTTTCCAGTAGTTCAGAGGCTATTAAGAAGTCATATTTCTCTCTGGCTCTTTTCTGCTTAGGATTCTGCAGTCTGTCACAATCTCTGGTTTGTGACAGACAGCCAAAGACAACCCAAGTCTATTTTTTGACCTTTCCCTTCCATTGGTGCTTCAAGTTCTTCCCAGAAAGGAGTTGCTGTCCACACACCACGCTGACCACAGTGTAGTAGACAAGTCAGTACAACAGCACCGACTCAAATCCATCTTCCACACAGCCAAATGCACCATCTCTGCACTCCCTTTACTTATTTTCAGTTCTCCCTACACTGACCAGATGCATGCCAAGCAGGTGGCACTGGGGAGCTGCACAGGCCCAGCTCTTCCTTGCTGTCTAGAAAAGGTCACTCTTTCCCCTACCACCAGCAT
>JAUBOD010000222.1:5983783-5995240 GCA_032353885.1 Nothura maculosa | reverse complement strand
GGGCGCGCCCGGCGGGGCGGGGCCGGGCGGGGAGCGGGGGCGGGGCCAAGCGCCGCTGGGGGCGGGGCCGCGCCCGGGAGCGGGGCCAAGCATGAGGGTGGGCGGGGCTAGGCCGGACGGGAGGCAGCGTCGCGGAAAACCCGGCCTGGATCTCGGAGCAGGGGCGAGTGGAGGGAGGGAGGAAGGGAGGGAAGGGGTTTAGGGCAGATTGGAGGGGAGCGGGAGGGAGAGTTGGGGCTGGAGCATCTCCAGGGAGCTCCTCGTCACCACTGGCACGGGCAGCTCCAGGGCTTCCCACACACTCAGTGATATGCACACATACTTAGGAAAAAATACCTAAAATTTCGGTGCCAACCAAAACCCCAGAACTGCCCCAGGACCAGAGCTGCACATGCTGTTGGTGCCTCGCAGAGGGGCTCTCCTGAGCAGCCCCTGAGCTGGAAACGGAGGGCACAGGGTGAAGCAACTTGCCCCAATTTGTCACCAATGAAAGCACTGACTCACTTGCAAGTTCCCGCCAGGTGACAAAACTCACTAGATTGCCCGGTAAAATGCAGCCATTTCCTTGGCAGTCCTCACATATCTCCTCAAGACACAGCCTCTGTACAATGGCATTAATTTTCTCTCTCTCCCCATTTTTTTTTTTAAGAGAGGCGATAAGACTTCAGAACATGAGAATATTTGCACTTGGAGTATTTGCTTTCCCACTGTACACACTGATTTCCAGCCGTAGTAAAGCAGTCACTTCGGTGAGCTCAGTAGCTGAGATAAGACTCAAGTGAAGGCTTTGAAGGCAAAAGCCCAAGTCTTATTCCTGAGCCTACCATTACATTCACATAGTGCCACAGAAATTACTTAACTTTTCTGTATTTCAGCTCCAGTCAATGGCAAGAGCATGAAATCACTTGGAGATGAGGGAGTAAAAGCAGGATATTATAATGCTGTCTTGGCTTGGATGCTCAGACTCCATTTTGGAGTTTCAGCACCAAATTAATCAATGCAAACTGGATTTGTTAACTGTGGGAAGAAATACTTGATGTGATGATTCAATAGCGTAAGATATATCTGGGATTCCACCCTCTGCTTTCACATTTTTTGTTAGCTGCCTTAAACCCAAGTCATGATAGCCCACTCCCTATAATAAACAATTAAACAATAAAATAAGAACCCTGCAGCATGCAATAAACTTGAGAAACTGTAGTATATACAAAGCCTCTAGACATCACTATGAATTTGGATTTCTTGGTGCTGAAAAGCCAGATTTTCTGCAATAAGTGGAAGAAGGAGCTACAGTTCAGTAAGGGCTTTATTTCTGGCTGGTCTTGATCAGCTACAGAGAATAACATGACTGGCAAGTGAGTAAATACAGCCATGTGGGAACAGCTTTACAGCAGCTAATAAAAACAAGAAATGCGTGTTATTACTACAGCCAGCTACTCCAATGCAGTTCTCAACTTTTGTTTTTTTTTAGTGTCATTAGGAGAACAACGAGCAGAAGCTACATAAACCACCAAAATAGCAGGCAGAGCTGGGGAAAAGGGGACTTAGTTACTTATTCCTACTGGGAAAAGTGCTCTATTTGAGCTTCCACAATCTGGATCCTGGGACACGCTGCTCATTCATGCCTAAGGTTTGGGCTATTTAGCCTGAAATGCGGTGAGATTTTCTGCTTCCTTTGGGATTGCTGCCTGCCCTCAGCAGACACCAAGCATCTCTTGCCGTGGGCTGGCATTTCCTCCACGGCCCATGTGCAGCGACTCGAACTCCTCCAAGCCTAGAGCGGTTTCAGTATTTTTAGCTGTGAATTTCAAAAGGCTGCAACAAGATTTGTGATGCACTGTGAGGGGAGCCCAAATGTGGAAGCGCAACAGAATTGCTGGCAGCTATTTCATGGAGATACTTGCTACTCCAGGGGATCTGTGTGCCTTTCCTCTGCAGCTACATTTGCTTCGTTCAGCAGTGCTAAAAGCAATGGGAGCACCAAGACAAGGACATAGCTCTTCTAGATGTCATTCGCTGCCTGCTGTCTTGTCACAAACTCATTCTCAGTTTGGTTTATGGCTGTTAAATTTTAATTTACAGCACGCTGGAGTACAGAAATAAATAACAAGCCTCTCTCTGGTGAGAAAGTTTGGACACTGGCTGTTGAAGCCAGGTACCTGCTCCTGCAGAGCTGGGCTCTGCCGACCTCATCCCTGCGTCCTGCCGGGATGGGAGCCGAAGCAGGCTGTGCTCATGTCTGTATTACATAAAATAGGAAATTGAATTGGACACGCTGCTTAGCAACACACGACTGTGCTCCAGCCCCGGGCTCCGCGCACAGACACTGTGGTCCACGGCACCACCAGCTCCACGACGCCTTTTCCCTCCCTGTTTACTGGTGCCCATGCGTAACAACTTTCAGAATAAATTCACTGCATGCAAAGTTCAAAATCTCAGTCTGTGCATCATCTGCAGAAGGACTTTATGCAACACCCTTGGGGTTAACTTTTCCAGGGATGGGCACAGTCTTCACATGCTGTAAAAGCTGGGATTTTCTAACTGGGTTCCTTCTCGTAATAACATACTCATTTTGGACTAAAATTCTGCATTTTCCCTGTGGGTTTTAAGTACCAGAAATAAATTTTTATCTTGAGAGAAATTCTACTGAAGTGCCAAACGTCAATGTGAGAACTGAAGGCTCCATCTTTTTTTTTTTCAAAAGCTAATGCGTTTCAAAACTGCTTGAAACGAGAATTTTAAAGGACAAAATGCATTTAGCATTTAGAGTCTCAATATAAATTTAGACTAGCGAATATAATTATATATTTATAAAAGTAAGAAGTATCACTAGTTTGAAGATGATTTTTTTCAGTGCTAAAGATGAGATCTTTTTTTTCTGTGCCTCTATTGCGGAATAGGAATCCCTCCTGTTTTCCCTTACTGCCTCTGTCAAGCCAAGCAAGGAGGAGACCTTCCCTGTGTGTATTCCCAAAAAGATACCATGAGCTTTGCAGCCACTAATTTGGACAAAGTGTTTGCATTGCAGAAAAGGAGGTATTAACTGCCAGAGAGACTGAAATTTTAAAAGAAATTCCTTTCTAAAAATTATCAGATAATTATCAGATATTGCTATTATTTAAATTATTGCTACAATGTTTAAGTAGAAAGATCAGGAGCAGGAGACTGTCCTGGTTGGCTTTCAAGTCCAAACTGCAAAAGGTTGCTCTTCTTTTCTAAGCCATCCTAGAGTCGTATTACAAAATATTCATGGTAGCTGTGTGTTTAACAAGGGCCAACTAAAAATATTCAAAACATGAACAATATAATAAAAATAGCTGCCTTTTAAGAAAAAAATAGATACCTTATTTGTCCCTTGTTTTTTGTTCTGTTAGAGTAGATTTGAGACTTAAGGTTCTTAACATTATTCCATTCATAGAAAATGATAGAAACATCCCTTCCTTAAAGAAAATGTAAACTGACATTTCATGTCATTGTTTCTTTCTCACCCAGAGCTGGCAGTTTAAGGATAAACACTACTACACAGCTCAGGAGAAATTATGAAATTTGACAATACTGACACATCTCAGGTCACGTCTCTCCTACGCAAAGTATTAGCAGTGGTCTCACTATAGCCGTGGGACTCAAGTCACAGCTTGCAAGGGCAGAGTCTTGCTCCCCCACAAAACCATTTTAATTACCTGTAATTACTGCTAGCAAAGTACAAGCACCTTGATCCATCTGCTGCAGTTCAGTGGTCAACTGGGGGGTGTCCTGACTCCCCAAATCACAGTATATGGGAAATAACATTTCATAGAGATGCAAAGACGGTGACTGTGACTATGCTGTGTGCAGCAGTCGGGCTCACCTGCATTTTGGGGGAACAACAAAGAGCTAGCACCAATTCAAAAGCAACAGCATCAGGGGTGCAGATAAAATAAGTCAGTGAGCCAGATTTTTATCCATTTGTTCTTCCTGGGGGATGCCTCCTTGCAGAACTGGAAGGTTTTCCAAGTTTCAAACAGGATCCAAGAGTGCTTCATTTAACCTAATGATTAACCCAGGAAAGGCCACCCTGAAGCAGGTTTACATCTTTGACCTGGAAGCCTCAGCTACAGTCCTGGATTTCTGCACCAAAACTGCAAAACCTGCTGCTGCTCATGAAGGCACACCAGAGATAAGGCTGTGCCAGGCTGGGCTGCCCCACTGGTCCCTCTTACCAGATCATTTCAACCAGATAGCTGTGTACAACTGGATTATACAGTCGTTCTTTAAAAGTTACACCCTCTGTGCCATTAAATGTATGTATTTTTCAGATTAAGTCATCTGACAGATCGTTTTCCCAGCTGCTGCCATGACATATGGGCTGCTGACAGTTTCATTTCCCATTAATTCTCTACAATTTGCAAACTTACTGCCAATATGATCACTGAAGAATAAATACTTCCAAAGAATGTGAACTACTTATACACAGCGTAACACATCTGCTGGGCTACCGCAGCTGCTCATGAATAAGGTGCTGGGGTTGCCTGCCACAAGCAACTCAATGACCTGACTAAAAATGTGCTCAGGTTTATCTCAGCTGATCATCTGCACAGTTTTTTATTCAGCATAGCTGATCCTTTGCTTGGTGACACTGCTATACTGTCACATTTGGTGTAAACAGAATAATTAAAATAACTGGAATGAGATGATTAACATAGCAGGATTGGAAGCGTCAAATCATTCTTATTAGGAGAATCAAAAACACCTAAGTAAGCAATCTTATTTCACTACAAGCAGTAAATAAGCAGAAGCTCTCAGTTGGCCACACGTGAGCTTGTTCACCTCAATGTACTGCAGGATTTCTGAAGTGTCTCCCAAGGCAAATCCTGTCTCCTGTCGCTTTGCCGGAGCCAGTGCCGGGGTGCAGCAGCATTGGAAGCCGATGGCCGGCAGCAGAGCTGGCACATGAAGTTATGTTGCAGCTGTGTAATGAACGGCGCTGAGGCTGCTGTGGGAGCACAACTGCATTTCCACCAAACTTCAGCCCCAGCACCAGCTCCTGTCTTGCATGGAGAGTTTTAACATCTCTCAAGCTAAAACTCCATTTCATAGATGGTAGAAGAAGGTGGAAACCAGAGTACAATGCAACTGCACCCATTTTACGCCAGGCTTTTAATTTGTCCAGGTAACCCTGAAACTATGTTATTGTACTTGTTTAGGCATGCAGATGTCTCATAAATTATTTAGCTACATGTGCCTCTAAGCCAAAGGCATGTTTCCTTTTAGATACATACAAGTACTGCCAAACTCAAGGAACAGTATCACTGAACAGTTTCTGAAATTCTTGACATGTGCAAATGCCAAACATGATTAAGAAAAAGACCTTTCCCTCTGGTAGCACTGACAGTTCAATCCCTAGTTCCCCACTGCGAGTTTTCCATGTTGTTTCAACAAGTTAATTTCAATTTTAAAAATATACGAGAAAGAACCAGAAAAACAAAAGACCTAACAAGCAGAGTGAGTCCCATGCAGCCGGCAGGTTATGCAGCCAATGCAGATTTATGGGAACAGCAAATGCCACAGAGGCAGGATCATTTACTGTGATGTATTGTGCGGTTAAGAGCCTGTCCCGGTTTCTGCACCTGAGCCACTACATGCGAATGGGTCCCTTTCATGCAGGTCCTTTTGGACAGAAAGTTGTTCTTCAGCCTGCATCCCCCTCGCGATGTCGTTCATCTGCCCGTGGGGAGACCATCTCAATTACACAAATCCACGATGGCTACAAAATTGTGGTTTTGTAGCTGCATAGTATTTAACACCTGCATTTTTTTACAAGGATGCAACCATCTCCACAGGAGAAGGAAATGTTCTCAGCTTTTTTCAGGCAACCTTTATTACGCATCATTAAGGCTGCGGCCTGCTGCGAGTCGCTTTGTTTTCACTTCTAAGTTACACTTACGACCGCTTTTCAGTGCCTGCCCCATGCTGCTTTCCCTTCCTTTTGTTGCCTTTGAAGGTGAAGGTTGTCTGCCAGGACAAACTTCGTATTTGTTAAGGCTGCTGGTTTTCTTTGATGAAAGAGCCCCCATCCAGCTTGGCTGCCTGCTTGTTCACAGCTGGAGTGACACACAAGCTGCACCGCAGGCTCGCAGCCCGGGAGAAGAGGAAGACAAAAGGGAACGTGATAGCTCATTTTCCCTAAAACTTGCAGAATGTGTCTCTATGAACAGCACTTTACAAGTGTTTCTCCACAGGTTGCTGAGGCCAGCAATAATTCCTGCAGTAATTCCTCCTGTGAGCATTACAGGGGTATTATGGAGGTGGTGAATACAGCTGCGGTCTTGGGTTACATGACTGGGATGAATCTGGGACATGGTGCCCGGCAGGAGTTCAGTCCCTCTCGTTGCCCATGAATCCTGCCTCTGTCCAGCTTGCAAAGCTTGTGGCTCCTGCCAAGGAGAGGCCAGGAAGCAGAGGGCTGTGTGGAAGGGACCCCTCAAACCTCAGGCCTGTCCAGGGTAGCCTCGCTTCACAGCCTGGCTAGGAGAGCTTTGTGCTGACAGAGCTGGGCTGGCTAATGCTGGTCTATGAAGCAGTGACTGATACAGAACCAAAGTACCCCACAAAAGTCACCCTCGTCACCCTGCCATGCAGCCAGCTGCTCTTCAGCAACACCCAACACGTTTCAGGCAAGAAAAGCACTTAGCACTCAGGTTTGATGTCTTTGAACAATCACATATTTAGTGTACTTCAGAAACACAGAAACGCTGCTGAGCTTAGTCCTGTTAAACGTGGCCCTGTACAAGAAGTCTTGAAAGACTCAGGTTTCAAAAATGAGTTAGGTTTCAAGCAGACAGAAGCAACCTCTGAGCATCACCTAAGCACCTGCACGGGCGATGCAGCCTCGCAGTGTGCCTGTGGGCCACTTCTATTTATAGAGGGAACACAAGGGAGTCGCTTGGACGGAAACCTGCCTGACCATGCCTGGGTGTACATACATTTGAGTCACAGCGTCTGTTAACATACAGTTCCTGGTACGGGCCTCTGCCATTTTATCTTGAGATAAGAGTTCCCGCTCCACCTGGGGCAAAGCGATTGCTGCTGCTGTTGTTGGGTTCTTTTCTCATCTTCTTGAAGGCTGCAGGGCTGCAGAGTCAACTAGAGCTTCCTTGTCATGCTTAACTTTATTCATCATTAACGCAGGATACACCAGATTTTTTTTAGTTCTCTTTCTAAGGTGACTTCAGTGCTGCTCTCTAGGAGCAATGAGCTAGAAATGTAATAGCAAGTGACAGGTACCATCTATCACCTTCACAGGAGAGTAACCTTGGATGGCTTGGAAGATCAGCATTAGGAAACACACTGCTAGTTTTCTGGAGTGCAATGAGCCCCAGGCTGCTAACAGTCAGAAGTTAACACTGCTGTTCTTTGAGAGTTTTCATCAAATGGGACTGATGGTTGTAAGCACTCACTACGAGAAGCACCCATTCCATAATGAGGAATCTCAGCCCAGCATTTCAGGCTTAAATAGGTCCATACTAGCACAAAAGCTGTGTGCCCTGCCCTATGCCTTGGTCAAACTGAGCATTTTGCCCTCTAGAAATGAGTTCTGTGATCTTCCTAAGCACTAAAACAACAAAACATGAACAGCACAGGGACAATATATATGGGCTAAGGGTGCCTTAAGGATCAAACAGAGAAATGATTTTAGGGTTGATAAATGAAAGGGAATTATAGTACACACTGATATTGTATGAGACACTGTATCGTCAGGTTTGAACTAGACTCAGCTTTTCACCATGCACGGAAAAAGGCCATTTTCATGATGTCTGTAGGTACAGGCACTCACCTGAAAAGCAACATTGACCTTCGGCTACTCATACACCGCTGTACGTGCTGAGCCAGCTACTCTCAGCTCGAGCTGGAGCACCTCAATATAATGACATAGAATAAAGAAAACAAAGCTGAGTCCTACACGAAGTTGAGCACCTTTGGTTCCTGGTAAGCTTCACTGATGTACAGAAGATCTTTTGCATTCATTACGGACAAACTAATCTCCTGTAAGTTATAAAAATACTCCATGTTTTTACCACGCTTGTTCGTACAGTAGGCAAACCAGAATAGTTCTCCAAGTCCCAAACTTCACTCACTACTTCTCCATAAAATAATTCAGGTATTAGCATTTAAATAAAATTCTATAAATTCACATTGTATTTTTTGCATTAGTTGCATCCAGCTAAACAGATTATAATTGGATAAATGTAATTGTTTTATGATTTTGGATGATGATGTTTCCTATGTGCATTACAGTACGTTTATCTTACCAGGGAGTTCAGTATAGATGCTTCAAGACATTTAAGAGTTCAATGTGCTTTATGTTTTAAAATAGAAATCTAGTAACAGTTATCTCACATGCCCATTTTTAAAAAGAAAACAACAGAATTAATAGGAAATACAGATTATTCCTTATTCATGCTAGGCCCGACTCCAACACTGGTAATCAGACTGACTGTTAAGTTGCACCACAAATACTTCTGTTGTATTTAGTGGAAGCACTAAGACAGGCAAATATGGCCTAGCAGAGGTGGGAGAATCTAGGCTTCTCTGATTCCAAGGTTTATTATTAACAAAACACTCAGTTACTCACACCCCACAAAATGGTTTCAGCTGAACAGTCAAACCACTACTCGGAGAAAAGCACACATGTGATAAAGAGAATGAAAAAGCTTACTGACGTGTTGATATATGGCTGATAAGGAAAACAAAAACCTACTTAAAAAAAAAAAACGCAACAGTTGAGTTGTAGTGAAAGGCAGAAGCAGCATCTAGTCCCTTTTCTTACCAGACTGTGAGATGTTTGCAACAATGCTGAAGATACTGCTCATTCTATCCACCCTTGCAGGTAAGAAAACAAACTCATTCAAGGAGCGGGTCAAAACTAGGGGGAGCAGGCAAACTTGGCTGGCAAACCAGAAGAGCATTCAAGATTTATTTCTATAGGGAATGAAATTTATGACTATAATGCTATTCCATTACCATGGAAAAGAAGATGACGACCCCTCACTGATAGAGTTTTTTGCTCAGGAATATGGTTTGAGCTTTGCTTACAGTGAATTAATGCTTTGCTCTAAAGCCAGGAAGAGGCAAAGAGCTCATGCGTAGACTTAAACCGTTTTGCTAGCGTTTCAAGGTTATGCTTTCTCACTTTGGGTTTTTGTCTCCTCTTTATAGTAATCATGTAAAATGATGCCTTGATTCAACTCTCATCAAAAATCAGAGAGTGCTTAAATATTAGCATAAAAATAATCTACTTGATTTCAATGAGGTTAAACAAAGACATAATACACTGTGGAAGCAAGAATTTAGACAGCATAGTACAGATTATACAAATCAAGGATTTATGTGGTGATTACACATCACCACATCAGAAGGGCATTTCTCTATGTTAAGCCTTTATTTTAATATGAACAGAAATAGACATTTTAAGCCTAATGGTACAAGGCAAATGGCCTCTGTAGCCACTGAAGAAAATGAAAGTTGGTTTCAACACTTGCTCTTCAAGAGGGAATTTTCTGTTTGGAATTCCATATAAATACTTTAAACAGTTGTTCCTGAGATTTGCATGATCTCTCTCTCACACACACATACACAAAACTCATAGCTTTTTGTCTTAGAAATGAAAAGGAGTTCAGTGTTAGTACGGATACTTGACAAACAGCAACCTCTAATTTTAAAGTTCTGGATTTAAGACTAATACTGTGCCCATACTGAGGGGAACCACAAACTGGGGATTTTGCAGCAAAAGGTCAGTAAACTTATATTTACTCTGTTAGCATAAAAAACCTGCAGTGACTTTCCCTGTAGTAAGCAACAGCCTTACAGTAATAGTGAAGAAGGAGGAGATAGATCACTATTTTTAACAACAGGTTAAATCTTGTTCAAATTAGCTTTCTCCCTAAGTTATACCTTAGTCATGCACTTTTTCAAGTCAACAGGACAGTATGTATGAGATGGGATTATTAGTCTGGAGGTGCAAACAGTGAATTAAATGCAAAGCCAAGGTCCCACTACCCTCATGGGTGCGGACGCGCGGGTCCAGTCTGCTCCATGGGCAGCCAAAAGCGCTTCCTTACTGCCAGTAATGTGTTCAATAGCATTGCTGGACAAAGACACTTTCACAGTTTCACTAGAGCTGAGCAAAACTATGCCTATTCCTGCTAAATGTATTTTATTCCAATATACAGCTTCATGGTAGTTAGCATGTTTTGCAGAGTCACTTGCACTAAAATTAATTTCCATTGGAAAAGCTTATAATATTCAGGCTCTGTGGCACTCCTGTCTTCAGAAACATAGAAAGATGGAGGAAATATATGGTGCAAATAATTGGAAAAGGAACATTTTCAGTAGAACGTCACTGCACTGAAAGACCACAGCTCTATTTCAATGAGGATCAGAAAACATATATTTCCAGTAAACCTGGAAGTATTATTGTGGCAAGAAACTATCATCCTCCAGCAATAATAACTGTTAAAGTTGAGGAGAACAGTGAAAAGCGTCACCTGCAATAGTATTATATAGATATTATAATAGACAACAGTAAGGATTAAGCTACTGTAAACTCCCAGGACAAGCAACATTGAGAGCTTTCTTTCCAAGGCACGATCAGTACAAAATTAGATCAGTTTGCAGCCATTCCCATGAGACTTATTTTACTTGCCGTGATTTGAGCTCACTAGTTCTCAGCCTAGCCATCACAGACATGGAAAGTGGATTATTCCATGTTTTAATATTTGAGCCATAAAACAAAGAAAACAGGCTTTTGCACCAAAGACATAGATTTACAGGTTCTAGGAGCTAATGAATTTGGAATATTTACAGAGTTAAAATCATTATAATGAAAATACTTAAAAGGATATAATTGATATTTCTTTTTTAAACAATATCTCCTCTCATATGGCTGATAATCTGAGCAAAGAACTCTTTTTGATGTTACTGCAGGTTCTGCTGAAGCTCTTAAAGGCAGCATCTTAAGAGGCACAGATATTCCATCACGATAAGAACACTTTGCATGTCTTGCCTGTAACGTTCATCCATCCACAGGAAGTTATTTAACATGACTTTCTTGCCTCACTTACTATTCTTTTACCACAGAAAACTCCAAAATACATATTTTCTAGCATCAAATGTTTTCACCTTCAGAATGTTTTGGTGGTGGCTTTAAAATTGGACTCAACACTTCAGCAAAAGTCTGAAATCCAGGCTTCCACTGAGACACATCACCATTTCTAACACCATTAATACTATTTCAGTGGAGGACAGGAAGGGACAAATGCTAACAGATGGTGCACAATTCCTGTCACTAACATGGCTCTGCAGACAGGACCGATCTGAGCATTACGTATTTGCTCCCTTTTTATTCAGAGCACGCTAGAAAGGGTTGATCAGATTGCCCCCAAATTTCTCACAATCTTCACAATAAAAGTAGTTCCAAAA
>JAUBOD010000222.1:5920362-5956986 GCA_032353885.1 Nothura maculosa | reverse complement strand
GACAGCGTAGGGTGGGGGGGAACGGGGGGTCTGCAGGACCCCCGCGGCTCCGCAGCCGGGAGAGGCCGCAGCTCCGGGCCGGGCAGCGGGGCCGCCTCGCTCCCCTTCCTGCCCGGGCAGCGGCTGCTCCGCGGTCAGGGGCAGCAGGGAGGCGCCGGCGCCGCCGCGGCTCCCCGGGCCCCGGCGCTGCCCTCCGAGCAGAGCCCGCCCGCAGGTCGCCCCGTTGTCATCGCGGGTATTTTTAGCAGGAGTTGTGGCCTTTTGTATATTTAGCTGGTGATTTATCTGCTCGTTATACTGTGTGTTTTTGCACTTAGTCAAATAGTTAGAGACAGTTGCATTCGCTTTTTCATCCAGTTTCTGGTTCTTTGGCAACCTGTTTCCTTAGTTTATGTTACTTTAAAAAAATAAATGATTTTCTGTTCATTTTTACAACTGGAGGTTTATTTCACTTCCAGCAAATCCCGCCCTAATTATGCAATTGACTGTTGTCAACTGCTGTATTGTCATTTACTGCTTTACTGTAAATAGATCTAAGTTGAATAATAACATCAATACCTTTTTTTTCCCTGGAATGTTTCACATTCCTGCTTGGGAAAGTAAACCGAGGGCTTGCTAACACTTTTCACATGCTTCACATCATGTCAGCAATATTAGTCTCTTGGAATTCGCTGAGGATCGGAAAAAGAAAAAAAGAAAACAACCAAACTTTGGGGTATTTCAGTGGCAGAACATGTTATTAATGGAAAAGAGTAAATGCAGCTGGTAGAATGGTTGAGAAGCCCAGCTAGTCCAGCCTGAGTACTCAGTGTTGTGCTTAAGACGTAAGGGAGTTTGAGTTTTGTGTATTCCTGTTCAGTTTTGTCTAGGTATGAAAACCAGATCACTATTTTATCAGACTACTTAGAAGAATTTCCAGAAACTGATGAGCCAGTTTGGATTCTAGGAAGGCAGCACCACCTACAAGCAGGTATCCTTTAAAATGAAAATTCCTCAGTAAAATCCATAGAGCGTTCATCATTTCACATGCAACTGCAGCTCCTTGTATCTTCTGACACTGACTGTGTCTTGTGTTCCTAAGAGGAAACCAGGAGTTTTCCAAAAGACTTTCTGTAGTGTTTTGCACAGAGATTGCTCTTGTGACAAAGGCTGGTCACGAGGCAACTTGCTTCTAGTAATCTTTTGCTTCAGAAAAAAAAAGAATAAGACTGGTGGGAAATTCAGTTTTACTAGTGTTATATTCCCTTGAGGGATACTGACTATGGCCTGTCCCTTCCCTTGAGGACATCATCTTGAGTCCATGTCAAAGATAGTGGCTGTCAATACAGGCAGGGTATTGAAGATAGGCTGAGTTGGCCAAAGGTTCCTGAGAAGGTCAGTCAGTCTGACCCATACTTAAGAAAATATGCAGTAAATAAGATCCTTCAGAATTCTTGAGAGCCTTTGAGAGAATTCTGTCAGTTTATATTAAAAGAAGAGAGATTTATATTTTTATAGTTAGATTTATTATTAACATTTTCTAAAAATGGTACAATATTGGGTTCAGAAGTCATGCGTAATTTAACATTCCTTTGCATGTAGAAATTCTTTGGCTTTCTTAACTTGTTTTACTGGTTCTTTCCAGAGGACATAATTCTTCATAGTTGTTTCATTCAGTCTTGCCATAGTTAATTCCAAACACTTTAAAAGTCTTCATTGGCTAATAATTATTGTTTCCATAATAATTTAACTTTAATTAACTTTTAATTAACTTTCTGAAAGTTCTTTCAGTATTAAAATGGCTAGAAGCAAGTTTTAAGTATTAAGGGATTTTAAATGGAAAAGCTAACAGGAATCTTCTATGCTTTCCGTATACTGAATATATAGAAGTTAGATTCTTTTACAGTCTTAGAAAGTTTTTAATAACTTCTTTACTTTTCAAAATGTTGCAGACAAATCTAAATTATTGTTGGATATAAGTGCTCGTCTCTGGTTTACATATAGAAGAAAGTTTTCACCTATTGGTGAGTATAGTGCAGAACTGCTGCCTTGTTACAAATTACATTGCAAGATTAATGATGTTATCATGCACTTAAAAATGTTTTTTACAATGCTAAAGAATTTTGAGTGTTAATCATATTAAAACCACATTTACTGTAACTGTAGATAATAGGTCTTTGTGTAGCAAGCAGTAAACAGTTACTTTAAGAATGGAAACTAAGTCAGCTGTACAAGGAATAAATTAAATAGGTTTACTTATGCAATTTAGAAATTACAAGGTAGACCAACAGTGATGGTCTTACACAGGTCCTTTTATCTATAGGATAGCTCTTGGAGATTGCCAGCTGACTAGCTGGATTCTAGTGCTCCAAAACTTTCTCTGGGATGCTATGCTCAATTTAAAGACCATGTTGTAATGAACTTTTCTGATCAGGTGGCACTGGTCCTTCGTCTGATGCTGGCTGGGGATGCATGCTGCGATGTGGACAAATGATGCTGGCACAAGCACTGATCTGCAGACATTTAGGAAGAGGTGAGTGCTGTTACTGAGTGAACTTTTGAATAGAAAAACCATGAATTACAAGAATAATAAATTATTTCCTAGAATAAATTGTATGTGAATCTTTTGATATCTCACTATATGGCTTTCTACTGCTCTCTAGTAATTTTGATGGAAGTGAGGGAAGCGTTATTATTTTCTAATCCTCATTACTTTTTCCCATAAGATTGGCAGTGGGAGAAACACAAAAAACAGCCAGAAGAATATCACAGAATCTTACGATGCTTTTTAGATAGAAAGGATTGCTGTTATTCTATCCACCAGATGGGTAAGAACATGTATCACCTTTCTGTTTGCCACTGAAATTTCTAATGTTGAAACCTGCTAGTTTTATAATATATTCATAATTTTAAAATTGTGATTATTAAGTATATACAACTTTATATAGAAGTGAAAATGCATGCAGATGAGTAGAAAGTAAAAGAGAACATACATTTTATTCTCTGAGATGTAAATAGTCATATACTAGCTCTTGATAAAGTGTATAAATCATGGGTATCAAACTAATTAATACTGAAGTAGACATTCTTGTAGATTGCAGCTTCATTTTGTAATACACATCACTAATATTTGTAATATTTCGGTAGTTTATAAGCTGTTTGTTAGAGGAACTAGCAGTCATGAAGTCTTAAAAAGAGCATAGATTGAGAAAGCAATTATTGTTAAATAGAGTTTGTAATTGCTGTATGACAACACTCTTTAACATACATTGTTACCAGACTCTTTGTGGTCTTTTTTCCTGTGTGTTTGCCTGTGTGTGTGTGTTTGCCCTCATGAAAACAGCGCAGATGGGTGTTGGAGAGGGAAAATCAATTGGAGAATGGTTTGGACCAAATACAGTTGCTCAAGTACTAAAGTAAGTCAAATCTTACTGGCTTATTCAAACGTACTTACCCTGCACCATGCAGCTGGGGAGAGGCTGGGTGTCCCTAAAGGGCTGCCTTTGTCTCTGAGTAGGAAGGTGCACACGGAGTATGTGGTTATGTAGGGGGTGAGGACTGCAACACTGTAGCTCCGTGGGCAAGTGCTACAACTCACTAATATTAGACCACTGGTATGAAACATGAGAATGAAGCTGGAGAGGCCGAGGAGGGAACTTGTATTTCTCACTTTCTCAATAGCTCTTCTGCCTAACAAGGCAGTTGTACAGTAGGCTACATTTGAAAGAACAAGCTCAATTTTGTGCAGTTCTTTGAAGGATGATTTAGAAGTGTCTAACCTCAACTCCAGGTCCCGAGTGGTCAGCAGCATGTTTGCAACTCAGGGTCAGCTTCACATTCTAGATAAAGAAGCTAAAACATGCCCTGGCCTCCAGCTCTGTTCACCAGCAAGTTCTTCATGGCCTCACATACAGGTTTTTCTGGCTTATTTTAGACACCTAACTCTGCCTGTGCAATTTAGGCAGTAGAGCTGCCTTCTTCTGTAGTTTTGGATTTCACATACATGGACAGACATGTCTGTGCTGTAACGCCTCTCTCCTAATTGCTAGGTGCCTAAAACCTTCAGCAGATTGTGCTTTTAATGCCCTGTTCTGCTGTCCAGAATGCACAGTAGTAGTTCCACTGAACTTAGTGGAACTGCTTATGCAAAAAGAATGTGAAAAATAGAAAGTTCTGGAGAAGGAATATTTTCCTTTTCTGTGCAACATCAGACACAATGTGCAAGTTCCTACTGCTGACACTCTTAGGTGCTATAAAAAGTAATAAACTTTATTATATATCTGAGCTGTTAATGTAATTGGCAGTGGGACAAAGAAGTTTGCACACGGTGTCCATCCTTCTTCTGGAAATATCTAGTAAATATATTTAAGCCTATCTTTTAATTTCATTGGGATGCCCAAAAATCCAACATGTTATTCCTAAGAAATAGTCTGGCTGAGCCATTAAATCGTCCTGAGTACAAAGCTAGCCCTTGGTATTAATTAATTTGTAATAACTATTACCTTACTGTTTTCTAGGAAGCTTGCTTTATTTGATGAATGGAATTCATTAGCAGTTTATGTGTCTATGGATAACACAGTGGTCATTGAAGACATCAGTAAGTGAAACATCTGTCCTCTCATCAAGAGTTCCTGATGTGCTGCCATTTTTCCCTAATGTCTAAACATGAGCAAAATACTTTCAGCCAGCATGGATTAGCTTTACTTGTTCTCAGGGCAAAAAATGAAAAAACTCAATCTCAAGTTTTGTCAAAAAGTAAAGCTAGAACAAAGGTGGTGTGGGCATTTTTAGTGGACAGCTGTTTGGTGGTCATACTGCACAATTTTTGGGGAATGTTGAGTTTGCTCTGTACTATCTAACCACTTATTCCAGAAATGAAATGAGGTTGCAGCATGTAGAAATAAAAGGAATCTTTTTCATGCAGTGTGTGTTTGTCAGACAAAAGAAAAACCAGTAGCAGATACTAACATTTAGAAAAACAGGGTCAGTTTTTGTTTTCAGTTGTAAGAAAGGTGGATTTGCAGGTGAAATTTAGCCACTGCCTACTTCTGCTTTAGTCCCACAGAATATTAGTTTCCTGCTCACATCATTACACACAAAGAGGTTCTTAAGGAGTTTCTAATTTTGCCATCTCTGTCATTTTTCTGACACTTAACAAGCAAGGTTTTACAGTATTACCAAAGCTAGCAGTAGCTGTAGCTTTAGCCTGAAATTTTCACTCCCCTCCTAGTCATTCAGCTAACTGCTCACTGCCGTGTGCCAGCATCTGCTGTGTTTACTTCTGCCCAATACTTGTGAGTTCCATGCCCTGCTCCTTTTCTATTGCAATAAAAAAGATCTTTAGCAAAGTAGTGTGATTTATTACTGGGAGAAGAAATAACCCTGTGTCCCTTTGTGCACTGATGGATTTCTTTTTTATTCTGACAGAGAAAATGTGCTGGTCCCCTCCTCAGAGCAGCAGTGCTGCCCACAGTAGCACATATTTGCACAGAAGTGCTCTGGGCCGCAGCAAGAGCACAGCAGGGTTCTGTGCTGGCTGGAAACCTCTCTTACTTATTATACCTCTACGACTAGGGATAAATCACATAAATCCAGTATATATTGATGCATTTAAAGTAAGTTGGCTTTTTTAAAAAAATTATTCCCTCAATGAATTGCTTGTCTTTGTTATATCACTTCAAGTATGTGTAAGTATAAGTGTACAAATCAACTACAATTTCCTTTTCCTCTCTTTTTAACATCTAGGAATGCTTTAAGATGCCACAGTCTTTGGGAGCATTAGGAGGGAAACCAAATAATGCCTATTATTTCATAGGATTTTTAGGTAAGGACAAACATTTTATTACAGCTCCTAAGCCTGAATTGCTTCCTGATGAATAGTCTCTTTTTTTATTCTTTTGCTTCACAGTTTATTGAAATGATTTTCTTTTATTTCAAATACAAAGTCTGGACTGATTTTCAGACTGAATGCCTAACGAGATTAGAGCTTTCATTTGTGGCCATCCTGTACTTTTTGATCTGTGCAGTCTTAGGGGTAACAACATTTAAGATTTTTTTTTTAAAGTGTTGAATCTCATATAGAAAAAGGAAAGTAGGCAATAAAGGTTAAACTACCAAAACAAACAAACAAACAAACACCCCACAACAGTAAGATTTCACAACAGAAATTTATACCAAATACACGGTGGGAAATTTTTATCTAAACTTTCTAATTTTCTTATAGAATAGCAACCTAGAAAGTCTAAATAATGTTGACTGTAATGACAATGTAACTGGTATTGCACTGTACCAAGTGTGTATCATTCACTTGAATATAATCAACAAACTGATTCTGCCCATACAGGCAATGAGCTGATCTACTTGGACCCTCACACCACTCAAAGCTTTGTAGATTCAGAAGAAAATGGTACAGTTGATGACCAGAGCTTCCACTGCCAGCAAGCCCCACACAGAATGAAGATCATGAATTTGGATCCTTCAGTAGCTTTAGTAGGTGTTAAGCAAGAATAGATACTTGTACTTTATTTCACAGTAATAGCTATAGTATTGATAAGGGCACTAATGCATTTCTTTGAACAGAAACAAGACCACCGAGCAGTTTCCTACAATCCATAATTCTCTCTATAAAGTCTAGGTTATATATATATATATATATATATATATATATATACATATAATATGTATATATACATATATATACATATTTATAGAGAGAGATAATTCTATAAACTTAGGTCATGTAGGGAACTGTGTGTTTATATGCTAGGGGAAATATTTCAATTTCTTTACTGTGCAGCCTTTACCTTTTGCAGAAGGTATTATTAGCCAAAGCATGGAACTGAATCAAGGCTCCTTGTTTTATTTTATCACTCCAGACAAGTTACTGTTTTTATATACCATAACTCACATTTTTTAAAAATTTAATTATTTGTAGTAATCGTCCAATATATGTCACAAGGAAACTGTGGTATTTAAAGAGACTAATTCTGTTCTGATGCCAATTTCACTTGATTGGGTTCCTGGAGAACCTCTCCTATAAACCATATTGTTAAAGCTTAAAAATAATGTATAAAGATACTGGCATCCTTCATCAACCACCCATTTTTATTATTTAATACTATTGCCTTTTGGAAAGTGTGTTCTTTATTTAATATTTAATTTTGCAAAATGTGAAAGAACACAGTGAATCAGATGTAACCGTAGTGAAGAATAAGAGTCTACAATACAGGCACCACGAGGAAGCTGTCCCATAAGCAGCAGTTCATCTTGTAGGTCCCTGAGCTGTTGTAATGGGCTGTGGCTCCAGGGAGGAGCATGCCAGGGCTGTTGGTGTTTGTGCATTAATTTTATTTCAGTAGGGCATTGTTCCACTCTTGGGACCTTTCCCTAGAGCTACAATATATTTCGGCTCTAATACTAATGTTCATACAAGCTCTTAAAAAAAACAGTGGTGAAATTAGGCATTTGCTAGTGTCACATATTTATAATGCACAAGATTAAAAAGTCCTTTTTTTTTTTCCTCAGGGCTTCTTTTGCAAAGAAGAATGTGATTTTGATAACTGGTGTAGTCTTGTACAAAAGGTAACAATGGAATCTTATTGTCTTTATTGGCTCTATATAAAACTGTGGGTTTTTCAAATAAAAATGAAAATTCTAATTAAAGCCTTACCTGTTTGCTAATTAAATGAGCCATATAGAAGAATGAATTAGTGCATCAGCCACTCAAGTGCAAAAAAAGGCTGTTTGGCACTTTGATGCCACACATCCTACCAGGTGGAAAATGGGTACAAACACACGCTGTTAACAAGACTTTTTAACACTATTTCTTTAACAGCTGAAACTTGCTTAAAGATACTTTTTATCGTTGTATATATTATTGCTTATTCTAATTATGAACATAAGTTCCTGTTCCTCTAAACGTCTGATCCATTACACGCAGAATCCCCACAGCTTCCGCTGATCTGGGGAGGCAGACAAGCATCGAGTTACAGGCACATGATTTTAGAAGGTTAAAAATATTGTACACTTTTGGTGCCTGTTTGCTACATGCAAACAAATTAAGTGCTGTTTTACCAGACACTGATAACTTGTAGCAAATGTGAAAAGATCTGTCTTTCACCTTTCCTTGAGATGAAAAATTTACATTACAGAATCTATGACATTCTGATTCATAATGGTAGGTAGTTAAAGTGTAACAGGATTTCACTGTCCTTCTGCATAAAGCCTCAGTCTCTGATAAATATACATAATTTAAAAGTGTTTTAATTAGAAAAAATGTTTTTAATTAAGCACTTTTAGGATTTGAAGGTTTTTTGAGGCATCTTTTAAAATGAGAGTATCCCATCCTCAGGAGATTCTAAAACAACAGAGTCTTCGGATGTTTGAGCTAGTCCAGAAGCACCCACCACACTGGCCTCCTTTCATACCTCCAACAAAACCAGAAGTGACGACAACAGGAGCAGGTACAGTACTGATCTGAAAATGCATTTGTGCAGCAGGCTCTCCCTCACTAGCAAAACAGAAGAATAATCACAGGTGCTGTAACTATGGTTTAGTCAGTGTCAAGCAGTCAACATGAGATTAAATTTATATTTACATAGTATTGGTTCTGTGAGCAGCCATATCTCACCACTAGCACAGATTTTTTTTGAACTCTTAACAAATACCATTCCTAAAAGTTTCCTTGAAAGGAAACTTCAATTTTTTTCTTTTAGTAAACAAATTCAGTATCTTTTTTTTTGTTGTTGTTATTGTTCTTATTGCAGAACTCATTGAATCTACTGACAAGCTATTTGAATTGGAAGAAGAATTTGAGATCCTGAGTGTATGAAGGCACCTGTGTGACTCTTCTGTGTGTTGAATATATTGGTAATATTATTGCATTGAGTTAAAGCAAAACAGCCATGTTAGCCCCAAAGTGCCTGAAATTATGGGTAACAGAGCACAAAAGCCTAGAAATATCCACAATCTGACAGTGGCAGTTTAACAGGAGCTTCCCTGGAAAGACAGTAAAAGATTTTGTAATAAGACACTTAAAGGGAATCTCTTTTTAGAGTGTGTCTTACTTGACGACCAATGGACCTTCGAGATTAAGGCAAAAACCTATATAGTGTTAGGCTCTGTGCATGGAGAAAGGGATAACCCAAATGGATTATTTCTTGCTGTCATATAATAATGCAATAGCTTAGTTCCTCAAGCAAAACAATCTTGAGTTAAGGAGGATGTTTACTTCTGTTTCCTCCTGTGGGCTGCATCATAGGAAAAATACATTGTCTTGTTTAAAAGATGGGCTGGATCAGGAGAAAATTGTTTCCTTGTTAAATATTTTAACATGTATTTGAGCAACCACATTTTATTACAAAAATGTTTCTGTAAAAGGAACTATATCTAATGTATACATTTTGCAATAGCCTTCCTGTTTCTGGGAGACCTCAAGAAGAACAGGAGACTCAAATAGTTGCTGTACATCACAACCACTGCTCTAGTTATGATATATTTCATCTTGACCTTAAGATTCAAATCATTAAAACTGATGTTGATTTTTCTTTCAGAGCTAAAATGAGTCAAAAGTGGTTTAACTGTACCTTATTTATTTTAAAATAGATTTACACAAGTTTCTCTGTTACAGCACTTTATCTGTGCATCTAATAAATTTCTTAAGCTTTTCATAGGTCGTATGCTGCTATATTTTGTTAAGTCCTTTGTGTGAAATAAATATAAACCAAGTTATCTTAAAGTTTAATATATAGATACACATTTGCTATTTGACTTGTTGCCTTTTGAAATCTGTTTCGATAAAAGTGCCTTAATTCTCCAGGTTTAACAGAACAGCATTTGCAGTTATATTTCTAAGGCAGAGTCTCTCTCTAGCAACCATTAGAAAACAGTTAAAGAGATTTAAAGGCGAAGATCTTTTAAGCCCCTCTGAAGTATTTACTATCAAGCAGTCCCCATTATGGTCAGTTTTGTCATGTCAGTGTAATAAAAATGAATCACAAAGTTTTGTCTTCACCAATAAATGACAACATCGAGAAACACTGAATGCGTCTCCTCTCACTTGCACCTCCTGACCAGGGCTAGGAAGATGACAAAGAAAACAGTTAAGCAGACGGTAGTTAACACCTTGTTTGCCATCAATGTTTATTAACCACAGTTTGGAAACTAAACACTCAGAAAATATAGAATTTTTTCCCTCCTCTCCAGGGATTAGCTACATGAGTTTTTTTGTTGGTTTTTTTTTTTTTCCCTTAGCTTTACTCATTACCTGTTCATGTAACAGCTTGAATTACTGCTCCTCCGTCCTAGCCAGAAATGCAGATGAACCCTTGGGCTGAATGGAAAAGTAGTTAGAGACAGGAGTTTATCACACTCTATATGTGAGTGAGAAAGGCTGATGCATAAACAGGGTGGAAAAGAGGCCAAATTTGTTGAACTTGAGGGAAGTTTGGACACTGGTATCAGAGAAGCCAGGGTGTTGCACTAGAAACAACTCCTTAGAGGAGCCTAAGGCTTGAAGTGCATGAGGGAATTCTCATTCAATACTCAAGGAAATTTCTCTGGAAAGAATACAAACTTGTATTTGCATGTATCCAAGTTCAAAAATTATTCCAGGCCCTTGTTAACACAATACAGGATCAACAGCTCTTCTGATGGCACCAAGGCAGCAGTGTAGGAAGCTACAGTGATTTTTTTAACCAGTTATTTATGCAGATTTTGAGGAAGCAGCGACCTTCATGGTGCAGGCAGTGCCCTGCATAAATGCATTATACTCTGTAGTGTTAATATACCTTAAAGATACTCACAAAATACAAATGATTGAAGATCTTTTGCAAGTAGAAAGAAATGAAAAACGAAATTGTTCTTCACAGAGTCTGCTCATCTCCACTGCGCCTCAAGTCCAGTACATGCAGAGCTCTGACCCTTGATCCAGGAAGTTACTGTTATATTATGCATGTAAATAATTGTTAAAAGTAAAAACATTGTATTAGCTGCTAAAAGAAGCATGTTCTAAGTACTTCACTAGACGGAGACTGACCCCTAGACCTAGTAAAGCAAGGTGAGAGTGTGTTTGCAAGGCACTTTTTTCTTTTCTTTTTTTTTATCCCCTCAAAGGTCTTGGAATGTTCCTATGAAAAACTTCATATGCTTCACTGTAGAATACAAGTTGATAATAACTTTAGCTTAACTGAAATAATTGATATTAGCACACTTTTTTCATGACTCTCAAAATATTCTAGGAAAATACAACTTGTGGCACTTGTCTTTGATAATGCCCGGAAGGAGTGTGACAATGTGACAGTACATTAGAAAACAATATTTTTCTCATTTTTTTTTAAACTAACAGAATTGAAGTCCAAAAGAATACAACATATCTTGAAGTATTTTAGAAGTAAAAAATGTACATCCTATAACTGCTTGTTTCTATATTTGCATAAACTTGCATGCTATCTAGTGAAGACCCTACTTTTTAAATATACACAGCTTTGATAATTACAAAAAAAACTGTGCCAGGGCTACCTCAGAAAGCAAGCTGATAATCACTGCAATTACATGCATTGTGTGGCTGCAGCTAATCTGACTGCAAGGAGATCAGCACAGACCTTGACCCAGGCCTTTACTTAGAATGAATTTCAACTGAAAGCTCCATGAGCACGAGGGAGGCTTTGAACTCATCGTCACATTGAGCACTGTGGTTTTAATTGGGGTGACTCTTTAGGGACAAGGGATAGGACTGACTCAGAACCCATCACATATCAGTGGAACCAGAGGCTGCTACCTCTGCTTATTAAGCGAAGCAGAAAAATTTCATCTTTGAGTCTTCCTATAGAAGTCCATCAGCCTTAATGCATTCTATTTCTAAGCCACTTGTGATGCTTTAATTAATTTTAGCTAGTCTGTATTTTGTATAAAAGTGATTCTTGATTCTCTTACACTGGATCAAATGGTCTTTGCAAAGACCAAGTAGAACACAGTTTTTGGAAAGCGCTGTTGACAACTGACACGTGTCTGGGACAGGTGAGTGAAGTAATGGGCATTATAGTTACTCTTCAATCTGAATAAGTAAAGAGACTTTCTGAGGTAGCCGTGAATGGAAAACAAAACAAAACATAAAAAGTAAAAGCATAGCACCATGTTTCATAAAACAGAGGCTTCAGAGAACTGGTTTCTCATGCCTTGTGGTAAAGTCAAATTCCCAGAGTTGACACTTGATTTTGGTAGAATTCTGGCCACCTTGATTCATTCATCAACCTCACACAAAACAAGTTTATGTATTTATCTTTCCTCAAATCAGTGATGTCTAAACTCTTACACAGTAAACACTTCTATTGAACTTTGCACTTTTATTCCTATAAGTTCTTCATGCACACTTGGCAACGGCTGACGCGCGTTCGAAGCTGTCCTGCTTTCAGAGTTTCTGAGGGAGGTGCACTGAGAAACTGCTGCGACTGTTCCACTGTCGTCAGCCAGAAGCTGTATTTGTTTGCAAAGTAATGGCATGATCCCCTGGCACCATTGCATTCAATGAATGGAGTGGCACGGAAATCCTCCAGGCAAGAGCCAGGTGAGACAAGGGATTGACCTCCACCTTCCGCCCCAGCTGCAGTGTGCTGAAATAAAGACGTATATTTAAATGCCTTCAAAGGAACAGAACAGGCAGTCATACAGGGAAGTCCTTGGGATCCTTTGTTGAAAGGAGGAAAACAAGAGAACCGAAATACACCATGAGGTGGATTCAGGGTAGAGGTGAAGTACAAGACTGTACTTGGGTTACAAAGAGCACAGTGGAGAAAACAATTCAGCAGAGATGGGGGATTAAGACCATGCTCAAGCTCAGTTAGTGTTTCTGCATTTAACAGTTGCAGAACAATGAACATCTTTCTTTGGCAGTGCAGAACTACTGCTTCAATGTTACTGTTCAACTTGAACAGTACAAGTGAGAAGCTAAATGGCAATAAACTCAGGCTATAGCAGGTCAGCCAATGAAGAAACACATTAAGGCAAGAAGCTATAGCACTCTAGTTTCCTAAAAGCATCCGTTTCATTAGCTCAAATAAAGGAGAACTAGAAATGCTTAAAGCTGACTTTGCATAAGCAATAGTTATCTTACCATAAGGAAAGAGTATCCAATCCAGAGGCTGCGCCAGCCAACAGGACACTGTGGGATGGTGATATCCTGGCTGTGCACTGCCACAGCCTGGGAAGGTGCTTCACACACCGAGCAACGACTGATGTATTGGGAGATCTGTATGCTCGCCACGGGCATCATGGGGATGGGAGCAGTGGTGGAGAGCCAGTAGGACTTGTCATTTCGGCTGGCATAATAGCACACTTCGTTGATGTTGCAGTAAATAAAGGGCATGGTGCTGAAGCGAGGCAAACAGGAGCCAGCAAAACCTGCAAGAATTGACAAAATGGTTGACCCAAGCACCTGGCAGACACTCAGGCTCATACACAGCAGGTGTGAATGGCAGAGTGTGGTACAAGTAACACTTGTATACACTTATGGTATACACTATACACTTATGGTATAGATTGTGGCCAGGGAGACTTCCACCCCGTCTCCATAACTGCCTGTCGTACCAGTGAAGAATTTTCTTTAACAAGATTTTGGCCTACATTGTTTGTGCCCAAGAGAATTCTGTCAACTCACCAAGATCCTGGTTATGTGACTTTTCCTGCCCCTCCACGTACAATAAGCTGTAGCCATCCCAGAGCTTGTTCATTCCTATGGGACATGGTGGGATTTGCTCTGACTGGCTGTGCTTCACCAAAGTATATCCAACACCCACGCTCCGGCCAGGCATTCCTGGCAAACCAATGGAGCCCGTCTTTCCAGCAACACCTAGAAAACAGCAGGAATCATTGACTTAGTACCCGGCAGCATGGACATGAGCTGGCTCTGCACCTGATTTTGGCAGTGCTGTCAATTACAAAATTACCTTCAAACCCCTGTGGTCCTGGAGCACCCAAAGGTCCAGGATCCCCAACTATGCCAGGCGATCCAGCTAAACCATCGCGTCCTTTCAATCCAGATCTGCCTGGGAGACCTTTTGCACCTGAAATTAAATACAACCATTACCATCATTGTCTCCTCACAATTGCCTTCACTCCTACTATCAGAATAGGAATATGTTGTGAGCAGCCACGCTAAGAACTGAACAGCTGTATTTATATTCAACTAACTCCACAGAGGCAATCCACATGTTGTGACGGTCAATTAAATGCTCAAGATGAAAATGAGATAAAGCTGAAAATGCAGCACCGAGGTCAGGGGATGACTGTGAAACTCTTCTCACTTCTGCGTCACAAGAGTTTTGCCACAGTCTGCTGCAAGCAGAAGAAAAGTGCCTACCTTCCTAATGTCCTGGTTAAGACTTGAAGTCACTCCTTTCGCTTGTTTTCACCATTCTATAAACTAGGAGATTGGCTTCAATGATATTCAGTCTTAACGTTACATAAAATTGGAGCCTCTAACTTGAGCTATGCTCTCCTTTTTCCTCAGCCCAAAATTCAATTATGAGAATTTGACTGACAAATCTTTGAAAAATCTCAGGGCAGGGAAGGATGCTAAAAATACAGAGGCCTAAATTTCAATGGGAGACCTCAGAAGGTACCTGGCTAGGAACATTTAAAATCCACTCAAGATTATCTTGATCTCAAACCAGAAAGGTTTGGTATGGAAAAATCAAGAACCATAGATAAAATTAGGGCTTGAAAATAATAAAAAAGCTATGGTAGATTATATAGAAACAGTGTATGTGTATATACACACACACACACACACACACACACAGTTGGACAGGGCTGGATATTTAACAAGCAGTCATTAATGTGGAAGGCTAGTATCAGAGAAACATGTGATTGGGAAGCATATGAGAGTACATTTGCATTACAGAATGCTTTTGTAATGATTAAGCATTAAAAATAGCGTAAAAGGACACAATAAGGCTTCCCAGGCATCTTCTCTCTTCACACTTTTCCACAGTGTCTGCGACCTGATTGCCTGGCTGGCGGTGTCTTTATTAAGACTCTCTCAGGTTTCACTCCCTGTGTCTTTATTCACTGTAAGAACGGAGAGGCAGGCACCAGCACAGCTCCCTTCACCATGCTGGGGATCAGAGTAGCATCTAGGGGGAAGGACTGATGCTAAGTGAGGGATTCTCTATAGGAGTTTTAATGAATGTAACAGAACATTAACATTTAATAACTACCTATGTTGTGTACCAGAAAAGGATTCACTGAGATTTATTGGGCCTAGTGGATCCTGCTGCTGCAGGACCTGATCCTGTGACCACTGAGGTCTCTGGCAAAGCAACATAAACTGCAGTGCTGCAAACTGAAGTTCTCAGCACTTCTCTGGTTACAGTATTTCATTGCCAATCCAAGTCATTCTGAGGTGAGTCATTTTTGGGACCACTCCATCTGCCTGTTCCTAAGCTGGTATCATAGCAGTTACAGTACGGGCTACTGCACCTAATTTAGAATACCTAATTAAAAACACTATGAAACTACAAGAAAATAATATTAGAGTGTGTTGGCTATATAACATGCTGGTTATATGCACTTTGATGAAATAATTTTCCATAATTAGAAATACCTGTAAACTTTCCTAGTAGATTTGATAAAGTAGCATTCCCCATGCAGAAATCCCCCAGCATTTCCGATGATCCGAATGCGGTGCCCTTTACCTGGTTTCCCAACTGGGCCCTGGAATCCAGGATCTCCATCAAAGCCAGGGACCCCATCGATCCCTGGCAGACCAGGTAAGCCTGCAGGAGCTGTGATTTTCTCCGGCTGTGGGGTTATACCTGGAGCTCCTGGCCGCCCAGGGAGACCTGCACAGTGTACATGACAGCATAAGTACTCCCCAGAATACTCACAGCTTTGATTAAAATAATGACACAAAGGAGAAGTATGCTGAATTAAGATTACCTTAATACATCAGAACTAGATGTCTTTCTATAAATGCTGTGTCAAGTCCTTATGAATTTATTTCAATCTCTAGGAACCCAGAATTTCCTCAGATAAGTCTACTAATGGATATTATTTACCCCAGCATGAACCATCTGTACAGCTGTTCAGAGCCTCTGGTACTTACCTCGACGACCCATTTCACCTTTCAGCCCAAGGTAACCAGGATCCCCCGGAGGTCCATCTTTACCTGGCATCCCCATGAGGCCAGGCTCACCCCTTATACCTGCAAAAATACACAGCAAAAGACCTCAGAGGCTGAGCACAGGGTCCTGATTCTGACCCACAAATGGGGCTCTGAGAAACACAGTGATAGTGACAATAAGAACAGCATTTCAAGTCCAAAATGGAGGAATCATGACAGCTGCCAAACCACAACTGGACTTTTTCACGAGTACCTTTGAATCCAAATGCTCCAGGCAGACCAACTGGACCAGGGGGGCCCATGTCGCCCTTAATGCCTCGTAAGCCAGGAACACCAGCAAAACCTGGATTGCCTGTGTCACCTTGATCAGAAGCTGGGCCAGGGGCCCCTCGTGGACCTGGAGGACCTGGGAGACCTAGATACAACAGCAATAATTAGCACAATCAGTTCCCAAGCAAAGCAAATGCTGCTGCTATCTCCAATTTGTCATTCTAGGTGACAGGCATCATTTCAGTTTCTGTATTTTCAAGGTTGGCTTACTCTAATGGGGAAGAAACCAGGTTCACACTTGCTTAGAAGTCCCAGAAACCTTTAAATCTTTCTGACTACACTCTATTTGCTTCAAATTACTGACCTGAGCTCTGTGTTGCACTTAGTACCTAGCCTAAGATCTAGCTTCAGGCCAAGGAAAGTCACAGTTCCAACCTCCTCCACAGGACTCTTCGGCAATGAATGAGCACTAAAGTCATTACAACCAATCTCTCCAAGTATGCTTGGCATCAAAATTAGGTCAGGTGCTCCCTATAAAACTCTGTCCAAAATGGAGGTGGAATCCAAATTCAGACATAATATGCTGCACCTAAGTATCTTAGTGCTTTGTTCTGTCTTAAAACTCACATTAGCTGATACGAGTGTGGATTACAGAGCTTTAATAAGTCTTGAACCAAATCAGGATTCAATAGCAGGAATAGAAACCAGATCCCCTGATGCCCAGGCCCTGATTCTAAAGCATCACAGATGATTGAAATGTCATTATTCATTGCCCAACCCAGAGCTCTTCAAAGGAAATACAGAAATCAACACAAATCTCTTAATTACTCCACCCTCCTTAAGACATCTCTTTCCATACCTGAACTTCCATCAACTCCTGGGTGGCCTGCATCTCCAGGTCTCCCAGGTATATCAGAAGGAAGAGAAACTCCAGGTGTCCCTGGCAAGCCAGGTAATCCTATAGGACCAGGGGGACCTAGAATCAGAAATATAAAGTGAGCTCTGCAATGGTCTTGGAGTTATAGACAGAACTGCTGGTAGCTGAGTGGTATTTATATAGAAAATAATAAACAGATTCAGATGGCAAAAAGCTCTCCACTACCTAAGAGAGAAAAAATACACAAAATATTACCCTCTTCTGTCTGGGAGAAGTACTGACACTGTAAGAACTATATAATCACCTGTTTCTCAGATTCACAGCTACATCAGTCATCTAACATTTATCTGACCATCTCTGTGACTTTACAAGTGCTCTTTGGTACCTAGGCCAACTGGGCAACCCACTACCCTGAATTCCCAAGAGGCTTCCAGAACATTGACATTTACCCATGTCTCCTGATGATCCTTTTGGTCCAGGGAATCCCAGAGCTCCTCTGCCAAAGCCTGGAGAACCTTCTTCACCCTTTGGACCTGGGAGACCTGCAGGACCCTTCAGTCCAGGTTCACTGAGACCTAATTACACATAGTTAAAGAAGGTAAGAAAGACTATTTAAGCTGCCTAATGGAAGTCAAAATCTTCTACAAATTGAGCTGAGATATGAAATTAATTATTCACCACTCCCTCTGTTGTTTTCAATAGAGCACCAAAAGCATTCTTGTGCTATTCTGGTTGTGAACAGTAAATTTAAGCAACCTGTAAGCTGGTGAGAGCAAATACTCATCAACCCCATGCAGGAAAGCATGGAGAATCTCTATACTCTGAATCGTTACCTTCTGAAAGACCATGTTCAAAATAAGAAAACACAGCTATCATGTCAGTTTTACAAATGAAAATTATTTTGTCTAGTCAAAGACCATTCTTGATTTCTTTCGTTTGTACAGTAAGAAACTATCACTGTCATACATACAAATTTTATGCTATTATAATTAAATCCAGAAGTGGGTGAAATGAAGTAATTTTGTGAAGAATGCTGGTCTCACGATGGACCACTGCATGCAGATCCCCAGCCAAGATCCTTCTACTCCACATCTCTTTTACCTGGTGTTCCTGGAGACCCTTTTGTGCCTGGCAAGCCATTCAGACCATTTAGGCCCGGAAATCCAGGAAACCCTGAAGAAACATTGAGAACAGTGACATAAGTGAACAAATAGGCAAATAATCTCATTAGGTGAAGTGGCTAGGATATGTCATGCAGACTACACCACGTGTTAGAAGCCTGCCGCACAGGGGAACAGAGTATGTAGCATCTTCCTTCACACGGGCCGATTCATGGAAATTCTTCCTCCTGGTCGCACTGGTTTCACCCTCAGTGATTCCCCTCCCTTTAGTGACCCAAATGTAGTGATAGGCTCTGCTGTTCCAAACACTCCTCTGCTCATTTCCAGCAGCTGGTGCCTGCATTAGCTCTGCCAAGAGATGAGCTGATTTCCCACGCACAGCTGGCCCACACAGTGTGTTGCCTGCCTCCTGTGATACACTCGGCCAGAAAACTGCTTTTTTGACCCAAATTTTCCTCCCATGTGCAGGCTCCAGATATACCTTTGGGTCCTGCTGTTCCACGAGCTCCTGGGAATCCAGCAGATCCTGGCTGTCCTGGAGGCCCTGGGGGCCCAACAATTCCTCTCGGTCCAGCATTTCCAGGGATTCCTGAAAACAAGCAGCAAAGTGTCACTGTACAGTGCACCCAGGCTGCAACAGCTTGCAGCTCTATCTTACAGCTTCTGATTGACATTCTCCATCATCCACCAAGTGATAGACTGGTGAATATTCACCTGCTGAATAATTATATCAACTGATAACCAAATAAAATATTACAATAGAATTTTTCCCTGTTCTTTCAACTTTAATCTGCCTGCTAGCCACACCACTACACAAGATGCTAGTAGCTGTCATTCTGGGTAGGTTTGGGTTTAGTATTTCAATTCAAACAAACTGAAGTGTTGAAAGAAGATTTCAGAGCAGCCTTGCCAACAGACAGTTACAGAGAAGCTGCTATTCCTTGTGTTAGGTCTTATTTTTTAGAGGAATTTCTTTGTGTTTGAAGGGCACAGAATTCACCAATTGACACATAAAATTGAAAATGCAGTGCTAATCTTCTCATTTAAGATTCAGTTGAGACAGGCTGAGCAGAGCTAAAGAAATGACAAGGCTTTTCCACAGCACGAACTGTAGGACTTAGGTGCCTACTCCAGTACCTGCTGGTCCTTCTTGGCCAAGATCTCCTGGGCTACCTTTGAGTCCATGAACTCCAGTGCTTCCTGGGTATCCTGGTTCACCTTTGGGCCCTTCTCTCCCTCTCTCTCCTGTAAAGAGAAAAGCATACAGTCTGCTAGAGAGAAACTGGAGGCAGACCTGATGAGAAACTCTTTAATCTCAGGTTGTGGACCGAGTTTCCCAGATATCAAACACCACTGCCAGTACCAAGTTCCTGGTCAAGAAGTGAAATGGGATCCAGTACTACAATTGAGCTATTCTAAGACGTGTTCCTTATCATTCAGATTTGTTCTGTCTGGAGTGCAGACTCTTCAAATTCTGCTTAAAGGACAGGACTAAAATGTTTAGATTAACCACCACCCTGAACTGGGCAATGCCATCCAAGCTTGATTCCTAGAATTCTGTATTCCTAAAGTGAACTATCAAGGGCTACTTCACCTGGGAACCCAGGGTCCCCTCGCTCTCCCTTTGCTCCAGCACCGCCAGGAACACCAACAGAATCTCCCCGGTCACCTAGGAAAAAAAAAAGAAATAATAAAGAAAAGAAGGATAAGACCACCATTCCACCACTGATTGTGGAGTGAACCTTTCAGGGCAGCTTAGTAGCACACACTTTCATTGCACTTCAAATCCATAAACAAAGACAAAAGTAAATAATGTGCCTGAGGTTAGAAATGCCTTTGAATAGCAATGGATGAAAATGCACACAGACATAAGACAAACATTTACAGGTGATTTCACAGCATCTGGCCATTTGTACTTCTGATGCAACCACATCTTGGAGAAGGTGCCTCTTGCACTGTTTGACATGTCTCACATTATGCTGTGGCCAAGATTTCAAAGGAACATGACACTTTAGGCACTTGCCTTAGGACCAGTCTCATCTGAATTAAAGACCTAATAGGGAGGCATCTATTTTTGAGCCAATCAGTGCAGAGCAATACAAATTTCTAGAGGACTACATATTAATTTTAGCCATATATCTTAGGACTGTATATACTTAGGATTGTGTATAAAGTGCACAAAAACTGTGGAAGATTTCTTACCTTTTGGACCAGGAAGACCAATAGTTCCTGGGAACCCAGGTGTTCCTATGACGCCTTCTGAACCCTGAAATTAAAAACCCAAGACTAGATTATTGTTTCTCCTTGTCCCAAGCTTGGGTCATGTGAGATAACAGATAGCAAAGATGCAGGGAGGGTTACCCAAATTGACATTCATTAGTAAGAGACAAACAAAAGCAAATTCACTAAGAAGTTTTATAAGAAAAAAAAACCTGCCAACTTCTGCTACTCTGAAACAGAAGCACAGGATTTTCCTAAGCAAGTTTAGAGGGAGACATACGTACCCTCTCTCCAGGCATTCCTGGGAATCCTATGATGCCAGTCACACCTTTCTGTCCTGGCAGGCCAAGATGTCCAGATGGACCAGGGAAACCTGGGTCACCAGGAGAACCACTCTCTCTGCTTGGTAATCCAGTTGGACCAGGGAGACCAGGCTGTCCATGGCTGCCTGGGAAACCTTTGTCACCTGCATAAATACATAAAAGAATATGATTTCACATAATAATACAGACATTTGGCTCATTTGGCCAATTAACTTTGTACACAAAGCTCCTTTGAAGAGAAGTTAGAATGGCATTAGCTCTGCAGAGCAAAACATCAAATAAGAACTGTTGTCTCAAAACTCGGAGTTGCCATATACAACTTGCTGGAACGTGAATGACAGAATGGAAAACAGGCTCTGCCAAAATGATAGATCGCGTTTCACTGAGAGTAAGCACAGTTCCTGAATAGCTAATACTGGCAACTTATTACAACCATATTAAATACCTCTAGGTCCAGGAAATCCTCCAAGTCCAGCTAATCCAGGCTCTCCTTTGTCTCCTTTGAATTGCAGTGCCTGTTCTGAAGGCCCAAGAACAGGGAGGCCCGGGGGACCTACATCACCTCTGTCACCTGAAGAAATAAAGTCAGATGCAATAACATTGTCTAAAGGAGAAAGTATGCAACTTTAGAAGCTGGTAAACAAAAAGAGAACTACTGAGAATCTTTCATATCTTCAGTTATCAGAGTCTCAGATTATCAACTGATGCCCAGCACCTTTGGGAACCAGGTCAAAGTATCTAGAAGAAAACATTAAATATGCATACATTTCAAAAGGGCCTCCTAATCCCTCTGCTACACATTCAGCAATTTTTCTTCCGCTCTCTTACCTTTTTGACCTTGGAGTCCTAGAATCCCAGGGCTTCCTCTTCCTCCAGTTGTGCCAGTAGTTCCTTTAAACCCATTCACGCCAGGGACACCAGGCAGGCCTGGCATGCCAGGGAAACCGAGCAGGCCAGGAGATCCTTTCTCACCTATACAGAAAGGATGAGAAACAAAACAGAAATCAGGCTCTTCCAGTATTCTGCATACCCATCTAGCTGCCAGGGTGAGGAAAAATGGGTCTGGAGACCCAGTCAAATCTGGGCAAAAAAAAAAACACCCTTGAGGATGCAAGCACAACACAGTCACTGTTGCTGGCAGCCTTCTCTTGATATTGTCAATCAGCACTTTTTATTTCACCATCAAGTGCAAGTTCCTGCTCCCACTGGAGTGCAGAACTCAATCAATTTCCAAAAGAATGATATCCAGTTAAATAGCTCTATTACTCTCCCCCAAAATAACACAAAATAACCAACTGTTGTATTAGGTGTTGAATGGCTGTACATTTTGTAAAGTTTTGCTTCCCATCTGGTTCACACTACATTCTCTCCTGCCCATGATGTTCCTTTTACTTCATCACTTTCTTCATGATTACTCATTTCTTCAATATTCCAGTCTCACTATTTTGATTTTCATGTTCTTTTGTCTCATAAGGGCAGCCACAATCTTGATCTGGCAGTTAAATCCATTATTGATAATTCACACTCAGTAGTAAAACAAAGGCACCCCAAGTAGTCTTGGGACTTTGTCACTTCCAACAAGCAGGGACTAAAATCTATGCTGTTACTTTTTATGGACATGATAAGATTTCTTATGGGTATGACAATATGTTTTCCTAATGGATATGGATACTCATACCTTTTGGCCCAGAGAACCCTGGACGTCCGTCTTGACCAAAAGCTCCAGGTCGTCCTGAGAATCCTTGTTCCCCAGGAGATCCTGGGGCACCATCGGGACCTGGGAAGCCTTTCATCCCTGCAGGGCCTTGTGGACCTGTATCTCCAGCCAGTCCTTTGACTCCAGGAAGTCCTGAATCAATATAAGCAAGAACTTAATAGACTATATCAAAGAAACACCAGGAGACTTTTGTGGACTTCTTTTCCCCCAAACTCTTTAAGCACAGCATTGTTTTTAATATGACAGATGGACTGTAAGGCACATGCAGCCTACTAAGGCATAAAGTTTAGAACTGCAAAAGCATTAGTCAACTAATAATAAAATACCTATAAGGAATGTTACTGCCTACATCACTACACAACTGGCAAGAGTGAAACCCCTTATGATGATGCATTTTTGCCTCCTTTACCAGATACTTAGGTATAGAGCACCATGTCTTACCTTTAACATCCAGGCAGACAAACCAGGATGGGTAGAATTATTAATGCCAACTTCCACTACCTACCACGTCCTCTGGGTGAACCAGAGAGATCAGTTGGAGAGGCATTTTCTTTTTATTTTTTTTTAATAAGTCTTTTCCACCTCTGTAGTTAAAACATTTCTCAAAAGCAAATTGCTTAGAAAGGGAGCAACCTTCTGATTGTGCTGTCATAAAACCAACACCATGTGCATTCAGTTTTTCCCCTGAAGGATTCAAAACTTATCTAGGTGCAATTGTAACTGTTTAAATAAATTTTAACTAAATGCTCAAACCATTGGAAACAGAATGCTCAGATCCAAAGTGAGGAAGAGAGGAAGAACACAGGGCAGAAGCCAGAAGCCACTGGCTATATCAGTTGTACTGAATATATGAGCTTTGTTGTAACCAAGACATTTTAAGCTATACTTCACAGTATTTTTTTCAAGTACAAGGTGAAATAGCTGTTTTAGTTAAGAAGAAAATGTATACTTAAACTGTACACATTTTAAGGGTTTCCTTCTGGGTTTCAGACTTTGATACCTTCTGAGCATTCTCACTACAATGGTTCCTTGACTTCTGATTTGATTAGAAGCAATAAGGGGTATCACCTACAGTCAATGCAATTCCTGTAGCATTGAAAGATAGGTTGTTAGTCCATGAGCTTTTATGCTACACTGCATTTTCTCACCTTGACAGCCTATGTGAAGAACCCATAACCAAACAGTGTGACATCAGAAATGGAGAGTTGATGATAAATGGAATAGAAACATGGTGAAGGAAAAAACAGATAAAATATGTAAACAGAAAGAACAAGGATACAAAAGAAATTAATGATTTAGAGAGAATATAGATGCAAAAATCTTAGTCTTTTGGAGTTTATCATCCTGGCAATGGAAGATTTTTAAAAACAGTTGAAGGAAAAGACATATATCTCATGCAATCCAAAACTGTAAAATAATAGAGAAGTAAAAGACATATTAACACTAAAAGTGTCAAGACATTCGTTCCATGGAGTTCATCTCAAATGGGGGTAGTGTTTTCATTTATTTGTTTAATTTATGTTGTCACTGTGTTCCAGAACGGTCTTTCTGTCAAAAGGAAGGGGTTACTTCATGGGCCATGATCCACTAATTTCCAGGTCTCTCCTTGCTTGGTTTTGAAGTCTTGTATAAATTGCTGTCACACAATACTTTAATCAGCGCAGCCTGAGAGATACTGCTCTATCATTTTTTATTTTCTCCATGAAGAGAAAGGGAGTAATTTTCCCTTCACCCTCATGGCTGTAGAAGACAGAATAAAGAGTTTGTGCTGAGAAAGTCAGTAGTTTTTTCAATCTGCCAAAGCTATATTTCAATCTCATACATTAGAAATTAATTATCTTGACAATGGGAAAGGAAGATTTATCAACAATACGACCAGTATGTAAAAGCAGAAATGTTAATAATATCAAGACATTTAGGATGCTTTCTCCTGTCTTTCCACTGTACTTATTATAGTCCAAACACATCATTTCTGGGTGCAAGTCTTAACAGAAGGAGGCCAAAGGCCCAGATTCTGCACTCAATTATCCCTAAGCAGGGGCAGGAGCTCCCTCCTTGCAACTGGCAGATCTCTCCTGCACTTCCCTCAACATTGCACTGTTCAGCTCAGCTACTTGTATCTGTATGAAGAAGTTACATACCTGGTGCTCCTACAAGGCCAACCGATCCCATGGGTCCTGGTTTTCCCTTAATGCCAAATGGACCTCCAGGTCCAGGAGGTCCTCGTAGTCCAGGGATGCCTGTATATCCTGGATTACCCTGTTCACCTTTAATGCCCAGAAGGCCTGGTCTCCCATCCACCCCTGGAAATGGAGAAGCAGGAGGTTATAGAACAAGTAAATAAAATTGTTCCTGTTAATTAAAAAGTTCATTTTAATAAAAGTCTTTAAGTTGCATTTAATTCTATGAGAAAGTCACCAAATCCCTACCTGTAAGCTTTTTAAAAGACTGCTAACACAACATGTTAAAAAGAAGAGAAAAGAAAAAAAGTTTGATATTTCCAGAAATACACAGTATCAGAGCTTACCTTTTGGTCCTGGAAATCCATGATCCCCAGGCAGCCCTTTATCACCCGGGAATCCAGGTCTGCCAGGTTCTCCATGAGCTCCACTCTCAGCACCAATAACCTCTCCAGGAGCTCCTTTAGTTCCAGCTAAGCCTGGAGCACCCATCTTGCCAGGCAAACCATCTGTCCCATCCAGTCCTGGAAGTCCGTGTGACCCCTGCTCTCCTCGAGGTCCAGGGAATCCTTAGAGAGAAAAAGAGTACATGTTACTCAGTGAAAGGATGGGATATCTGTTTTCAGTAACATCTCTAACAAAAGCAACTTTTTTTTTTAAGCATCTCAATGCAAAAAGAAAAAAAAATGGGGAACTGCAAAATGTTTCTGTTTTGAACAAGAAATTGGAGACAGAAGAAAGTGATGAAACAGTTTAAAACAAAATATCAATTCAAAATACTTTAAAAAATAGTATAGTAGCATCTTGGAGCTGCAACTACAAGCCTCAGCTTGTACTTGTACTACAAGCTTCAGCACTGGGTTTCACTAGATTGCAGATTGGGCAAAAAGGAAACAAAGGATGGACATTTCAGGGTACAGGTAGGCCTTATGTCACTAGCATCAAAGCTGCAAAGACATTACATTTACCACACTTTTCTTACTCTGTCCTCTATGTCAGACAACACTGTAGGGCAGAAAACACTTGCAGCCCTGGAATGTACCTATATCAATCGGACAACAAAATGAACTCCAATAACTCCCCTCTCACCTGGTCCCCCTTGCAAGCCTATTATTCCTGGAGACCCTAGTTGTCCTTTTGATCCAGGTAATCCAGGCTGTCCTGGAATGCCAGGAAAGCCTTTGTTGCCTTTGGAACCTGAGGATAAAAATAGTATTAATCAATGAATAATGGCAGACACAAATATAGCACCATAAAGCAAGGTCAGATCTTCCCTTGCTGAAAAACTCACTGGAGGTACCAATTTAAGCTAATTAACATCTCAAATCCATGATTGTTTCATCAGCCACATGAACACAAAGGAAAGGGCTTGTGTTGACAAGCTACTTGGAAAGGAAAAAACATGACAGTCATGGTTCTCCATAGGATTGAATCCCAGCCCCTTTGAAAAGAAAGAATCCTCTTCTGTCAGTGAATTCAGGGGAACATATATCACTCAAAGAGGATTAACATGCAGATATTCTCTTCTCTGAGGAAGAGGTGCTTCTTGGCAATGAGTCAATGCATTACAGTTTGTCTGCATACCTGGCAATCCTGGAAAGCCAGGAGTCCCGGGGGAACCATATGCTCCAGGAACTACACAGGGCAAGGTGATACCTAAAAGACAGATCGCACACATTCCCTTCAGAGAGATAATCAGAATGGGAACACTTCATATCCAGAGATTTTTTACAGAACAGATCCAAAGTAATTGTGGGAGAACATCCGCACTTGAAAACCTGTTGACATCTCAAATAGTTTGATTTTAAGGAAACGTATAACACAGTGAGCCTGGTGATTTTCTAATCTCAACCTTTCGACTTGCAATGCACTCTTCAAAGTATCTAGAGTTCTCGTGCACAGTGCAGTTTAATTCCACTTATCCTGCAATGCAATTTAGATTTAGCAGATATAGCAAGAGACATTTTATGAAACAAAGATGTAAGCATTCCTATCTATGAACCAGCAAAGCTTTTATCATTTAACATGTGACTTGGATTGGAAAAAAAGCTTATGTAGCCTGTTCTAAAGGCATGTTAATGCCAGCTGTCTCCTTGCCTCCTTACAAAACCCAGTGTGACACTGATGTGAGGTAACATGTCATCCAGCGTGTCTGTACAGCCTTCCCACTGTTATTCTGGCCTAGCTCTCAACTCTCTCTGAGTTTAAGATTCCTCTGCCAACTTCCTCATAGAGCAGTGGTTTTTATCTCCAAGATTTTTGGAATGCAGAACCTCAATTTATAAGTGGGTAAATACATGCAACAATATTATGCCTGCTGTTAATGACAGAAATACAAATCTAGAACACTGGATTGTCACAGACTGGAAAATCTACTGAAATTAGCAGTAACTGCAAAGCAAAACAATTACTGTCAGTAAAATTATCTTTAAAAATCCAGCACTGAGGCATCAAGCAACTAAGACTCAGTTCTAAATCTTTTAATTTCAGTAAGAATAGTTTTGAAAAATAATTCGGAAGTCCCAAATACTAGTGAGTGACTGTTTTTAACTTGACAGTAAAGTGAGCTGTGTTTTGAAAACTTATCTGTTTTTTTATTATATCTGTTGTTTATTATCTGCATTCTCCTGACTTGGACAATCTGGAAAAGCAGGGACTACTGTGTGAGATCTGACCAGTCCATAGAGAGGTTTTAGTTAATTTAGAGGGTCATCTAATCCAAACTTTTGGCCTGGCTACAAACACAACACTGAATGTAATTTTACTTGTAGCAGCTTTGAATCTTTTAAAAATAAAAGCAGATCTAGCAACACCGACCTGGAGGGCCAGGAAGACCTGGTTGCCCTGGAAAGCCATCTGCTCCTGGGTCACCTGGCGGTCCACGAGTTCCACTAGGACCTGGATATCCGATGCCAGGAGAACCAATCTCTCCGTGATGGCCCTTGGAGCCAGGCAATCCTGGCAGTCCTTTTTCACCTGGGAAACCTAGGCCACCATCACCCTGTACACAGCAAAAGATAAAAGAAAAAAAATGCAGCTGAAAATCAAAGAGGTGGAAAGAATGTACACCACAGTTGTTGAAACAAATATATGGGTTTGGATGGTTTTGGATGTACCTAGGAAGGTGGAAGGAAACCATTGTAAAACATCCATCGCTATTTCAAAATGTAGGAAAATCTAGTTACTATTAGAAACAATACTTCATGTTGTATTGTTATATCAGAGAAAATATAAGCATTATATACTCTGAAAATTATATATTTTCTTTTAAATTTGAAAGATTCTAATGTGCTTTTTCTGGTTCAAGATTTGACACTCAATTATGCCTAACAATGGCTTTTTCTTTAGAATAAAATGTAAAGCAGTGATAACGCCTGCCCCACTAGTGTGAGTTTATCTTTTGACTGAGTAACGAGAGGCAAATGAATGCCAGTTATTAATCTTGACCAAAACAAATTTCTGTTCAGGGAACATGATCTTTCAAAATAGATTTTCTTTACATGGTGTCTTGCTCAGCATTACTTAGCTGCCAGTATGTGTAAATGCTACATTAACCATCCTGATGAGTATTTAAAATTCAACCATGCACCTTCTCCATCAGCTATACTTTTATTTTTGTGCAAAATTATGTAGAAAGCAGCAGACTGCTGAAGATTCCCTGCAGTTCAGAAATATGTTACAGAGTGCAGAGAAGCTGTGTTATACACAAGCTGCAAAACTTGGTTTGAACAAGAGCAAAGAAATCATACCCTAGTCCATAAGCAATTCACATTCTATCTTTATTAGCACTGAGGTCTTCCATCACTGGTAAAGAATTACTGCTGCCATAAAAATGATTCCTAAACACAAGAACGGTTAGTATTCTGAGGCCAGAGAAAGCACTGGAAATTTTAGGACCCTTGTCTTGTAGCTTAGATTGTCAATTCTTTGTGCAATCCCTCACTATAATTGCTTTAGTTTTGACAAAGTTGATGGGATATTACTGTCCTATGGGACGATGGTTGTTGCCTCATACTGGAGGCTTTCTTGGTGTATTCACTCTGGCCTGCCATGTGTTTTTATGTTCCTGCCATCAGGTCTTCTCTTAGCTAAGTATCATATCCATACAGTATTAGATACGAACAAAAAAGCTAACGACAACTATTAAGCCAGGCCTTTCTATTATCTGTGCTCCTCACTGCAATTCTGAAGCACTCCGACTTCTGTTGGAGAATTAATCTGAACTTACTGGAGGGCCTGGAGGACCTGGCAAGCCTGGGAGTCCATCCCTGCCAGGGATTCCTGGGACACCTGAGGGGCCTCTGGGTGCTGTTGCACCACGGTCCCCACGAGCACCTCTGCCTGCTGCATAGGATGGTTCCCCTTTTTCTCCCTTAGGGCCTGGAAGACCTTGCTGACCAGCTGAAGCCTACAGGACAAAAGAGGAAAAAAAACAAAACACACAGGCATATGAACATACAGCTAGAAAGAATCTACAAAAAGTTTCCTTTTATATGTATTACACTAAAAAATAAAAATAAATCTAATTATTTCCAGATGTTTCCATTAAGTCACTATAGTTGTATAAGAGCAAGCCAAACACTGGTATATAGAACTATACCAACATCAGTCTTCGAGGGCATTTAGCAGCTCAAGATACAGCAAGGTCCAAGTATTTAACCTTCTTGCCTACTATTCAGTGTACCACAGTTACTGATAAAGATATTGATAAGGATACTACTTTTCCCTCTATTGCTTAATATGCAGTTCTCAGAACTTTAGAACCATTTCCCTAGTCTTGAATAGGTGGTAATTTCTCTACTTCTAGTTTCTTTTCATAAATAAATTTATTTTTTTTTTTGCCCCCTCTCTCCCCTCCATCTTTTTTTAACTAAAAAAGGTAGAACAAAATATGCAAAACATTTGTTCTGATTTGAATTTTATCAACAGCAACAAACAGCACATGAGCACTGCTCATTCAGTCCATGACAACCAGTATAGATGCTGCCTGCCTTACCGGGGGGCCTGGCAGCCCTGGAGCCCCTGCAGTGCCTGGGTCTCCTCTGATGCCTTTAATCCCAGGCACACCAAGGCTTCCTGGTGCACCTGGTAGACCTGAGACGCCTTTTTGACCAGCTGCAGCTCCTCCATCACAAGCACAATCACCTGCATCTCCTGGAAAATATAGTAAAAACCCCAAATGCAGTTTCTTTGGTACAAAGACCCTTTTCAGTTTCAAGAGATCCAAAAATCAGTATTCGGCTTGATTGGGATGTTTACATTCTAGTTTGCAATGATTTTGTGGCCCCTGTGGCACAGGCGAGGCAGGTGGCAAACCAAGTAGAGCTCAGGTTTTGTCCAGGTTTTGTCATTGTTTTTCTATACAATGCTTAGTAGCACATTACAATGTGCAGCACGATCCTCAATACAGTATCATACTCTGCTAGTTTTCTTGACCTCTTCCCAAAGGTTCAGACTCTGCTAAGAACAGATGGTTTTATATCAGAGAAAGTAAATCCATACTCCCACTCACAGCAGGTTACAATGACCTTCAGCCGCATATTGTTACATTTCCTGGAATAGTAAATGAGCATGGATCCAAACAATCACAAAAGCACAGTGAATCTCCATATATCTTCTTTTTTTGCTGCTAATTCTGTCACATGATAAAACCAAAATTACAATTTTTAGCATTGAGAAGAATAAAGTTTCTCTGTCATTTCCAGCCTACATTACTAAAAGCAAAGCAGGGCATCAGATTTTATCTTTACATCTCACTATGCCTTAATGGCTTTACATTAAAAATGTTTAAATAACTGTCTCAGTACAGTATGTTTATCTGTATATTAGTCTGAGTAGGAAGGAGAAAATAGGATTCTGCAAGCAGTACTGAGTGCTACTATCTCTAAATCATAACAGCCATCAATTCCTTTAATCCACGTCATAGTGGATGTGATTTATTATAAATACATTTCCACTTCATTTCTTAGTATATTAACTACCTGTAAATATTTTTCTGAGGCTCAGTGCTTGCTTAAAGGCTCTCTCAAAGTAAGAGTCAATTTACCTTTGTACCCCTTTGGACCAAAAGCTCCTGGTGGCCCTCTCTGTCCAGGCTCCCCTGGTGTCCCAGGCCTTCCATCCAAGACAGCACCTGGGAGGTATGAAGGGCCTATATGTGGATGGAACACAAAAAAACCTCAACAACATAAAGTCTTTTTTCAATCTTATTAACTACTTACAATACAGTATCAGCTACACAACTGTCAGAAATGGCCCTGGACCAGACCAGGGCTGTGTAAGTTACATGAGCAGATGAATCTCCACTGCTTTGCCACTGCACTTATTTCAAATACTTAACAGCTGGCCAAAGAACTAAGCAAATTGCAAGCAAATGTATACAGAAGGACAAATGACTTAGTTCACAGCCTGTTCCCAATGCACTGTTACAGAAGAGCAGAGGCACATTCACAGCTCTGGGAAAAGCTGAGACCGACATGCATGGGCACTTCTCTGGAAAGAAGCTGAGAAAGGGATGTGGTTGCCCATTTTGCTGCTACAGGAGTTACCACATATGCAGATGCCACGGTAGAAAGTCATGCCCATGGCCACCTGCCTTCCACAGAGTTCTCAGCATTGCATTAAGTTGTTGTATTTCAGAAAATGAACTAAATGGCAAACTGGATAAGGGGACTTCCCCCTTCCTTTCTCTATTGCTGGTAAATGCAATGAAACGTGAGACAGGAGAGATACAACAGACAGAAATGATGTAAAATAATCTGTAACTAGTAAGGCTGAAAGACCTTCCCCAGTGCAACATTGACTGTTGACCAGCAGCAGTCTGATCTTCTACAGAAACAAAGTGCAGCCAAAAACAGCTGCAAGAACCAAGAAAGAATAGGCGGGATTTGACTGGCAAACAGCTCTTGAGCTTTCTTCTCAGTGGAAAACCATTTAACAAGTCCATGTTCATCAGCTCCATTACTGCAGTGTAGCGTGTTTTTGAAAGTTTGCCTCTTAAGAATGAGACAGGTTGAACTCAGTTCATGGCAGTTTATTAAAACTCACTGTTTGTGCAAAATTAACTGCTTTACATTTATAATTAATTTTCTGAGGAAAACAAGACAATGCATTGTTGAAACCAACTTGGTACACAAAATATTGCTGGTTTTGGTCGTTCTATAGTCATTTACCCCAGGCACTCATAAGTGGCAGGATCTCTTTTTTTTAATCTAAGATATGATATCATGGCAAGCTCCACTCAACTTTCCTCCTACGTCCCTGTATGCTTTATTATATAACCTTTTTTTTTTTTTTTCTTCTTCAACTTATATATTTGCTGGGAGTGAACATCTGAGTTGTCTCAGTTTTTCATCCTATTAAAACAGATAAAGATAGATAATGGGAGATGTCTGAGGATACCAGCATTAGGTTAGTTTATTAAACGGCAACCTATCATTTACTGGGAGAAATTAAATTACTATGTTTTCATGAATATATCCTCCTTACAGATCACCTACTTAGATGACTGCTTGTTAATAAATAAAACAATAATAACTGAACAGGCAGAACTGGTACTTTATTTGGAAGAAACAGAGATGCAGGCCACTAAGTAAATATAAATACGAAATATCAAGTTTTATTGGAAGTATTAGTAGAATATTTAGTAGACTAGTCCACTACTTTCAAGTTCAAGTTCTCTCCACAAATCAAGTCTACACAACTTGTGCTCTGTGACGTAGGTCACCTTTTTAACAGGGCTAGTTCTATTTTATTATTTCAGAGGAGTATCTGCTGTTATATATACTTGGTTAAGACTTAGACTTACTCATAACCACAATGGGAGATGAGTTAAGACTTTACTATAAATAGATGAATAATCCTCAATGGCAAAGAAATAATAAGTGATTATTTGTACGGTTTTACCCTGACACCCATGTAAAAATATATAACAAAATATACATACGTGACAGACCCGGCAATCCTGGTGCTCCTGGTAGGCCTGGTAAGCCAGCTTTGCCTGGACTGCCTGGTGATCCAATCGTCGCTCTTCCAGGATCTCCTATTTCACCCTTAACACCTGGAATACCTGGAGACCCTCCAGGGCCCATTGCATCTAGACAACAAGGACACATTAAGCAGCCCTCTAGTAGCAAGTGTCTCTTTTTTTTTTGTTTGTTTTTTTGTTTTTTTGTTTTTTTTTTTGTTTTTTAATAAACATTCTGATGTTATCACTGTGATCTAAACTGTAACCATGTTAAAACAGGACAATTTCTAATCACATACAGAAGAGAACTTACTAATCAAAGCCACCATTCTGCTCTCAACTGCACACATGCTGCCTTCATAGGGGACGTATTTAAATCCTGATCACCTCTGAGCAAATTAATTTCCCTAGCAATTCTTAGGGTCTGGATTACTAGGATGGAGGCCAGGATTTCACAGACGACATTTGAGTGAAATAGACTCCTTCAAGTGAGACTTCTGATGGGACAAACCATCTATAGTGATTTTTATCTAGCCAATCTGTTAGCTCTATCTGCATTGAACAACTAGTGTAAGAAATCATGTAAAAAAATAAAAACTTTCCAGGAAAGGTTCTATCAATCTACTCATCCAAAAAGGAAATTAAAAAAAAAAAAACTAAAAACAAACAAACAAAAAAAACCCCACCAACCTTCTGTATACACCAGTACACTAAATAGTCACACCTGAAGTCCTAAGAGGTGCTCTATTCATTGTGGGACTAATCCTGCTCCCATTCAAGCCCATCATTCCTTCCCTGTGTCTCTCACATAGACTGCAAATCAGCTATCTGAAGAGAGACACTAGCTCCAATAATGATAAATCTTCGGCATATCAAGGCTGCCACCTGAAGTTTGCTACAAACACACACATTTTTTTTGGGACACTGCTAGCAGATGCTTTACCTCGTTCCAGGCCTGGAAAACCTGGAGCTCCTGGAAGGCCTGGTAAACCACTGATTCCTTCATCTCCTGGAGGGCCAGGAATTCCTGGAGTTCCAGGGTCACCTGGAGCACCTATTAGTCAAATACAGAAAAACAAGGGGAAAAAAAAAAAACCATGATAAATTCTGCTAACAGACAGTTCAGTCAATGATCTTCAGTGGCCACTGGTCTCAGGGACAAGAAAGGCTGCAAACTCTACTAGCAGTGAACCTGCTACTGTTAGTAATGACAGGAAAACTTGGTGACCTGCTAAACATTCTTTCAAGCTTGTCTGCATGTGAAGGAGGAAAAAGAGAGAGGACATACAATGTGTCAGGTTGACAGACTCTTCCCATCCAGGCCTGATTCAGCTGTGGTATTAAGCTCTTTTTCTCAACAGTATTACTACTAAACAGAATGACAAATATTAAAAGGAGGACATTCAGATTACCCATCTCCAAGCGACAAAAGGAAGCTGTTTTTTCTTAGTAAAGACAAGACACACAGGGGCCATATATTCGCCATGCTCATCTACAGTCAGCCATCAGGCATTAAACATATAATTCTGATGGAAACATATTCTACAAACTGAAAATGAAAGGTTTATTGCAAGCCTGAAGTTGTATCTATATGCTAAAAGTACAGAACTGAAAAGAAGTAGAAAAAGGGATGGGTTAGACCCAACCCACAGGGTATAAAAACAGTAAGATATAAGAAAATTTGAATGAGAAAAAGTGCATTAAAATAGTTTCAAAACAAAGTGGAAATGAATACCTGAAATGACTACTCCTTCTCTGTCAATAACGATAGGAGGGCCTGGGGGACCAATGTCACCTATTTCACCCTGTAGAAGAAAACAGATTCACAGTCCAATAGATCTCGAAGTTGGTGGGGAAGGGGAGGATTGCTTGTCATGAAAGCAGCTGGTTGTGATAGCAATGTCTGTTGTCATTCATCAACATATGCATCATTCCTTGTGTCAGTGTAGGATTCATTCTCTTCTTTAGCTATTCGCAATCATCTACAATCATAACTATGAGCTCTTACTACAAGCTGAAACTAACGGCTGATTAACAAAGTATTTGCTTTACCTATTTTTTGAACTCATCCTGCTGCTTCCACAGGAATCATAAGCATGTACACACTATGATTACAGGAGACCAGCTATCATATTATGATATTGATCCACATCAGGTAGGTAATTTTTCTTCATCTTGTGCTAAAAGTGAAAGAGTTGCTACAAACACACACATTTTTTAAGCATTCAACAACACAGTTATCTAATGTCTTTAAGTCTTGAATTTTAGTAACAAGGTCTTTCAGTGAATTGCTGGATTCCTTCATAAACTCAATCATATGTAAGAAGTGAGTTGCAACATATCACAGTATAATTTCTGCCTCTCAAATAAAGAATCAAATTCTTTGACAGAACTGCAAAATCTGATTTTTGTCAAAATCCCTATCACATTTTTATTGTAAACACTATGCAGTCTGCTGAAGGAGTTATCATTTTATTGCTTCTTCCAGGTATACTGCTCTATGCACAAACCAGCAATACTTTTTCCATGTGCACTGCACAAAAAGGCCTGTCTGCACTTGCATTTCTTATGCCTGCCAACCACAGACTGGTCTCGGTGGCAGACTATGAGTGTTTTTCACAGCAAAGTATTACTCAACTATTTTAGCCAACGATCACTCAATTTCCAGGTGTCTGTCAAACCAAGTTCTTGGATATCCAAAAACGGCTGTTTGTGCATTGCATATCTCCAGCATAAGGAATATGGGTATGGATTGTACTCATTCTTGCATATCTCTCTTATGAGGAATATGGGGATGAGTTGTACCCATTCTTTTCAGACTTGTTAATACTTGAAAAGCTGTGATACAAAACTTCAGGTAGTCTTAGCAATTATCTTCCATATCCACCTAGTTTCATCTACTACTACTGCCTCACCTCTTCAGTAAATATGGTGTTGGTGTAAGGATAAAGAAGACAGGAAAGCCTACATATAAAATTATAAGTCATGAAGTTACATGACAGAATGTTGCAAAGACATTAAATTATCTGTGTTCACAATTCAGCAACCATTCATATTCATCCCTAACAAGATTGCAAATGAGGAGTTGAAAAACACACAAAAATCCAGTGATACAGACGTTTAAAAAAAAAAAAGAAATTTGATTTGGAGCAATGACACATGGGAATGTCATTACAAAAGCAGTGTTTTAGTATTATCATACGAGAAGTTACCTTCATGCCTTCTACTCCGTCATGTCCAGGGTAGCCTGGAACACCTGGATGACCCTGCAAAGTCACACATAGGAGCATTGTTACACAGTGAAACAATAGGACAGGGATGCTACTTGTTAGCTGAGACATTTATGGTGCTTGGACTTGAACTTCAGATGCAATTCACTGTGCTGTGAAATACATGCCAAAGAAAAAAACAAAAAACTTCAGGTGTAAATTTGTCAGTGCTCTTTTAGTTTGCAAAATAACTGAGGTCCTTTAGGCTTCTCCTTGTGCTGTAAAAATAGAGAGAATTTATGAGCAAATACAAGGGCATGCACTTTAGCAGGACATCTCAGAGCTTTCAGAATTGCAGATGCTTGAGGATTGAGGAATTTTGTATGCTATTTTCCTTTCCCCTCAAACTTTTGTCTTCATTCTTTCCTCCTGCAACAAAACACTGGCACCCAAACATGCAAAATGATGCTATGAGATCCAAATCTCCAGCTATTCATTTACCCAGTAGCATTCCCAAAACTCAGTGCATGAGTTTTGCAGTAGGAAGCCTTATTATTAAACCTTTTGTATTTTCTAGCTAGTTTTCACTAGTTTTTCAGGGCAGGTGTACTTGGGAACCACAGAAGAACTTAGAATCACTAGATA